>OZ001659.1:9738785-10338785 GCA_963924145.1 Pyrausta purpuralis | reverse complement strand
ATAACCAGTCACATTTAAGGATATGTACTTAGATTTTTATTATTATGATGTTTGTAAGTTTGTAAAGGCTAATGAACCGATAATAACATTCAACTCATGTTATGACAAATTATCTACTTAGCAGCAAGTATAATAAATGCACTATTTAATTATGTATAAAGTTCAATATGAGGTTATAATTTAAGTAATTGATACTTTTATTACCGAATTATCTATCCAAAAAGACGCTGCGTAACTTTCGTGTCTCGGTGAGTAACTTTCGTGGCTGACGAAATTTCAATATTAAATATCTATATGAATAATGAACCGATTTTCATGAAATAACAGATTTTGTTACAGTTTGATATCTTCTTTAAAGCAGTATTTTTTTCATTTGAATAATATCAGTATAAATTTTCGCCACGAAGGTGACACGAATAACACTTTCTGAAGAAATGCCCTTTAAAAGTTAGATGAGGGAGGACACCTATTTTACCTAGACTTTTAGAGAAAATGGTTTGAGGAATCTCATTGTCATTTTAATAGACCATAGACACGCTACACGCATAGGTTTGTCAAAAAATTTTTTTGGGTTTTGGTTTCGTGTACCCTCCTTAAGTATCATTATTTTGCATTGTTTGTATGAGAATCGTAAAGCGGTTAACAGGATACATCTTTCTGCCAAATTTCAATAGTGTGATGCTTATAGTTTCAGAATAAAGTGGCTGTGACATACGGACGGACATACAGACAGACAGACAGACTTGACGAAACTATAAGGGTTCCGTTATTTGCCATTCGGCTACGGAACCCTAAAAATAAGCTTTTTGATACGGCTATGACGATACACGAGCCTTATTTTAATCATTTTAGTTACTGATATTTTTCGAGATACGCGTGGACGAACTTTTGCACTCGTACTCGTATATATATACCTAACCTATACCTTTACATTTTAAAAACGCAATAAATGGCAGCCATCATTTTTCTTTTTAAATAACATGGAGTTTTTACCATAGGTTTCACCGACGGCTCCCAGCATTAGAATGTTCGCGGTGAATATTAATTTAAGGAAAAATAAAAATAATTCCTGCAACACCGGTAATAAGTAAATCAATACCTTATGTCAGTTTGACATTAAATAAACAACGTTTTGCAAATAATTTATCATTGCAAATATTAAATTCAATTCCACAAGAATTTCCAGCCAATTGTACTAAAATACAAAATCGGATAATATAAAAACACATTATCTTGACTTTCGGTACATCGTTTAATGTAGAGATCGGATAAATAACTAGATTCCATGCATGTAAGTAATAAAATTTTGCAACGTGTTTTTATCACGGGTTTTTATGTGCATAATTAGCTAGATATTCAGTGTCTGTTTATTGGTTTCATGATTTAAATATAATATTCAACTAGTGATGATAAAATGGTCAAAATCCCCGCTCGGTAGCGGTTTCAAACCGAGTTTATTATCGGTTTCTCACTTCATAAGATCCGAGCCCCTCATATATTGCAGAACTATTTAAAAACAAGTTTTCAGCAGATTACAGTTAAAAAGACTTAAAAGACAGAGCAAGAACTTACAAAACCCGAAAAACGAAACCAGAACGAGCGCATAAAGATGCAGGAGACATGTGAAGTGCATTAGGAATGATTTATAATAGCTTTTTCAATTATTTTCAGGCCTTTTTCACGCATTGCTGCAGTTGAAACTTTGAAGGAGTGACAAAGCAATAATTGCAGTACAATAAAAAATGACAGTATAATAATTTAATGAAATAACATAAAATACCTTCTAATAAACGATTCTACCCCTCTAATAGACGTTATTCCCTCTAATCAATGGTTGTCTGGAAGAGATAAGAGACAAAACCGCCAATATTGTACTTCTTATGATTTGATTGAAATGTTTTTGTTTCTTGTGGTTTTATTTGTGCAATATTCTTAATATTTGTTATTATTATCATTAAATGCGTATCATTCCAGAATATTTTATTAATCTTTTCTCATACGTTATGTATAGTAACAGAAAGTCGCGTTTGTTACAGTTCTTATAACTCGATACGGGGGCACAATTTTCATTATTTAGAGTTAGTTGAATTCGTCGTAACGCCTAATAGGACATACGACAGCTATCATCATTAAATGATTTTGAATTTAATGTTAGTTTAATAACCATATATTACTTATTCATCGGTGCAACCTAGGACTTTTCTGTCCCAATGACTGTCCTTCGCGATATGTACTCTGCCCGTTGCTACTTGAACTTATGATCCCTTACACACGACTTTTATCATCGATGCACTCGCGCGTGTTGAAAATGCGCTTCAACATCGGGACTCACGCAATGAATAGATTTAATTTCGCAGCGACGCAGTTGGCGTTAGTATGGATGCAAACGCCAAAATTCAGTACATGATTTGACAATTTCCAGCTTCTTCATCGCGACTGCATCGATGCTGCATCGTGACTTCATCGCTGCTAAGAGTCGCAGAGTGTAAAGGGTCTATAGTTTTACTGGTCTAAGTCCGTTGCGATCGCAGGATCACACTGGATGCCACCTGCCAACGGTTACTGTAGAAAACTGTGGTGGAGGTCTATTCTAGCTTATACATATATAATGATGATGGTGACGTAGAAGTATTCGCTTAGATAAAAGCCACTCAATTAAAAAGGACGGAAATGGCATTTTAGTTTGAATGATCACCCATCCAAATGCGACGAAACCGTAAATACTTTAGTTTCATAAAAAAATAAAAAAGAACTCAAGAGCTTTAGAAGCTGTTATTTATCTAGTAGTCTACCTTTTAGCTGTATTAATGAGAGCCGAATAAGGGTTGCAAATACTGATCGAGTGTTCTAGTGGTTATCAACTTTCTTTTAAAAATTGTTGCCCTCATCGTGCATTTATTGTCTTTAATATACTTTCAAAATATAATTTTAAGTAAAGGTGCAATATTATAGATTTTTTTATCAGCTACATTACTAATTAAATAAATAAATATCCCTTGGACATTATTTCGTAATATAATATTATATTATAATATTAAATATATGATTATTCCGTAAGTGCCTTAAAATTTGAGGTAACGTGAGTAAGAAGGTACGTAAATTAAGTAGTAAATACTTTATCTTATTAAAAATATAGATTATGGAGTTAAATTAGGGAATTCCGACGGGATTGCCTATTTTCTTATTATTCAACCCTCAACACAATTTGTTGTATACATCATTGGAATTGTTATCAGGCTTTTGAAAATGATAATTAAAAATACTGCGTTTATTTTAACCTTATTACCGCACAAATGCGACAACTGGGCCACGAGTATTAAAAAAAATATTTTTCTAGTTACTTATCTTTTTTCGACGATATGAAAATGACATTAGAAAATTGTGCTTGCGAGATTGACATTTGTGAAAATTGCAAGTCCCGACGAATGGAGTTATCGTCGAAATTAGCCGTATTCAAATACAAATCCTAAGAAAAGGAAATGTATGAAAATTATTTAAAAGCATCATAATCTATTAAAAAGCATGTCTCTAGAAGTTAGTTCCTAGAAGTATCCGCAAGAGGTTCTTAACATTCGAAAACAATAGTAACACCGTATCTAGGAATTTAACCCTTGAGTAAAGGTAAAAAATACATAGAAAAATCTTAAGTTTTTTTTTAACATAATTTTAGCATAATTTTCGATTATTCTGCTAAGATGAGCTTTTACAGATTTTCATTACCCTCAGAAGCGTTATCGTCAACATCTGTCAAAATTAGTGTGTCGAGTCCTGCAAATTTGCGTTGTCGGCGTATCGACTGTCAAAACACCGTGTCGAGCCTCGCAATTCACGAGTTACTCGAGTTAGCATACGTCACTTCGTGTCGAAACTACCACGCCTGGGTACTTAAAGTGTATATATTGTTGCTCTTAATACAGGTCACACCCAGTATACAGGGTGACTTTGTTATCAGTACCGAAATTTTGTGTAAAGACTCCAGAGGTCAAGAAAATCGGTCAAAATGTATGGAACAGCTGATTTTTTTCTCGATTTCACTATTGCCCCCATAGTAAAAGTTATTCATATTCATCAGTGGAGTCTTTTCACAAAATTTCGGTACTGATAACAAAGGTTAGTAGGAATTGCGTGTAGTATTGCGTACTTGCTCTGTTTTTTTCTTGTTTCATTTTGTGACTGGATTATTTTCACATCAAAATATATCATAGAAGTACTATCCCTTTAATAATTTTATGAAATATATACTTCTGCTATGACAACATTCATGTGATCACCCCACGATTCGTTGATTGTGTATGGAGTTAAAACAAACGGATCACTATTGATTGATCAACTCTAGGCACAGTGGCTTTGCACGAACATTTTTCATGCTCAGTCTACGTCGCGCGCACTGTCAATGAAGATAAATCTATATAAATACTAGCAGCAGGGCGATTCAGAACCATTCGATAAGACTTTCGGTTTGGGTTTGGGACAGTTACATTTTCTATTCAAAAAAATCGAATCCGGACGACATTTTCCCGAACCCAAGTCGGAACCGAAGATGACGTCAAATCGTTCGATTACAGATTTTCATATACCGATCATTGTTTGACATTTCAAGTTTTCTCTATTGAAATATAGTTTATTTACATATAAGTCCTACACAATTTGTTATGATCGTTATGACATATAAGACTTATTATCACGTTTTTGACAATGTATGATCGCGTTCCGATTTTGTCGAAAATGCTGTCATCGCTCTAGAAACAGACATTTGTCAGAAATTGGGAACCAAGCTACGCGAACAAGAGGTTTGTAGCACGGAAACTGAAAACTAAAACGTACCCAATATTGGACTGGTATAGTGCATTTATAAGGTAGGCATTAAAATATAAATATACAAAATTATTTAATTTCATATTAACCCTTACTCCGAGCTCATTTAATCACATATCAAGAACATTGTTCTCACAAAATTTATTGTAGCAATATAGGACACACAAATTAAATATATATATAGTATGTTTTATATTCATTAATCAACTCTTGGATCGCTGTACTTTGCTTGGTTATTTGGATTGTCTTTTAAACTCTTCAGCAAACAACATTCAAACTTCCTAGCATTTGTAGCATCGAAGTGAAGTGTGCTTACAATAAACTGCAGACCAGTGAAATACGATAGTTTTATATTATTTTATTATAAGTAACAAACATTGGATACTATTACTATGATGTATGTAAAAAAATCTTGTACAAAAGATAACTTGTTTAATTTTTATTAAGTAATTTATCACCCTTTATTTTCAAGGTTTCCGAATAATTTATTTGAACTTTCGACTCGACTTTCTTACGGTCTTTGTTATGAACAATTAGAGCACAGCCAATGTCCTGAATGATAAGATATTCCCACTGGAACACACAAAGTTTCGTAGGAACTTAATTGCCCTGCAGAATATTAATAAAATAACTGTACTGTCCACCGCGTCCTGTTTACAAAAACCTTTTACAAGTTATCCTGGCATCCTGTGTATTGCTAAAAGATGCTGTGTATTATAGAAATACACTTTTTATTTGTATTTCGTCGACACTGATGTCGATGTTATTTTTCGTGTTTGGTTATCGCACTGCACGTATTTATGTTTGTAGCAACTCATTATATTCACATAGCGAAGAAATACACCTAGATAGGTCAATACTCATTTTTATCTGGATTTTATCTGGGTTTTCCGACATAAACGGGTGCTACAGGGCACCCGATTAACTTTGACAGAAAATACCGTGACGTTCGGCAACAAATGTCAGAAAAAAATGTTCTGAATAGCGTCGATAACGAAAACTACGCTGTAATCTCTGTAATCGAACGATAATGACGTCATCAATAAATAAATTTTTCATAATTATTAATTAAAACCATTTAGAATTGATTACTGGTCACTCAAAGGGCCTATATTTAAAATGTTTGCTATATTACTTATAATTGTGAAATATTTTTAGTTGCAGGCTCCATAAATGCAACAACTGAAACCGGTGTTGTAATCGAAATCGATTTCTATGTTATTCCGAATTGCTCCGAAAACACATGTTGGGTTTGGGATTAGGAATCGTATGCCGAAGGTTGGGTTTGGAACCCAATGGTTCTAAATCGCCCTGCAGGCCCGGCAAACGTTGTTTTGCATATATCAGGATTAAACTTTAATATTAAAAATAAATGTTTACTTTCATAAAATACATTTTAGATTTCCCATAAGCTAAGGGAAATTTTAATCGAAGTACAGTTAAAACACTTAAATTGATCGATCAGTCATCGAGCGGGATGAAAAATGATAAAATGACCTTACTAATAAACGTTGTTTCCCCTACCCAATGGTTGTCTGGTAAAGATCGCTTCCAGCGATAAGACCGCCAATATTGTACAAATGATTTGTCTGTAATGGTATTCTTTCTTTTGCCTTACTTGGGCAATAAAGAATATATATATATATTATTATTATTATTTAATAACTAAAATGGCTATAAAAACAGGGGTTGGTGATAAAAAAATAAGGGATAATTTAGGGTTGTATGTTTTTAATGCGACATTTTAAAAAATTAAAACCAAAAAATTTCCTCCGAAAGTTTCAATTTTTTTACGGGTGAATAACCCTTATCACTTAGGAGTATGAAAAATAGATAGTAGCCTATTCTCAGAAATACTGAATCCGCATATAAAATTTGGTAAGAATCGGTAAAACCGTTTCGGAGGAGTACAGTAACTAACATTGTGACATGGAAATGTTATATTTTATATTCGATTATAAAGCTGAATCGTTTGTATGATCACGCTTATCTCAGGAACTATTGAGCGATTTCAAAAAACTTGTTTTTAATCGCTCTCACTTATTTATCGGGAAAGGCTTTTAAAGCGAGGACGCAGTCGCGGGCGAGCTCGTACTTACATTCATAAAAGTTTCAAATCTGGGCAGGTTAGAAACTAAATAAATTCAACCGGTTTACCCAAAATAAAATATATGTTTTATGAAATATAGAGGTCATGTTCTAAAATCTATCATTATTATTTTTGGGTTCAAAACTGAATGAAATTTGGGTTTGTAACCACTGATTTTACAAAACCCCTTATGGTTCATTATGCAAAGAATCTGTGGTTTTATTCGCTATTTTGAAAACCAGACACCCCTAATTTATGTAATGATTATAAATCATGAGATAATCATGGGGTTTTGATGAAGATTGCAGTGCAAGGGCAGAAATAGGCACCTACAGCCATTCCGGTTCGTTGCTCAGTCGTAAGAGACGGTTCACTAACCTTTATTACACCTTTCGTTTCGGCGCTTCCTTACTACGCCAGATTTCGAGACCTATATAGGTATTAATATTTAATTCCAGCCCTTTCAAAGATTTTAATATTGGCACAATTAACCTAAAAGGTTTGAGGGACAAGAAAAACGATAACTGAGTGCCAAGTGAAAAATCAATGGATGGAAAGGTCTGGGTGCCGCTTAAGTACTTTAAAAAGTTGCCGGTTTGAATTGACTTTCCCTGTTCGCAGGGAGAAAGGGCCAAAGTTTGAGTGTGCGGTGATTCGTGCTCGCACGCCGACTGACCCGGCCCGCGCGCGACTTATACGCAATTTAACGTTACGTTAAATATTCATCACTTTGTTTTAGTTTGAAATAGCATCCGCCTCAAAGTTTACAGATAGGTAGGCACAATATATTGATTTCTTTTGAGGTTTAATGCCAGCAGAGGCTACGTAACTTGCAAGCGATCCCATAGAATCGTGAAGGTGACTAATATAGTGATTACAAGCAGTGCTGTTGTATGAGTGTGGTAGGAGTTAACACGTATTATGAAGCGTGACCGATAAGATATTGTTGTCAAAATAATGGTATAGTACGAGCTTACTTCAGAGTTGCCAAAATACAAACATGACGTCATTACAAAATTAACACATAATTTTAATTCTAGGGGGAGTTCAGTAAGAAATTTGATTTAGATATTAAAATCGATAGAAGTGAAGTGAGACACTTATACAATAAAAAAACCTAAAACTGACGTAGGTATTTTTATTTCGCACTCTCGTAATATTTATTAATCTTTGCTCTCGTGAAAACTGTATTTGTGTCTATGTAGCCAATTATCTGGTAATTACATTAAGTTCAATTCCACAGACAAAGGCTGGGATCAATTATTGTATTTATTTTTAAATTAAATATTTTCCTGTTTATCAAAAACAAATTAAATGAAAACATAATATCTACAAAATGGCTGTTACTTGACAATCCCCACTTTATTCAGTCACCTTTTACAATCACCTCAGTTAATGTCATTTTTTTAACGTGTCGCTTCCACCGTAGTATTACTATAGGTAGGGACTAAGATGAATACCATCACGGGTAACGTAATGAATACCGCATATCATTATGCATACAGTAATAGTTATAATAATCTAATTGCGCCGTGACGTCACCGTTCCACTTGCATATTGAATAGCGCAATTACTGGATAAATCTCTGCTGTCATGCGAGGATTACTCTTGTTCTAAATACTTATTAGCCGGTGATGGATAGCAAGCGAACTGTCTCCGTGATAATTGTAAACGTTTAAGCTTTTCTTAATGACGACAAAATAGAACCCTACCATCTGTTAAAAACTCTTTAACAATTTCTGAATAATTAAGGACCATAGTACTAAATCGTATTAGTACGACTTGCAATGTTATTCACATAACGACGTCCGTTTCTTCTTCTTTTTAATTAAACCAATACAAACCTACTATCACACTACTGTAACACTAAGTATACGTGATTTTGAAGAAATAACAAATACTTTTCATGTCCTGTTATCCAAAGGAATACAATTAATTACTTACGAGTACCTCAGTCAGACTTATCTGTCCGTGAATCTTAAGGAAAGTAAGGTGGACTTCTGAATTCAACGTGCGGAAATTTTCCACTCATTAGACGACAAACCATTGTCGCCGTTTAAGTAGGTAACACTTCGTTTAACGAATCGTCTCACTTTTCAACAATAGATCCTTATCTGACTTTTAATTAATTTAAGCCGGAGTTAAGAGTGCACGGCGCCTGTCGCACAATAAAAGATTGTTTCAGTTTAAAAAGGATTATCTCCATTTGGCTACGAGTGCTCTGCAAAGTCCGTTGTATCTATTTCTCCTGACTCTCAAAGTGCACTTTTATTTTATTTGGATAGCTGTACATTTAATTAGCGTATATTAATGTTTACGTTTCATACTGAATCATATTACTTATCTATTAAAATCTGTTGAAGCTACGGATACCTGCAGTTAGCGTCAAAGCTTAATATTAACTTCAATTTAACGTATTTCGAGTTGAATAGCGCAATACTCGTAAATGTTTGTTGCTTTCAGCTCCTCTGTTGCAGCTGATTCGGTGCCAGTTTTACGTTTACGCCTCTCTGCCGTCAAAGATGCGCCACGGGGCAACCTTTTAACTCGGCACTCTACAAATTACGGAGATCCACGATCTCACATACGCTTCACTGTTTGAGACACACTCATGCGATTTCTTTTGCTCTTACAGGGATTTTCAATGCTAAATCACTTCCAGATAACAAAGCCAGTAAACTGCAAACGCCTCCGTGCTTATCTCGATAAGGTGTTGCATTTCTTGAGCTCTCTTTGTTTGAACTTAACAGGGGCTTGGTGCAACAAACTAGTGTATTTACAATTTTATCGAGGGAGATAGCGCAGCGCTGTTGTGTTTTGCTGCTTTCACTGCCGCTATAGTTGCTGATGCGATGCCAGTTTTATGTTTACGCCTCCCGTCCTATCAAATATACGCTCCGAGCTCCTGCCTTTTGATTCTGCACTCTGCGAATTACGGATACCTAGGAACTTGTATATCTGCACATCCACGTGAGATTTTGATGCGAATTAATAGGTATGAACCATTCATAAAGATGAAATAAGAAACCAAAAATTTGCGCACGGGCGGGACTTGAACCAGCAACCTTTTGGCAGACCGGGCCAAACGCTCTTACCAATTGAGCTACCGTGCTGTCAGTCCGACCCGGGGAAATTTGTGGTTTCTTATGAAAACGTCAATTGCGTGACGCTTAGCGCCATCTAGCCGTCTGTTTATGAAACAGATGGCCCAAGCAGTTATTCTTTACAGAATAAATTCAACTTGGAAATTGATGTCGCTTCGCTATCTAATGCTTTTAGAATGTTTTTAATACTCACAGTGTCACATTTTATATTCATAAAGATGAAATAAGAAACCAAAAATTTGCGCACGGGCGGGACTTGAACCAGCAACCTTTTGGCAGACCGGGCCAAACGCTCTTACCAATTGAGCTACCGTGCTGTCAGTCCGTCCCGGCGAGATTTGTGGTTTCTTATGAAAACGTCAATTGCGTGACGTTAAGCGCCATCTAGCCGTCTGTGTATGAAACAGACCAAAAGGTTGCTGGTTCAAGTACCGCCCGTGCGCAAATTTTTGGTTTCTTATTTCATCTTTATGAATATAAAATATGACACTGTGAGTGTTAAAAACATTCTAAAAGCATTAGGTATGAACCAATGCTCGAGATTTATTTTATTGGATGGTTACTGTAAATTGCAACAAAGAAAAAAATGGTTCAGAATACTGCCCAAGGCTGTTGTTATCTTATGTTATTTCAAAGCATTTACTAAAAACTGATACACACATCCTTTTGTTAAAAAGAGGTACATTTAAAGAGTAAATAATGAGAAACATTACAATTTAAAAAAAAAATCAGTCTCTTTCTATGTTCTCTTGTAATTTGCTCGCTTGCTTACATGACGTAGTTAAGTTCGCTTGCAGTAAGACATTCTTCGCTAATTGTTAAATGCGATAATTAAGCTCAACATAATACCCATAGTCTCGGCCTAGTTAAGCGCTCTAAACCCCGTGGGGCGTTTAATTTATCTCGTCCAGTCTATACAGTGAGGTGTATATAAACATAGATTTTCTTGGGCGCTCGTAAATCTGTTCCTTGTTCTGGTTTATTTGATTAGGTGGACGGCCGTGGCGCCGGCCGAGACATAACCCGCTTTATTGCTTTACTAAATAACTACGCGACCGGCCGGGGGCCGCAGCCCACCCTTGCAAATGATTTTTATTACCCCCATAATTCATTTGGCAGATATTGAACCTGAGAATATTCAACGATTAATGTGATAACCGGGTTATTTCTGTTATGCGGATCCCATGAATAGTTACAGAAATGAAAGCAATAACATTCTTACTCATTGCTTACTTATTCGTTACTTTACCTGTTGCAGGGTAACCTATTTCTTTATTTTAACTTTATTGCACAGTTAGTTGTAGAATTGGCGGACTTATTGCCTTGAGGCATTTTCTACCAGTCATCCGCTTGGGAAAGCAGAGAGTCTTATCAGTGGCGGAACATTGAGTGTGTATATATTATAATGTTTTAACATAAACATATATACTAATATTACTCAACTAAATAATAGTCAATACTAATATTATAGAGCTGAAGAGTTTATTTGTATGTTTGAACGCGCTAATCTCAGAAACTACTGGACCGATTTGAAATTTAACATTTATGAGAGATTTAACAGTTCGACAATAAAGTCCGCGATAACATATGTCTATCTTAGATGGTTTACTCACTACAACCTTTTAGGGTTCCGTAGCCGAATGGCAAAAAACGGAACCCTTATAGTTTCGTTAAGTCTGTTTGTCTGTCTGTCCGTCCGTATGTCACAGCCATTTTATTCTGTAACTATAAGCATTACACTGTTGAAATTTGGTAGGAAGATGTATCCTGTTAACCGCTTACCGATTCCCATACAAAAAAATAAAAATAATGACATTTAAGGGGGAGCTCCCATACATGAAACTAAAACCAAAAAAAATTTTTTTTTTAATCAAACCTATGCGTGTGGGTTATATTTTCTGTGTGTGGGGTGGGGTGTCTATGGATAGGTCTTTTAAAATGACATAGAGGTTTCTAAAACCATTTTCTTTTAAAGTCTAACGTTTCATAGCTACACCCTTCCAAAGTGGTAAAATGGGCGTCCCCCCCATCTAACTTCTAAGCCAAGCAAGTGTAATTTTTGAGAAAAATATATGATGTAGACCTTAATAAATACTTTCAACGAAAATTGGTTTGGACGGGATCGAACGAGAAGTTTTTGAGATATAGCACATTTTCAACAACCGCACACATAACTTTGTATTTCATACAAACACTATGAAAAACAAAGTTATATTTGCAGTCAACTAAATATTGTGGTATTTTACTAAGTAGATGTAAGTGGATTCCCTAATTCAGTTAAAGTTGGCACGGAATCCTCAGTGCGCGAGTCCGATTCGCACTAGGCCGGTTTTTTACATACTAATATTATAAACCTAAAGAGATTGTGTGTTTGTTTGAACGCGCTAATCTCAGGAACTACTGGACTGATTTGAAAAAAATAAAAGTTGGATAGCTTGTGTATTGAAAAAGGCTATAGGCTATAAAACATCAAGCTGCAACGGGAGGGGGGGGAGCAAACTCAAAACGCGCGGACGAAATCGCGGGGGACCGCTAGTATTTACTAAATACGAAATTATGAATAAATATTGACGACATCCTAGCATCGACAGCTACACAAGTGAAAGATAATGGTAGTTAGTTCTCAAGTGGACCAAGGTTAAGATAGTGGGAGCGAACTGACTTACTGACGTTCTTATAACTAACTGTATTTATAAGTTCTGAATAATAGCAACGAATATTACATGTATCCTGACAATGTAATGCGCTAATGCTTGTTTCCTGTTATTAGGGGCAATCAGTTTTACATTTAAGTAGTTTGTATTTGAAATCGTTATCATACTTTGACGTTCTATTTGTAGCTATATGTACAAAAATATCTTTGATGCAGTTTGTTTGTTGTGAATTGATGTAGTTACAATAACTGCAACTTTGTAGATGCGAAATAAGATTGAACACACTTTTAATAAATTTATTAGATAACACAAACTATTTTATTAATAGAATATTTCTATCAATAGTAAAAAAAAACAGGGTTTTTCGTCTTAAGTTCAGCACAATAAATACGTGCAATGTAGTGGAAATCATAGCTATGTTTATAAATTACCCGTTTAATCAAGTCAAATTAAATATTCCAATAGCGCGATGGATCGAATTCACAATTGATGTGCGTGTTAGTGGAGTGCAGATTGTGACTAAACTGGATGCACTTTTAGTAATATGGACAGAGTGTATTTTAAAATAAATGGAAAGAAATATAGTGGTAAGTTAAAAGAATTATCACTCACTGTGATAAGCCTATAGTTTTTTTTATTTATTTTTACGAAGTATGGGTTCGCTCTTGGCTCCAGACCAAGCCTAGTGCTACTAAGACGAAGTCGAAGATGAAACGAGCTCGCCTAAAAGAAGCCTGTTCACTCGTACTTTGGAGCTATGGAGCTTATCATACACCAGTTTGTCGTCACCTATTAATCTTTTGGATTCTGCGTTCCACTGAGTTTAGTGCTTCAAGTCGGTACTTGGCTTATCCATCCCAGAGGTGACTGCAATACTTCATGCACTGACTTGTGCTTTGTAAAGGGTCCAAAGCTGTTCAGGCGTGAAGTATCGCCTTGCCTAGTTTTTAAGCAGCAGTTTGTGCTTTGAGCACAATGCTGGGGCCAGAGTTGACTTACAAAATTTTTACGTACATATTTGCATTTGTTTTTTTTTTTTATAGCCGGTGGAGAGTTCTCAATAGACACGACGTTGAACGAGTTCATTCGGCGCCATGCGGAGCTGCGCGGCACCAAATACATGTGTCAGGAGGGTGGATGCGGCGCCTGCGTCGTTAATATCCGTCTCCCGAGGGTCGACGGTGAAGAGAATTCTTTCTCGGTCAATTCGGTTAGTATTAACTAGAGATGCATCGAGTAGCACTTTTGTCGAGTAACGAGTACCGAGTTTCACTCGGTTCATTTTTGTTTCAACCGAGTACTCGGCCGAGTAGCTCGGTTTAAAATCAAGTTTCTGTTTCGGGTGTGTCCAATGATCCCAAAAGCCCCATTACCTTAGAATAAGCTAACAAAAGACAAGAGTCCTTTCGAGTGGTGGGCAGGGTACCAAACAAGGTATCGAGAACTGGCACGTTTAGCACGAGTGTTTCTAAGTGAGCCCGCAAGTACCATGCACAGTGAGTGATTATTTTTGGAGACTTACCAGTCTCTTACGACCTACCACTTTTACGAAGAAAAAAAGAATAGGCTGTTACCAGAACGTGCAGAGAGCTTTGTGTTACTGCATCATATTTTTTCTTTTTCTAATTCTCCTCATTTGGTTTCATTACTACTCGTTTATTGTCAGAATTGAGATTGTGATCGATCTCCCCTGTTGTTTAAATGTCTACCTAAATATATTGTTTTACCTTAACCGAGTATACTCGGAATTAAAACCCCGAGTACGAGTATCAAAAACCCGCCGAGTACCGAGTATTAACCGATTACCGAGTATTAACCGAGTACTCGGCCCATGGCTAGTATTAGTAATGTTGTAAGTAAAAGAAGATTATAGACACGACGATGATCAAGTATTATCGACACGCCGATGCTTAATCCAGAGGGAGATGCCTGACTCAGAGAGTTTAAATTTTGAATGTTGATTATATAAACAATGGCTGTTGGCATCAAGTCACTATTAAATATAAATCAATAAATATCCCTTGGACATTCCCACACATCGCCATGTCACAAAGTAAGCTACTTAAAGCTTGTGTTATGGGTGCATGACAACGGCTATAATACTTTTTTTTTGTAAATTTATACATGATGTACATAGAAAACACCCAGACCAATACAAACAGACATGCTCATGCACACAAATGTTTGTATTGTGCGGGGATCGAACCCGCAACCCGCTGCGTAGTAGGCTATTTCTCGACCACTACACCAGACGGGTCGTCGAACGATCTGTTAACAAATTTTATAATAATTTGAATTTTTTTTTAATAAAATTTCATTTTTAGTGCCTTGTCGCTATCATGTCTTGTGACAACTGGGATATAACCACTATAGAAGGCATCGGAAACAGGAAAACCGGATACAATATCATCCAGAGACGACTGAACCACTTCTTTGGATCTCAGTGTGGATACTGCAGTCCAGGATTTCTTATGAGCTTATACAGGTATATGTTATTTATTCTACACGTTGGTTTCGGCCTCACTCATTTTCGCTTTCTAAAGACCCGGAACCTCTGGCTCCGAAGATGGCATAGGACATACAGACAAGACAGGAATTTTATAAAGAACAGAAATTTTATAAAGTGATTATTACTAGGAACTAGATGCATTCTTGTCAAAATAAGCTATTTCATTTAAATTTTTTATCTTTTATTAATGACAACCTCCGTGGTGAAGTGGCTAAGCGCGCTGGTTTTAAGGCGTCGCCACTCAGAGGGTTCGATTTCCGGTCGGGTCAATATCGAAATCAAAATTTTCTGTGTTATCTGGTGTCTGGGTGTTGTGATACCACTGTTGTGTCTAGTTTCCATAACACAAGTGCATTGGCTACTCACTTTGGGATCCGAGCAATGTATGTGATTGGTGTCCAATATTTATTTAATTTTTACTCTTTTCAGCTTACTACAAGCAAAAGACGGACACCTAACAGAAAGCGAGATAGAGAATTCATTTGGAAGCAATATGTGCCGTTGTACGGGATATCGACCTATTTTAGAAGCTTTCAAATCTTTAACCGTCGACGCTAACACCGATTTACTCGATAAAATAAAAGATATTGAAGACATCGACCAACAAGTTTGTCCAAAATCGGGAAAGAAATGTAAAGACTCATGTTCAAGCAAGGAGATTCAAGAATGGTGTTTCGTCAATATGAAAAACAGAGAGGCACCTACTGAAATACCTAAACAAATAACACTCTCTGATGGAAGATTGTGGTTTTCAGCTAATAATATTGGGACCATATTTGAAACACTGGACAAAGTCGGCTACGATTCGTACATGCTTGTTGCTGGCAACACATCAAAAGGTAAAATAGACACTTGAACTATAAAACAATCGTATTTGTTCATTGTCACCTAATTCGTTTAAATATATTTCAGGTGTAAGACCCATCATAAAGTACCCGAAGGTAATAATAGATATAAGCAATATTAAGGAACTACAGTCACATTATCTGGACTTGAATCTCGTACTTGGCGCTAATATGACACTTACAGACACCATGTCTCTGTTTAAAGAAATAGCTAAAACCAACGAAGACTTTTGGTACTTGGACGTTCTGTACGATCATATCGATCTAGTTGCTCACATACCCGTTCGAAACGTAAGTAGTACGGACAACAGCATGTCAAGTTAAACACTGCGGTATCTTATTCAGTTGTAATAAGTCCTAGTTTGCAACAAAAGTGGGTATTCTGATGTGCTGGCTACTGTGCATAATAATAATGATTGGCTAAGATTATAAAGTACCTATTGTATGTATACAACGAGAACTTTCCTTTTAGATTGGGACACTAGCTGGAAATCTAATCTTGAAAAATAATCACCCTGATTTCCAGTCAGATATTTTCTTATTGCTCGACTGTGTTGGTGCAGTGGTAACTTTGGGTAAGTATACGTTGCATGTAGTAGATGCGTATAGGACTCTCTGCGAATGAAATAATTACACAAAATTTACTTTTTATACATCGATAGTTGATCGAAAGAAACAACTAATGGAGCTGAGTATGCAAGATTTTTTAACAACAAATGTTTCTGGCAAAGTTATGACGAATATCAGACTTCCACCGCTTTCGAAGCAGCATAAGCTTGTAACGTACAAAGTAAGTACAATAATATTATTGAGTGTTTATTTATGTTTTTTTTAAATAAATTACATGTGTTGTAGATATTACCTAGGCAGCAAAATGCTCATGCCGAAGTAAACTCTGGATTTCTCTTAAAATTTGAGCTAGAAACTCAAAAGATTGTCAACGCTCGTATTGTTTATGGTGGAATAACACCGTCTTTTACGCATGCATATGAGACTGAAAAGTTTTTAATTGGCCGCAACGTTTTCGACAATTATGTCTTGCAAGGGGCATTGCATTGTTTGGAATCCGAAATACATCCGGAAGAAAATCCACCTGACCCTTCGCCTGACTTTAGGAAAAAGTTGGCTATTAGCTTGTTTTATAAGGTAGATATAATTTCAGTTTAAAAATTACGCTTAAAATAAAGATAACGATTGACCGTTTGTATCCATGTTGTAATTTCAGTGCATAATTAAAATTTGTCCTGAAGATGTTTTAAGTCCTTTTTATAAAAGTGGTAGTACAACACCATCCTACGATCGACCGCCAGTGAGTCACAGCTACCAAGAATTTGATACTGACAAAAAGGATTATCCTCTCAGTCAACCATTACTTAAAAAAGAAGGAATGATTCAGTGTGCAGGAGAAGCTGTATATACGGATGATATGCCAACTATTTTAGATGAAGTTTTCGCTTCTTTTGCTCTTTGTACCGTAACAAAAGGTGATATAGAGTCTATTGACCCATCAGAAGCCATGGTATGTAAATTTTTAAAAGACTGAATAATAACTACAGGGCTTTATAAATAATTACTTTATTTGTTAGGTATAACATTTATGTTTTCAGAAATTTGAAGGTGTCATTACTATATTGACTTCAGCCGATATACCAGGAGTAAACAGCTTTGTAAAGTATCAAGGTTACTTTAATATGGTAGAAAACGAAGAATTGTTAGCAAGTAATCATGTTCGATATTATAATCAACCAGTAGCTATAGTTGTTGCAAAGACTCAGGCTATAGCTGACCGAGCATCGAACTTTGTGAAAGTTAATTATAAAAACATTTCCAAACGCCCTTTGGTTCTAACTATTGAAGATGCTATCAAAGCTCCTAAAGACGAGAACAGACTTGTCCCATATGATGGAATAACACCTACAGAGAGAGGTAATGATGTAAAAAAAGTTATTAAAGGACAATTTGTGAGTCCGCTTTCATATCATTATATGATGGAGTTGCATACAACTGTAGTGAAGCCGGTCGACGAAGGCTTGGAAGTATATTGTTCAACTCAATGGATGGATCAAGTCCAAGCAGCTATTGCGCAAGTTCTTCAAATTCCAGAAAGTTTGTAAGTTGGATGGTTAAGAATTCTTTAAACACTCACAATGTCATATTTTATATTCATAAAGATCCACCTGTGCGCCACAGTTGTTTTCTTATTTCATCTTTATGAGTTAGTTTATCCATAGAATAAGAGGTCAAACTTATAATGTTCATCACACTGCTTCAATAAATGTAAAATCAATATTTTCAGGATAATAGTAAATACCAGGCGATGTGGTGGTGGATTTGGTTGCAAAATATCTCGAGCCAATCTATCAGCTTGTGCGGTGGCGTTAGTAGCAAAGACATTGAACAAACCATGTAGGATGGCCATGCGTATGCCGGATATTATGAGAGCTATTGGAAAACGTTGTAATAGTAGGCTGGACTATGAGGTACCATTTATTTGTAGCACCTTTTCTAATATGTACCTAGACAACATATTTTTTGTTTTCTGTTTTCTAAAGGTTGGGGTTGATGACAATGGTGAGATACAATATATGGATGCTGTGTTTTATGTAAATGATGGTCTGGTTTCAAACGAGAATGAGAATGCCTACGCAACAAATTCTTTGAAAAACTGTTATAATCCCAATAGATGGAAAGTTGATTCCATCGCCACAATTACGGATGCACCAGGAAATTGTTATATGAGAGCGCCAGGTAAGTTAAGTTTTGGATGTTATTGTGAAACTACCTTTCGATCCTTGAGTTCATATAATCAATGATTTTTAATGCTTAAGGTGGATATGAGGGTATTGCTGCAATTGAGCATATAATGGACCATATTGCAGTAGAAATAAAAAGAGATCCTATAATGGTACGGATGGCAAACTATCGCAAAAACGACAACCAATTGCCTGTTCTTGTGCCCAATTTCCAAAGAAGAGTAAATTATGAGGAAAGATTGCATGCAGTCAATAAATTTAATGATCAAAATAGATGGAAAAAACGCGGCATTGCTTTTCATAATATGTCATTTCCATCAGCATACGTTGGTAACTACTTAGCATTAGTAGCAGTTTACCACGGCGATGGTAGTGTGATTGTTAACATCGGAGGGGTTGAAATAGGGCAAGGAGTATTTACTAGAATAGCTCAGGTAGCAGCTAGAGAACTAGAAGTCCCAGTGGAAAAAGTATCAGTGCTACCTTGTTATAATTTCGCGAACCCAAACAACTATGCAACTGGATCAAGTATAACAACGGAATGTTCAGCATACTCAGTGATAAGATGTTGTGATCAGATTAATGCTAGGCTGGCGCCCCTTCGAGCGGCGATGCCAACAGCATCATGGCAGCAAATTGTGCAGGCCGCTGATGAACAAGGTATACTATTGCAAGCAAACTATCTTACCAGTGCAAATGATCCTCGGTTGACAAACTATCCTGTCTTCGGAGTAGCTGTACTTGAGGTTGAGGTGGACATATTAACTGGAATGAAATGGATCGTTAGAGCAGATGTATTGGAGGACGCCGGTCGAAGTATCAATCCAATGTTAGATGTCGGTCAGGTAAGTGATTTAAATATTTTTGGCCTTTTAAAAATCCACATACTAATTATTCTTTAAAATTATTGTGTGACACACTTTTGTTTAATTATTTTTAGGTTGAAGGAGCATTTATTCAAGGCTTGGGCTCGTGGATTATGGAAGAAATAAAATTTAATAAGCAATCAGGCGAATTGTATACTGACCGAAGCTGGAACTACAAGATATTTGGTGCGAAAGATATTCCTCATGACTTCCGCGTCTATTTGGAAAGGGGAACTTCAAACCCCGTTGGCATTTTGGGGTCAAAACGTAAGTTTTATGATATATTATAATAGGAAATGCCCAAGAACATGCAGTCAAACAATGAACCTCTTGGTTTAAAAACGGTTTAAATACCCTTTACAGCGTGTTTGTTTTGGTCAGCGACGAGCGACTCAGGGGTGACTGTACAAACTATACTGATGCCAAAAAAATATTTAAAAATATATCTTTTTTTGAAATGCAAAAAAACCTATAAAACAATTTATTGATGCGATACAGCGATCGAGTCAAAACTACCAACACGGTAGCCTCTTCGTAGCTGACTAGCTACGACATTACATTACGAGTATTTCGTAGATACGCGCTAGCTACGCGCAAGGGTGCGAGTTTTCCCATTCGTTTTGACATTTTTTAGAATGTTGTGAAGAGGTTTTCTTGTATAAAACTTGCATATAATTTGAAGAAAATATTTTTTTAGGATAAGTATAACTCAAATTATGGTCCCTGAGATGTCACTGACCAAAACAACACCCTGTACAACGATAACGACAGCACTATGTAGCAAAGAAGTAGAGTAAGAAATGTGTGTTAATTTTATTTTTATTATAGTTGTAGGCGAACCGCCATTATGCCTAGCGCACGTGGTGGTGGAAAGTTTGAGAGCAGCTATACAGGCTGCAAGGCATGACAGTGGCTACAACACAAGCAATCACTTACCCTTAGGTGAGTTTTCTATGTGTTAGCAAACTTGAAATAAAATGATAATAATTAGGTTTTGGAAATCCAAATGTTTACTTAAAATCAATGAATACGTAATTTGCAGATGTACCCGTTTCGAATGAAAGTGTTGTCCACGCTTCTGAAGCGAAAATAGAAGAATACCTTTTATATTAGCTGCGTAAGCTTATCATGACGTGTTTTGATCCGGACATACATATTTTAAAGAGGAAACACCAAGTTAGTAATTAAATACTTAGGTTATGTTACGGTTATGGTTATTATCGGTTAAATAAATTATGCTTTTAATAAAGCTGCTATTTAAATATTATATACTTTCTCCTATCCTTATCTAACATTTTTGAAACACTTAACCTAGGAATATTTTCTGATCTTCAGTTTATTCTGTTAGACTGAATGAAAGTTCACAAAATCAGTGGACCTCTGTTAACTTTAAATATGCGTCACTGATAATAGTCGCACCTATTTGATTTAATATCAAGTCAAGCGGGACAAAAGGGTGGGTGTCATTTTACGTCAGAAGCGGGCAGCCCAGCCAGCCTACCGGAAAATAGCCTTCGGATAATACCAGTAGATAAACCTTCTATCGCCTACGAGATGAACCAGTAAGACTTCCATGACCGGTTTGATGAGATGGCGACGATGATGAGACTTATAACGAGCGTCCAAAATGTAAGAAATATTATGACGTCACATTTCTACACCACAAAAACGTTTGAACAAAATGTTTTCTTTGATGATGTAGTTAGGTAGAGCGGCGCGTCGGTTGCTGGCGCGACTTATACCTTTTTTCTCTTAAGAAGGTTTTTAAATGGAATAAGGACTGATTTTTAGGGTTCCGTAGCCGAATGGCAAAAAACGGAACCCTTATAGTTTCGTCAAGTCTGTCTGTCTGTCTGTCTGTCTGTCCGTCCGTATGTCACAGCCATTTTATTCTGTAACTATAAGCATTACACTGTTTAAATTTGGTAGAAAGATGTATCCTGATAACCGCTTACCGATTCTCATACAAAAAATTAAATATAATTTCATTTAAGGGTGGGAGCCCCCCCTAATGAAACTAAAATAAAAAAAAAATGACAAACCTATGCGTGTGGGATGTCTATGGATAGGTCATTTAAAATGACATGGAGGTTTCTAAAACCATTTTCTTTTAAAGTATAACGTTTCATAGCTAGACGCTTCCAAAGTGGTAAAATGGGCGTCCCCCCCATCTAACTTCTAAACCAAGCAAGTGTAAATTTTGGAAAAAATATATAATGTAGATCTTAACAAATACTTTTAACGAAAATTGGTTTGGACGAGATCAAACGAGTAGTTTTAGAGATATAGCATGTTTTCAACAACCGCAAACTTTGTACTTCATACAGACACTATGAAAAACAAAGTTATATTTGCAGTCAACAAAATATTGTGGTATTTTACTAAGTAGAAGTATGTGGATTCCCTCATTCAGTTAAAGTTGGCACGGAACCCTCAGTGCGTGAGTCCGACTCGCACTTGGCCGGTTTTATTTAATAGTTAGATAAGAAATATTCGTCGAACAAAATACAATTAGCTTATTTGAAAAAAAAAAACACCTAATTGTCGGCAATCATAGGTAACTGACAGGCTTTAGGAAGAATTACTTCAATAGTAGTTTCAATACTTTCATAACAGTTTTAGGTGAGTGGGGTGAAAACACTTTACTTTACACCCGGGCTACATACATAACGTCTATTACAAGGGTCTGGCAGATTGTAGACTGATTAATTAATCAGTTTTCGGAACACCAACTGAAGTTCCGATAGATGCTATCCTGGATCGGGACTCACTTGATGTATTCGAATGCAAGCTGTTCTAAAAAATCTCTATCGGATTAACGGTAACTTTTTCATTAACCTGCGTTGACATTAAATATTTGCCTATTTCCCACGATTATTGTGAGACAGACCAAAAATTTGCAAAAAAGAAAAAGATATTTACAGTAACGGTCAAGCTTACAATGCAGCATCATTCATCTTCTAGCTAGATTGTATTCCCTTATAGGTTCGCTATCCTTTGTGATCACCTGAGTATCCAATATTGAAAAATATATCACTAAACAAAAGGCGACACTGACGAATGGTTCCACCCGTTTTAAAAACAATAGGCTCTATCCAATATCCACGCGGTAGCACAGCGGGCAGCGCGTAGCGGACGAAGCTATTCAGATTATTGTTGATACGAGAATGGACGCGGAAAAACCGGCAAAACTTTTGAGCACAGCACGCCGTGGTTACTTACATTAACACTGCATTGAACTATCGCATCATGTTTTTGGCTTGAAAAATTCAGCTTAAGTAATACATAGTGACGTAGTGTGGGATATGTTTGTGCGTGTTTGAGGTGACAGCATTTAAAGAAGCAATAGACGATGATTCTACTGAATTTAAAATATTAACATCGCCTATTGATAATCAAGTGGTAAAATTTATAAGAACTATCCCCAAAAAACTCTGAATTGTAAAGAATGAACTCATGAACAATTCCGAACTAAATTAAAAAATGAATTGCCTCAATCATTTGCTACTTCACTTTCATCTTTAATTCCAAAAGAAGAGTCGTATCTCGGCGTCGGTTCGTTACGTATCAGAGGGATCCCGTAAAATAGGCCTTTTATTCTTCTTTATCTGGAAAAAATGCAGCTGGACAAAGGGACAAAGGTCGAAGTAGCATTTATTTCGGCGTGAGCCGGTCGCGCCGGGCCGTGCTAAATAGATTGGTTTGCCGTATCGATCGGTTTCGGCTATTCGGGGCTGCACCAGACGATCTAAAACTACCCGCCGCTTTAATGTTTGATTAGAATCCAACTCGCTTAAGCCATTGTTTTATTTAGAAGCGTCAATTATGTACGCCTTTACTCTGACATATATATCAATTCGGTGCCTGAGTGCTAACTATTTTGGGTAATCAGACTTGAAGTTTATTTATCGTTTATAAGAAAATTGGACATAAATGTTTTTAAGTATTGAAAACTCACATTTTCATCAATAGAATCACTTACAGCTAGAGCAATAGACTGTCAAATTGAACACATACCTTTATTAATTGCTAAATATTTGAAGTCGATAGATAATGAAAGGCAGTATAATATTAAGTTGTAATATTTCGAAGTTACCGTAGGCACTAGACAAGCCAATTTGATTTTGAGGTATTTACAATAACTGACTTAACCAAAGTTAATCAAATAATAGTTTATTAATTCAAGATCATACAGCTGAAGGTTCTACTAATTAAGTTATTTCTAATACTGATTTATTAATGTTAATTAAAGTTTAATATTCTGAATAAGTTACTGAAAATACTTTGTCTGTAAAAAAGCCAATTACAAAGCTCTGAATATTTAATTGGACGCAGTCAATTAGTCTATTCAGCTCCGTATCTATTGCAAATACTAGTAATAAAGCGACAACATCAAAGTATTATTCATTTTTAATTCCTAGTGGAGTGTTAGATTGCTTTATATAAAAGTAAGTTGCAAATTAATGTACTCCCAATGAAATATTTTATGTTTTATCATCCCGTAGCCGCTCACACGTAGACGTTCAAATAGCCGCCGGCGGTCGCATAAACAAAAGCATAACTAAAATCTGGTAATTAACACATCCGTGAGGATTTAAAATAATAAAAGTCAATTATGAAGCTAGTTGGAATAAGGTTTTGATAATGTTCCTAAGCACCAGTATCTTCTTATGACAGTACCTATATTTAATTTTCTAGCCTGACTCAATTCATACTCTAATGAGCTCTTTTTATCTTGATTTTTTTTAACGTAAATGAATTGCAATAACAAAGTCGCAGATCGCAAACAATAAAATGGATTGTCTGGTCGTGTCGACTGGTGGTGCGCCATAAATTTATCTCTAATATCGAGAGTAGTGGCGCCAGGTGACAATGCCGTGCATTGGCGAGCTGTCGGCTTAAAATCCTAACGTGTTAGACTTTGCCTGTATTTCCAAATACTATGTAGATAGATAGATTCCAAATACTAGGTCTCTAACTATAGGCCTTATAAAGAAGCTCAAAATCACACGAGTGACGGAGAGAGCTATGCTGGGTGTTTCACTTAGGGATCGAATAAGAAATGAGGAGAAAAACTAAGGTAACGGACATAGCATTGAGAATCAGTAAGCTCAAGTGGCAGTGGGCAGGGCACATAGCGCGAAGAACAAATAGCCGTTGGGGCAGGAAAGTTCTAGATTGCAGACCCTTCGACCAAAGACGCGGCGTAGCGTAGGACGTCCACCGACAAGATGGACAGACGACCTTATAAAGATCGCAGGATCAAACTGGATGCAGACCGCTAGTGATCGGTTGCTGTGGAAAGCCGTGGGGGAGGCCTTAGTTCAGCAGTGGTCGTCATTTGGCTGATAATGATGGTAATGATGATGTAGATAGAAAGATATCCCAGTCGCTCATGCCAGCACATTATTGCGAGTGAAAGGGGTAACTATATCTGAAAATACGAGTAAAGACTAACAAAGTGGAGCCCAAGACATAGCTTCGGGCTAGCCCGTGAAATATTTGCCTGTCGTGCATTTACACTATTTTGATGGCCAGGAAGTCCACCATTCACGTTCGTTTGAGGAGGAACTTCTTGGTCTTTGCTGTGGAAATGTACATAAGTACCTGTGTTGATATTAGTCGTTAACGCTTAGTCTGAGGCTTGATAACATCTGACAGCACGGTTAGTCGCTTGCCTTGCAAACACCACTCCACCAATCCGCACTGAGCCCGCGTGGTGGAGTTTGGCTTGAACTACCTCATAGTTGAGGTTAGGCCTTTGCCCAGCAGTGGGACGTTACAGGTTAACTTAACTACCTGTGCGAGAAAATTAGACACGATATTTACAACCGAGCTGGATTGATTTTTCTATTGCAATTTTAGATGAGAGCCATGCAGAGGAGCGTGTTGGGTATTAACAGGATGGATAAGGTCCGTAATACCACAATTCGCTCCAAAACTGGTATAGTGGATGTAGGCGAAAGGACAGCGAGGCTAAAGTGGGAGTGGGCGGGACACATATGTAGGATGCACCCGGATAGATGGACCCAAATCGTCACGCGATGGATACCAGCAGATGGTTATCGCCGCAGAGGTAGACCTAGAAAGCGCTGGTGTGACGATTTGGTCAGTTTTGCTAAGGATTGGGAGTCGTTGGCAAAGGATAGAGATAGATGGCGGAGTTTGGGGGAGACCTTTGCCTAGCGGGGGGATGGTGTAGGTTAAAAAAATATATTTAGATGAACAATTAAGTAATTGCTTAACTGCATTCAAAAATGTGTTCACAAATTTTCATGAAAGTTAACGAGTTTTTTTTAACGAATTAACGATCCAATAATCTTAACTTTTTTTTCTTCTATTTTTTTTTAAATTCGAAACATGATTGTCACTTGTAAGTAACTGTTACATAAAATAATAATGGTACCTGTCTTTCTATTCGCATTTTAAAAATAATGCTGCGCTGTAAACAGTTGGAAGGATTCCGGTAAACTTATGTTCACCGGAAATTATGGTTTTAATTCTCATTCCTCTCTACTAGTTTAATTACAAGCAACGCCCGCTAAAAACTTGTACATAGCTCGATAAATAAAGGAAAAAGTGCTGGTTTCAGACAATTTATTTTACCATCACACGATTTCAGGTCATCCCGTTACAATTTATGGCGTAATGACCGTTTCGCCAATGAACGGAAATTAAATGTGTTCAATCAATTTTCGGATTATATAAATAAATGCGAGTCAATTTTGTTTTATGAGAAAATTATTATCATGTCTATTATTCTCTGATCGGGCGTAACTGCCGTTACGTCCGGAAACCGTTTCGCCATAAATTTATTTGTAAAGCACAGTGTATTTTTGTCCGTTTGAATTGTGGATAAAATAAATTTCTACTTCATTACGTATAGCGTCTGTAAATATTACATAGCGTCTGCAAATATTTTTCTGTTATGTTATGCGTAGTGGCTACCCGCAACGTCGTCTGTGCGTTTTGTTTTTACTCCAATCCCATAGGTACGACCTAAGCGTAATGTTTTATATAGCCTGCAGACATTCTTTCCCCGATTAATAGGTAAGATATCTAACAAACAAAGCTCGCTGGGTCTACTCGATCGTTATATCAGGAGAAGGTTCTTATGAAAGAAAAAATACGAAAATTGACTGGGTGGGCTGATTGTCATGATTTTTACTACTTACTACTATTTATTTGTATAAAATCATGTAGGCAATACAAGCCTTATGATTTAATCTAAATACAATACAAAACATACACGCTTAAGATAACCCCCAGATCAAAATATCGATATCGTTAAAAAACACATTACGTACCACCGAACTATTTTATAGTATATATAGGTATTTAGATTCAAAACATTTAACTAGATACTACGAAAAGAGAAAAAATAAACTATTTACACTAAACGTCATTTCGTTATTTAAATCGCATTTCCTTTATATTTCTCAAATAACGAAACGAAGAAAACACATGACTATGGCTAATAACACATGGGGCGGTTTTTACCCGCGCTCGTCGCGGCCGCGGAAGAGCGGTTTTATTTCAAAACTCACGAGCCCGCCGGTTTTTGGCATAAAAATAATATTCCTATCGGAATAGAAGGACAAGTAAAAGCTGTCAAACGAATCCGATTTAAGATGTCAGTAACGAACATAAGTAAGTAACATTTGTAGCTTTAAATGAGATAACCTTTCGATCAGGTGATTTATAACAATGTTCCTAAGTTAAATATAGTAGTTTACTGCATGATAAACAGTCGACACAAAATATTGAACATGCAGCTCTAGTGTAACACTAAATATTATTTCATTATACAAAATATTCGTCGATATACATTCCCTGTGTTATTCTGTCTTTATTTTTTACGTAAATTAACCTTTGTAGAATAGAATAATCAAACTGCGTACTTTAAATTTGAAGCGCATTGGTAAATATAAGTCGTATATTAAGAGGCTTCGATTTGGACTAATCTACCTGTTAAATGATTATTTGTTGGAGTTATGCCGCTGTAATGCATAACAATCAATCACCGATCAAGTCACCATCTTTCAGACGCATTATTACTCCAAAATATACACAATTTCACTTTTAAATATAAAAAATCAAATGCACGTAATTTTCAGCGAGCTTCTGCGGGGCGGTCAACTGTTTGACATCTGCCAAAAATGCTTCTGCTACCCATCTCTTTTTATCACACAGTTTGCTGCTAGTGACATTTCGCTTATCTCCTTCTATTCCAAAGGGATAATAATTTTATGGTTCCGCAGCTCCGCAGCCGCCGCGGCAGCGATTTTCAAGCTAATTTAAACTAAACCGCGCGACGACGCGGCTTTCAGCCGCGCTCGCCGCGAGCAGTAACCGCGTAGTGGGATATGTTTTAACTTTTTACATACAAGTCTGCATTCTACAGAGGCTGCGGACCCGCACCGCGGCGGGCGCGGGTGGATACCGCGCCGTGAGTTCTTAGCCTACTAATTTTGCGCCTTGTCGTTTCGTATTTATGAATTTGACAACTGAGCAAATGGGACGTCAGAAGATGTGAGATAGATAAAAGAATATGATAGGCAATATAAATAATTATTAAAATCAAAATCACTGAGGAGTACTGATATTAACTTCAGAGCAAATCACCACTGAAATAAATTTCTACCCCGTTTTAACCCTATTAAGAGATACATTTCAATAAAATACGAAAAACGGGTGTCGAGAATTTGTTTACAAAATTTGAAGTAGATTGGACCAAGAAATCACGTTATCCCATGCAAACTTTGCCCAACTTCCTTACCCTCTCTGAGGTATAATTTTTGAAAATCCTTTTATCATCGGATCTCTACGTTACAAAGAACACAGCCTCCAAGTTTTAAGTCTCTACATTTAGAGGTTAAGGCTGTGCGTTGATCCGTCAGTCAGTCTTGTTAAACTTACTTAATTCATATCTCTCAGGTAGAATGCAAAAAGTATGCATAAACGGAAATGAGTCTTCGGGAGCACCTCTAACAATGGGTGTGCCCCAGGGATCTATATTAGGACCTCTTTTATTTTTAATATATATAAATGACCTCCCGCATTTTGTATTGAATCTTTGTGATATAGTATTGTTTGCAGATGATACTTCACTTATATTTAAAATTCCAAGAGGTGAAGGAAATTTTGACGGTGTAAATTATACTCTATCACAAGTATAACATTGGTTTACTGTTAACAATCTCCTTCTTAATGGAAGTAAAACTTAATGTGTAAAATTTACGATGCCTAATGTCCGACAAGCATCAACTCAGGTTAAGATAAAAGTCAAACCGCTTGATACTATTGATTCCACATCATTCTTGGGAATCTCTTTAGACTCCAAACTACAATGGGGTCCTCATATGGAGGCCTTGTCAGGGAAATTAAGCTCAGCTGCTTTTGCTGTAAGGAAAATAAGACGTTTGACTGATGTAGAAACAGCTAGGTTAGTTTATTTTAGTTATTTCTATAGCTAAATGTCCTACGGCAATTTACTGTGGGGCGCGGCTGCTGATGTAGAGACAAATTTTGTGTTACAAAAAAGAGCCGTGCAAGCTATTTATAATATTAAGCCTCAAGATTCCTTACGAGAGGTGTTTAAAGAAATTAGAATATTAACTCTAGCTCTCAGGATATTTACGAAAATTTAATGTATGTACGGAAAAAAATACATTCATTCACGAAAAAAAGTGACATACACAAATATGGGAGTAATACTAGAAATAAGGATAAGCTTGCTATTCCACAATTTAGGCTTCGAAAGGTTGGTAAATCTTTCATGGGGAAAGGTATAACATTTCTCAATTAACTACCAGAACACATTATAAACTTACCGATTAATAAATTTAAAACTGTTATTAAAGAAACCCTTATGACGAAACGGTATTATAAATACCGGCAGCGTATTATAAATAGGGGCATTAGAAAGTAGATGATTATTTAAAAGATAATAATGTATGGACTTGCATGATCACTACAAACATTTGAAAAGAGGCATTGACTATAGTGACTGAGTTTGTTGCGCAGCTTGTTCTCAGCACTAGCCCACAATTGTCCCGAAGCTGTGGTAGGGTTTATATTGGGACGTGTAAAACTGCCCCCAGAGGGCCTATTTGCATAAATAAATGACTTTTATGACTTTAGTCAGTAGTTTAGGACGAACATTTTATAAGTATAGAAGATGATGCATTGGGCTAAGTGGAGACTTGTAAAGATGGAATGTTGGTGTGAAACTTAGAATCCAATGTAATTGAAATAATAACAGTTTAAAGTCACTGCGTGAATATTGCAGGTACACGCGACAGCCTCGCAATTAAAATCGTTAATCAGGGCGTAGGATTTTGGTTAGTTTATTTACCATAGGCACATACAACTATACCTTCTTACCTATAGTGCGTTTATTTTACAGAATAATATAATAATAATATAGCGACCCCACGTACATGATTGCTCCTGTGAGAACTCCTGTTCTTCATCTCTGTATTGCCTTCACTGGCCGGGCAGAGTGAACGCTGACGAGGAACAGGATCTCTTACCTCTTGCTTTCCTTCATTGGCTGGCTTGAGTGGAGAGTCGCTAGAGCAGAGATGTTCGGGAGAAGGAAGTGTGCCATTAAGACGCTTGCAGTGATCTTGAACGATTATCGGAATTGTCCTAAGAGCTAGTACACCTCTCCACTCCTCTAGCACCTCAACTGGTGGTGTAAAACATGCATGTTGCAGGGGGCATAGTTCTTTCATAGTGCCAGTTACCCGGTCCACCTAGAACCTACACCTCCCATAACCCAGTATCTTTGTGTCCATATCTTGCAATAGCCCTACACAAACCGGGGGTTGTCCTTGGGTGCACTATACAACTATAAAAGTGCAAAAAGGGATAATCGTCGGTTTGTGTCACAGAGCTTTTGAGCTTTTAGATTAATATTCATAAAGATGAAATAAGGAACCAAAAATTTGCGCACGGGCGGGAGTAGAACCAGCAACTTCTTGGCTAACCGGGCCAAACGCTTTACCAATTGAGCTACTGTGCTGTCTTTCCGACCTTGCGTCTCTTATGGATACGTCATTACGCGTCCCGCCGCCCGTGCGCAAATTTTTGGTTTCTTTTTTCATCTTTATGAATATAAAATATAACACTGAGTATTAAAAACATTATAAACCATTTTTGGATTAATGTTGTCTTAAAGGCCACTACGTGTTGGCTTCGGCCTCATGTACGCCTTCCAAATGTGCCATGCAAGGTCCCCATGGTCCAGAGAATAGAAAAGACACATATGATAATAATAATAAATATTCTTTATTGCACGAGTAAGTACACACGTTACACACGATAACAAAAATATTATAAAACATACAAATTACAAGTACAATATTAACATTGCGTTAATGAAGAAGAAATTGTTTGATTTTGTAATTAAGTACAAAATAAACCTAGTAAGTAATAAAAAAAGTAAAAACCGACTTCAAAACCGAAAATGCAATAAAAAGTCTTAAATAAACTCTTGACTATTGAAAGTAAAGGAACCCATTTTAGGCAAAAAAAATCTTTTTGGAGTCGGTGCTGTGATAGTTGATGCTTGATGGTCAAAGTGATGGCACCGACTCCAAAAAGAAAGTGTTTGCCTAAAATGGGTACCTTTCCTTTCAATAGTCAAGAGTTTATTTAAGACTTTTTAGTGCATTTTGGTTTTGAAGTCGGTTTTTACTTTTTTAAAGTTAATTTTATTTGTTCATCTTATGACTCCGTTTTTTAAGAAGCTACAAACTACCTTTTATAAGTTCTTTCATTATAATTACTAAATTCCTAAGCGTTAAGGAGTTCCACCATCAGCTCAGCCCCACAAGATGTTGATTATTTAAGATTCAAGTAAAGAAACACTATACGTTCCTTTAAAATTTTAGGGTTTCCTCGATCACACCAAGATCCCATCATCAGATCCCAAATTAAAAAAAATAGGACCAACTAGAAGGTATACCCTCTAAGTAGGCGAAATTTTTTTCGAATCGGTCGACAAACGACTGAGATATGAGTTAACATAGATACAAAAAAAAAGCTACAGTCGAATTGATAACCTCCTCCTTTTTTGAAGTCGGTTAAAAAGTGTATACCTCTTTTGTACACAGTAGTAATACAAGTAGAAATACAGTGGCATTCCCCGTGTAAAATCCTGGCTCAGGGCACATTACACAAACTATTTTCTACCACATCAAAGAAGGCAGCATGAATTTTTCAATTGTGAATCCGAAGTTTCCAATACTTGCCGGCGGCAAAGTTTAAAGTCGCATATACAACTGTGCGCGTCTGTAGATCGAAGACCCTTTGCACACTGCGACTTTTAGCAGCGATGCAGCATCGATGCACTCACAAAATGTCAACCTTTAGACCTCTTACACACTGCGACTTTTAGCATCGATGCAGTCGCGATGCATCGATGACCCGCGTGAGTATCGATTCGGTCACGACGCGATGCAGAATCTGGAAATTGTCAAATTATTTACTGTATAATGGTGACTGCATCGACATTAACGCGCGTTAGCATCGATGCAGCCGCGCTTCTGCACCGATACTAACGCGCGACAGTATAGATAAGATAAGATAACTCTTTATTACACATCAGAAAGGTTAATAACAAATTCGATAACGAATTCAAATCGATGTCAAATTAAATCTGCTTATTGCGTGAGTCTCGATGCTAAAAGTCGCAGTGTGTAAGGGCTCGAACATAGAGCCACAGGTTTCTTTTGAATGATAAGGATCGTTTAAATTTATTTTCAACAAAACTATTGCTATGTTTAAGATATTTGTTGATGAAAATCCAAACTAGATACTTACACAAAGTATTAAATTATATGTTTGCCGTAATGAATCATCTTATACTCGTACATACACAATTATAATCCAATAGCTTATGTAGGTGTAACAAGCCGATTGCTCCTATTGATGTTTGACACTTAGTATAAGAAAACATAGACGTTGAATCCGTAGCATTAAAGGTGTGTTCAAACATTGTTTACACGTGGGTTTGGAGAGCTTTAACGAATAGGACAAAAGTATTTTCTCTTTTTCTGCCACACGGCTGTTACGAAAAGGGTGTTTTTTAGTTTTTCAAACATTTCCGTATATTTTTCGGCTACAAACATAAGCCGTCGCCATCGTTGCAATTTTAGAGTAAACAATAAGAAAATCTTTAAAAGTCAAATCCACGAAAATTATGATAACTCGGGTTTTGCGCTTAAGTGTCTCAGAAATATTTCCACGCCTAAAAACTCCTCAGTCTGATTTGAATTTAAAATACTTCCCGGGGAACAATGAGATGCCCATCATTTTCCAAGGCGTCTCCGTATTCGCGCCTATCCATCATGACGTTATCAAAAGCTATGCGGCCTCGACCGCCTTAATTTATCACCAGCCATATTTATCCACATACCGTGAATATATACTTGCTTATACACCCGCAAAACAAACGCGCATCTCACCAGAATCCCTCCAACTTTTGCTTAATTAAGAATTTTTGATAAGAACCCCGCCAACTCTAAAGAGATAAAGATGGCGAGTCATAAAGTATAATACGAATTTTAATAGCCCGATACTGCCGGGATAATCCGCTATAAATCTTGCAAAGGCAAGGGTTGCCGCGGAAAACTACCTTCCCATTAATATTTTATCTATGGTCCTGCCTTTTTGCTGAGGACATAATTTTTCCATAACTTCCTGACGCGTGGCAATTTTATTATTTTAAATGCTGCTATCGTAAATTGTAGCATACACTGTAACTTTTTATCACTTGTTTAAGAGGAAAGCAAAAAGCCCTGGAAACTGAGGCAGATAAGTAGTCACCTCACACATTTAAAAAAAAAGCAAGTATTGTAAGAAAGGTCGTTGACAGCACATTCCATTTACAAAAGTTCTAAGGCAGTTTTGGGAGATAATCACTGATGTTGAGAGCTTGTACATTGGCAATTTCACATCAATTAGCCAGGATGGGGCCGCAAAATGATTATGCTAATGTACCAAGCAATTGCTTCCACGTTGGTCGCGTCGCGTCGGAGTAATTAAAGCTCATCAGGCAGTCGAGGCGCGTCTTCCACTGGCCTGTATATTGGTAACAGATCTTTGGTGTTTCAACAGCTCCCCCTCTGTTAAGTGATAGTCGCGGGAGGAAGGGGGCGAGCCACAGTAGGTTTACGTGTTACCTGTTTCCGGGAACATCCTGCGTTGGCCTAACTACCGTCATAAATTGTGCAAGTGGCGAAGCGCTAGTTTTTCCTGGCGAGTCTTTAGAGACCACTCGAGGGAACGGTTCGGGCGAAGATTTCTTGTGTAAATTAAACGGGAGCTTCACGTTTGGGAATTTGCCTGCTCGAGCTAATGCTAATGCAGACACTGAGCTCGATAGTTAAGCGCCGTGTATGTCCAACTTGTAATTTATGGAGCTGCTTGAAAATTCATAGTACATTATGCTTGGAGATTTCAATCAAGAGACAATTCAATTGCCTTTGTATATATATGCGTACAACAGATGTATTTGCATACGGATATGGAAATGGAGATTATGTAATCATGTTGTTTGAGCAAACACATTGTTCTACCAATATTAATAAATTAATTAAACATAATTGGATATCCAACAGATTTCAAGTGATATAGTTCATTTCAAATGAAGTAGGTACCTATAATTTTTGAATTGCGTATTTTGTCTCTTAATCTAATCACACGGTTTTCTGGAAATCCATCGAAATGGTATTTGATTTAGGATCTTTTTTAAACTGAACTTAATCCAAGTTCTTAAATAATAGTACAAGTAGGCAATTCTAGTCCAATTAAGGCGAACTCTGGTTCTCGTAACGGCGTAGAGTGCTATAGTACTAACGGTTATGTTCGTACAAGGAGAGAGTAACCTCAAAGTAAAGTAAAGTAGCACAATCACTGTTATTAGTCATACGAATACTGTATTCAACTCTTAAGCTTAGATTAAGGAGTAGGGCTTAACAGTTAACCACACATTTTCCATTGAGCATACATTTTGCGTTCTTACTCAAATCGTCCTGTATCTAAATATCGTTTTTCTTTTCTCAGCGAAAATTGTAAACAATCTTGATATTCCTTTTAAGGAATTTGCGTATGATACCGAACGAATCTAATAATTACAATCAGATCGATATACGATTTTCCATAAAACCTTAAATGACTTGGCCGCAGACTGAAAATGAACAAAATAATTTTTGAACAATATAATTCATTTTAAAACAAGAAACACTCAAAACATACATTGGTAATTCATTATCGAACACTGAAAGCTATATTTGCAACATAAAGAGAAACTGACTTTGATAAGTATATTTTTACCTGTGTGCTACTACATTACTCATGTGTGCGTGCTCAACGATCAATCATTCTGAACTAAAGTAAGTGAATCCCGGTGGCCCTTGACCTACAGTAGCGAATTATTATCTGTATTAAGCTGCCCACTAATACAGTCTCTAGGTAAAGGTTTACTTTGTGTACTTGATAAATTATATTTACCAACTCATATGCTATATGAGTTATTATAATGATATTAAACACTTATTAATACCTAGTTATTAACTATGATAGTTTCGTTCTGTTGACTAGTCCTACCTCTATACTTTCCCTTTAGCAATTAGACCTTTATTTAATGGTTTATCTGTCCTTTTTTCTGGCCGATTAACTTCCTTTATGGAAATATAATAAACACCTGCACAAAGAGTTGGGCAGGTAAAAAAACAAAATGGTAAGTAATGAAAAATATGGTAATTTATGGTAAAAATGGTAAAATACTCGTAATTTACCAAATAGACCGTAAAATATTCAGTTGCTATATTTATTTATTTTATAATTTGTGCATAATTAAAGCTTTAATCCAAACGGTTGTTGGCGGTGTTGATGGTAGAAAACACTTCAAAAATTGATATTTTTTTACGTTACTTGGGTCACCATATAAAACAGAAAACAAATATTCGTGCGCGTTGCGTAAATTATTAAATGGCATTTAACGTTCGCGCTCGCTTCTCGTCTGGTTATTGACGAAACGTTCAAGGAAATATTCGTGCACGAGAGCTGACGCGAGCTTGCTGTTCACATTGATGTTCACACATCATCATCATCATAATCAACCAAAAGACGTCCACTGCTGAACATATGCCACCCCCACGACTTTCGACCGGTTGTGAGCGGTCTGCATCCAGTTTGGTCCTGGCGTCTGTCCATCTTGTCGGTGGACATCCCACGCTGCGCTTTTGGTCGAAGGGTTTCCAATCTAGAACTTTTCTGCCCCAGCGGCCATCAGTTCCCTGCTATGTGCCCTGCCAAAGTGCCCACCGCCACTAGAGCTTACTGATTCGTAGGGATATGTCCGTTACCTTAGTTCTTCTACGTATCTCCTCGCTTCTGATTCGATCACCGAGCATAGCCCACTCCATTGCTCGTTGTGTGATTTTAAGCTTCTTTATGAGGCCCATAGTTAGAGACCACGTAACGGATCCGTATGTCTTCACTGGTTGAAAACTTTCGTCTTCAGACACTGAGGTGGTTGACACGAGAGGACGCTCTTATGCAGTTTCCCGAGTTGGATTCGTCAATTATTGACCTCTTTCTCAAAGTTGAACCTATCTAATCGGATCTTTCATCTAAGGTAGACGTACTCGTCGACAACTTCAAGAGTTGAGTTTCCAACGGATACTGGAGTAGGTATAACACGGGAACTTGACATAATTTTCGTCTTTTCCATATTTTTTCAAAGATGGGATACTTGGTCGAGCATAGTGCCAAGATCATTCAGCGTCTTTGCCACAACGTCTATATCATCGGCAAACCGGAGGCGTGTTATGTATTCGCTATTGACGCAGATGCCGAATCCTTCTCATTCCAGGAGCTTAAAGGCGTCTTCCAATGCCGCTGTAAACAATTTCGGAGATATAACGTCTCCCTGTCTTACACCTCTCCGCAATGGAATCGCCCTCGTATTTTGTTCCTGTACTCGGACCGACCATGGTGGCGTTGTTATACAGACACTTTAACACCTATCGTCTATGTGACACCACTGAAGAGGCCTAAGCACCGCCCAAGTTTTGATCGAATCAAAAGCCTTCTCATAGTCCACAAACGCTAAACATAGAGGCATATTATACTCGTACTTCTCGGACTTCTGTATAATTTGCCTTAATAGATGTGGTCTATGGTACTGTAGCCTTTTCAGAATTCGGCTTGTTCGGGAGGCTGGAAGTCATCAAACCTACGTGCGAGACGCTTCGTGATTCACACATGCGCGAGATTAATCATAGCATTTGTTGTAAATGAAGATGCCGAAGGTTGAATTAGTTGTGGCTTGCGCTCTGCAACTCGTTAGTTTGTTTAAATACTTGAATATTTTGAGTAAGAAAGTGAAAAGGAACCGGCAACGCAGACGATGGGGAGGTGAATGATAAGCTTAGCTTTTAGGTCAGTATGATAAGGAGGCATTTTTTTCAAAAATTGTACCCTTTTTCGTCATTTTCAGTTATTAAATTAATAACATATAAAACGAAAACTACTGGTTTTGATGGAACTTACACTGTAGGTACCCTAAGTAGCAATATATCTGATTGAACAAAAAATAATCCTCTCGCTATGACTTCTCGTTTTCTAGAAATCCGTGGTGAAAAAAACATCAAAACATACATACACTTACGAAATTTTGAACACGTGTTTGGAACTTTGGAAGCCTTAAAAGATTAACTCACTCGAACATATAAAGTTCTAACAATATCACATACCTTATAGGTCGAATTGATAACCTCCTTTTTTAAAATAAACATTAATATGTTTATATTACAAACACAATATCACTCATAAATTACAAAGTACAAAACAAAAATAAACCTAATAAATATATTTTTGTGTGATGTGAATCCAGCTCAAAAGTTCGTGTTCGTATTGGCATGTAAAGAAGTATCATCATGCTAAGACAGTAAAAATGAGTGAAATGTTATTCATGGTAATTTGGTAAAGGATTTAAGTATATTTATACATTAAGTTTTGTTAATTAAAATCATTTGAATATTTTCCCAGTCATCGGTAATTTTACCGAGTAAATTACATGTTTTTGGTAATTTACTCGAAATTGAGTAAATTACCGGTCACAAACCCAACGCTAGACAAGAGCATTCACCCGCTGCTACTGCACCCTATTTTTTCCGGCTGATCATGGTCACAGATCAGGCGCAAGACCAATGGCTGAACGTGCTCTCGGACTTCGAAGTCATCGACTTCCTTACTCTGTGATTCTGTATAATTTGAAGACTAAAACTAAAAAGTATTATCTACCCAGCTCGCTCTTTCACAGGGGCTAGTGAACTCACCATTAAACCTACGAGGCAATCAGTTTCAGTATAATATCGTAGCAGTGGCTAGGTACAAGTATTATTCGATCCGTCGCAGTAGGCGCAATCTTGAGTCTAGCTCTATAATGAGATGTGCTGAATTGCACACTCTGTCGCTGCCTCGAGGGAAATTAAAAATGTTTATTTAGACACGTGTCGGTATTACACGGTTTATAACGGGCAATGGCACGAGGATGAATTCAAGATAGTGCCATTTACAAGAGAAGACATGTATAAGATAGCACTTTATATTCCAGTAAATATTATATATTTTTAAATTAACTCAGTCAATATTTAAAAAGTTTCAGCAGAAATTGCTTGAAAGACAAAAAAATAACACGTTATATAAGGTGGCAAAATCCATTTTGATGCAAAACATCCTATGAAAGGGTTTGATGTGTGAAAAAAGATTTAAGATCAAGGAAACGTAATTGGTAAACCACATTTTTGTACATTGGTTGATCGCTTAGATCCTTTCTGTAGCATTATCAGATTTATAAATGATGTCATTTTACCATTTATAGAGTTCCGTAGCCGAATGGCACAAACGGAACCCTTATAGTTTCGTCAAGTCTGTCTGTCTGTCCGTCTACCTGTCTGTCTTCTTGTCTGTCCGTCGGTATGTCTCTGCCACTTTATTCTGTTGGTTGAAATGGTCAAGTGGGCGTCCCCTCCCTCTCTAACTTCTGAACTAAGCGAGTGTACATTTTGAATAAATATATAAAGTAGATCTTAACAAACACTTTCAGCGAAAATTGGTTTGGATGGGATCGAACTTGTAGTTTTTGAGATAAAGCACATTTTCAACAACCGCAAACATAACATTGTTCTTTATACAAACACTATGAAAAACAAAGTTACATTTGCTGTCAACCAAATATTGTGGCATTTTACCTAAGTGGAAGTAATTGGATTCTCTAATACAGTTAAAATGGGCACGGAACCACTCGCTGAAAACAAAACATTTTCCGTTAACTTTTCGAAGTCGGAAAAAAAACGATGTCCAACAAAGGATGATCCGTATAAGAGAAATGAATATCAACATGCTATTTGCCTTCTTCAGAATATTAAGAAAACCCGTAATACCAGAATAAAATGGTGGATATTGCCTGAGGCGAGCACATTGAATTAATAAAATGCAATATGGAAAGTAAGGACCGGCGAGACATACAGACACAACTGAACATCTCCGATTGGGAATAGCTAACGCTCCAAACACATTTAAATGAAATATAAATATCCAATTTGCATCTTCGGAGGAATATTTTCATTCGGAAAGGGTTTTAACACAAATTGAAAACGAAGATGAAAGAAAATAAGTTTCACAGTGCAGTTCACTTTGCATAAGCGTGAATTTGTATGGAACATACATCTACTTCAATCATAAAGATGAAATAAGAAACCCAAAATTTGCGCACGGGCGAGACTTGAACCAGCAACCTCTTGGCTGACCGGTTACTTTTATCAGTTCGGATGAGCAAACAAATTATTTCAAGTAAATTATGCGATTATTTCGAACCTACAATCTTTGGAGTCAGTTCATGATGTTAAGCTTACGTATACGAACAGTTTATTTATGCACATCATGCACAGACTACACATGTTTTTTTTTCTTTTTCGTTAAGTTTTGAGGAGGTTTAATTATTTAAATATTTTTTTATTTAATTTTTTATAGACATGTTTCAAAAACTACTGATCTGATTTTGATGAAACTAACATTGTACCCAAAGTTGAAATATACCTACCTATTTGAACTGAAAAGGAATCATATCGATATGACTTCTTGTTTTCTTGTTTTCGAACAATCCGTGGACAAACATAAAAATATAAAAACATACATACAATAACAAAATTTAGCACACGCGTTTGGAAGCCTTACTCGATCAACATAGGTACTTAAATATTATAAAATTCCAAAGACGTCACATGAAAACATTGAATTTATTACTTCCTTTTTCTAAAGTCGATAACATAAAATAGGTACAAATAAACTAATATTTAGTGACTTTAGTCAAAGAAGTAACTAATCGACTTGTACATAAGATACCAGTTTAATTTTTGTACAAACTTTTGATATGTGATTCTTATTCACGCGACTCAGCCTGCTAGAGGTAACAATCGCGACAGCTAGCCAAAAGTCACACAAACACTATGAAAAACAAAGTTATATTTGCTGTCAACAAAATATTGTGGCATTTTAGCTAAGTGAAAGTAGGTGGATTTTCTAATACAGTTAAAATTGACACGGAACCCTCAGAGCGCGAGTCCGATTCGCACTTGGCAAGTTTTTTTTTATGTTCGTTTTCTTGTAAAAAGTATAATAATGCGTCCTCGGGCTGAGAAAAATCTCAATTATTGAAATGATATCCACTTGTCTCTATTATGGAAGGATAAAGTTGTAAGTAGATTGCTCATAAAAACTTTATATCGAATTATATCACTCTAAGTACTTGTACTTAATATTCTTTTTGTGATGTAAGTAGTTTTAAGAAAAGGTAATGACGTATTAATAAAATGTCTTCGTGATTCTTTGGCCTAGTTATGTAGAGCTTCCGCATTGTCTCGTCATTTTATCGATGGGATCATTTCATCGTAATACGAGATATATTTTACGAAACGAAAAAACTCCTGCAAATAAAAGACAAAACAAGGCGATGTTTTCAGCGTTGGCACAACATCCATCATGGCTGACGCAGCAAATCGCTGACAATATCGATTACTGCGAAGAAAAATAATATTTATGGGTCTTGCCAGTCAACTTCTACATTGCTCCCTTGTTTGTTTCACTTTTTCAAGTCACGCAAAAGAAACACATTTTCGCCTCGTAAATGTTTAACGAAAGTTATAAATTGGGGGACCATCAATCTGTGAGAGGACCTTTTTATCAAGGGACTAATATGTATTGTTCAAAAGATTGTCTATGTGTGCCACCCGTAACTGGCCGGAGTCTTATAAATGTTCCTGATTCGCGGAAACTGTGATTGATGGACAGTTAGACAACCTTTATAATGATTAACTTGTCGAAACTTTTAAGGAACATCTTCTTGGTTGTCCACTTTTGGCTAGCTGTCGCGATTGTTACGTCTAGCAGACTGGGCAGCTGAGTCGCGTTAATAATAATCAAACATCAAAGTTTGTAAAAAGTTAAACTGGTATCTTATGTACAAGTCGATTAGTTACTTCTTTGACAGAATTAACTAGATATTTGTTTATTTGTACCTATTTTATTTTGACCGACTTCAAAAAAAGGAAGTAATAAATTCAATGTTTTTATGTGGCATCTTTGGTATTTTATAATATTTAAGTATGTTGATCTAGTAAGGCTTCCAAACGCGACTGCTAAATTTCGTTATTGTATGTATGTTTGTATATTTTTAAGTTTGCCCACGGATTTTTTGAAAACAAGATATGGTATTATTCTTTTTAGTTCAAATAGGTAGGTATATTCCAACTTTGGGTACAATGTTAGTTTCATCAAAATCAGTTCAGTAGGTTTCGAAACATGACTATAAAACATTTAATAAAAAAATATTTAAAAAATTAAACCGCTTTCAAAAACTTAACGTAACAACTTATAATAACGCATTTATGTTTTATTTAGGAGAAAAAAAAACATTTGTAGTCAGTGCATAATGTGTGTAAACACACTGTTGGTGATCGTAAGCTTGACATGATGCACTGACTCCAAATGAATGTAGGTTTCAAATTATCGCATCATTTACAAGACATGATTTGTTTGCTCATCCAAACTGATTGAAGCAGATGTATGTTCCATACAAATTCACGTTTATGCAAAGTGAACTGCACTGTGAAACTTGTTTTCTTTCATCTACGTTTTCAATTTGTGTTTAACCCTTTCCGAATGAAAATATTCCTCCAAAGATGCAAATTGGATATTTATATTTCATTTAAATGTGTTTGGAGCGTTAGCTATTCCCAATCGGAGATGTTCAGTTGTGTCTGTATGTCTCGCCGGTCCTTACTTGCCATATTGCATTTTATTAATTCAATGTGCTCGCCCCGGGCAATATCCACCATTTTATTCTGGTATTACGGGTTTTCTTAATATTCTGAAGAAGGCAAATAGCATGTTGATATTCATTTCTCTTATATGGATCATCCTTTGTTGGACATCGTTTTTTCCGATCTCATTTCAGCGAGTGGGTTATTTTTTCTTTTTGTTATTATTATATACATCATTTTCATTATTTTAAAAACAACGTATGTAGTCACCATAACTTTATTTCAATGCATAATGGTTTATTCCTAATTTCATTATGTTGATCTTTTTTAGGGTTCCGTAGCTAAATGGCAAAAAACGAGACCCTTATAGCTTCATCAAGTCTGTCTGTTTGTCTTTCTGTCCATCCGTATGACACAGCTAACTTATTCTGAAACTATTAGTATTACGCAGTAGGTACAGGTATCCTGTTGACCTGCTTTACGATTCTCATATAAAAAATAATAATAATTAGCTCCCATACATGAATGACCCTTAGTGTGCGAGTCGCACTTGACCGGTTTTAACATTAATTTCGCATAGGTGGTGCATTATTCTTTTGGGACAGTTTTAAATACTTTGAAGAAGTAAAGCGGGTGATTAGTACTTCTTGTGCCAAATTAAAAAAAAAGTATTGTGGAGATCATTGGCTATCGTATGGTATGCATTATTTTGCAATTTAATCCCTCAAGCGTATGTGAACGAGACACAATGCAAATTCTATTGTTATGCGGTTGCCTGCAACCGCTCGGGTGTTGAAGCCTTAATTAACATGAAAAACTCATATAAAATCTAGTTAATTTGTTAATATACTTGCAATATTGCGGAACATAATTTACTTTAATTTGATCTTAATTTTATAGGCTTGTAACTTATTATATTCGAGTTCCCGATAGTAAAGTACATAGAAGCTAAAGTAAAATGAACCAACTGAAATTGGTTGTTACTGGATTAACAACCAATTTCAGTTGGTTCATTTTTTAACCGACTTCAAAAAAGGAGGAGGTTATCAATTCGACTGTATGTTTTTTTTTTATTATTATTTTTTTGTATGTATGTTACCTCATATCTCAGTCGTTTGTCAACCGAATTGAAAATTTTTTCGCCTACTTAGAAAGTGTACCTTCTAGTTGGTCCCATTTTTTCCTTTTTGGGATCTGATGATGGAATCTTGGTGTATTCGAGGGAAACCCTCAAATTTTAAAGGCACGTATAGTGTTTCTTTACTAGGATCTCAATGTTGACGTGTTGTTACGTCTGATAGTCAATATCTTGTGGGGCTGAGCTGATGGTGGAACTCCTTAACGCTTAGGAGTTCAGTAATTATAATGACGGAACTTATGATAGGTAATTTGTAGCTCCCCCCCCCCTCTTATGTAATCACTAAAAATGAAGAAATAAAATAAACTTTAAAAAAAAGTAAAAACCGACTTCAAAACCAAAATGCACTAAAAAGTATTAAATAAACTCTTCACCATTAAAAGGAAAGGAATCCGTTTTAGGCAAGCAATTTCTTTTTGGAGTCGGTGCCATCACTTTGACCATCAAGCATCAACTATCACTGCACCGACTCCAAAAAGAAATTGTTTGCCTAAAACGAATTCCTTTCCTTTTAATGGTGAAGAGTTTATTTAATACTTTTTAGTGCATTTTGGTTTTGAAGTCGGTTTTTACTTTTTTTTAAAGTTTATTTTTAAGTAAATGATTTTAAATCTACCACCACTAACATTGGAAAGGAGATCAAGCTGGTAACCCTCTACAACAAACAGTGTTGCCTTACTAATTAGCAACCATTGTTACCTGCTCCTTCTACACCCTATTATATTCAATCTTCATACCCCAAACATATCTTGCATTACAAATTGGAAAATTACCTGACATGCGATATAATTTATCATTTGAACAATGTTTCTCAAAATTATTGCGTGAGTATTTTAGGTACTTTAGAATAAAACAATATAGTTCGAAGTTCTTACTGCGTTTTTCAGATGAAAAATACGCGGCTGGTTTTTGAGGTTCATCCAATTACAATGATATATGTAGTAAATGTCGAATTATTCTTGAAATGTATTATTGCTTTATATCTTAGTCATTTTGAATTGTTTATCTTACTTGGTTTATAATAATCAAGTGATATAAAGTTAAACACAAATGTATAAATACTTCAATGATTTTGCCGAGACTAAAGCACAGCTTAAAGAATTAGCTATTTTCAAGCACGGCGGTATGCCAGGTTAAGCGATGAGCTTAGAATAAATAGCGCGTATCTAGTGTATTCCACAAAAAAGTGGCATACCCTTTGCACACTGCGACTTTTAGCAGCGATGCAGTCGAGATGCAGAATCAATGCATTCTCAAAATGTCAACCTTAACACACTTCCGCTAAATCTGTTCATTGAGTCGCGATGCTGTCGCGCGTTTCAAAAACGCGCTACTGCATTGATGCTAAAAACCGCAGTGTGTAAACGGTCGAAGCTGGCATATTAATCTAAAAAAAAAATATTATTTATTTCGTAAAGAAGGAATTTCATTCTTATTTTCATTTCTAGTGGAGTGTTACAGGGTCCTGCAGTCCAAAGATATCCTGCAGTCTTAAGTTAGTAATAACTGTTTTAGTTGTTTGTTGCAAATATTTTAGTGACTTCCATTTGATTTGACTTAAAGTTGTACCGCGTAATTAATCATCCGTGCACCAGCATTATATTGGACACCAATCACATACATTACTCTGATCCCAAATTAAGAAGCCAATGCACTTGTGTTATGGAAATCAGACACAACGGTGGTATCACAATACCCAGACCCCGAGTCAATATCGAAAAGATAGTTTCTACATTGTCCCGACCGGGAATCGAACCCGGAACTTCACGAAATGGCGACGCTTGAAACCAGTGTTCTAGCCATTCGACCACGGAGGTCGTCGTTAAGTAGGTAAAAAAAAAGCTTTTCGACTGTGCTAGGTATAGATGTCATGCGCCTATAAAATGTTAAAGAAAGGCTATCTAATATTCGTCGATTTTCTTTCGCCAAGATTCCGAAATCCGAAATAAGCTGGAATAGTTGTCTCAAATAAGAGTGATAGCCCCTTGGAATGCCGGCATGCCGCGTCTTGAGAACGACATTTTTCTCTCTCCCTTCAAATTACCGGCTAAGTTCATTCTGAATAATTTATGAAGCAAACTCACATAAATCGAGTCGATAATTTTAGACAGCGTGCACATGGCGCGTGAGAAACCTGCTCAAAATGTAACCGACTGTGGCTTCGACATCCACAGTAAATTTTATTAAGTTACTAAGACTTTCCAAATATCAAATTAAATTTTATAGATCATAAAAATCCACATAAGTTCAAGTGCCCTCATAAAGTATTATACGTCGTGCATGGAATTTAGAACTCCTCCGTTCTTTGTATATGTGTGTTTCAGGACAACTTGTGCAAAACAAAGCTATAGTCAGCGTGAAAAATATTCGATAGCGGAAAAATAAAATCCTGTATAAAATTACTTTTAGTACCTACCTATTGTCTGAATATCGGAATTTCGGCGGGCATTTTTTTTATCGTGATCGTTTGTCTCCGCTGACGCTCGAACGCGGTTACACTTTTATTTATCACTCGTTAGAGATAAACAAATTGTCGTATTTACCGGTTTTTTCAGTGGAGAGAGCTTTATTATTTTTGCTTACTAGTTACTTTATTTGGTGGTCACACCGTTTCCCCGTTGTCCCTCTCCCTTGTTTATTTATTCCCTCCATAAATGGAATCAGAATGGCAGTTCGTTAGCTCATGATATTACATGATTTTTTTTCCTCTTTTTGAATAGCGCATACTTAATTATTTCAGTAACAAGTTCTTTGCACAGACAAGCATAAAGCTTTTCATAAATTCGTAGTACTAACTTTGTAGTATCCAGCTAGTTCTTTAATTTGTTATGATGCACGAGTAGCACAAACTTGCGTCACCAAAATCTTTTGCAACCACATTCAATATGTGTGTCGCCACCCTATCGAAACTTTGAGCGTTTATGTGTACAATTTCTTGTACTTTTCTGGTAGAAGGCTTTGTACGGGCGCCGCTGCAGCGCTCACTGACTGCAAATTGAATTTCTAAGTTATTCACCAACTTGCGAAGGCACAAGTGAAGTGAGCCCTCCCCGAGTTGTTGTTTCTACCGAGTCGCGCGATGATTGGGGCCGAAGTGCGATCGAATCTCAAACTTTTGACTGCGACGCGTAAGTGATTACGTGTTCGGCAACTTGACGCGATGCCCTTGAAGATAACTCTTCCATTTTCTAAACGGATTGAAACCGATTCCCTCAAACCGAGACCTGAATTTACAAAGCCTGATTTGCAATTTCAGTCGACTCCCAGGACTGTTGGTAAAAAAGTGAAGTATCTGTATAAGTTGATTTTTCGTTGAAGGGTTCTTGTGACTCGCGTGCATATTTCACGTTACCGCGCCCTCTCAAAGCGCGTTGTTCCACTATGATTTTTAATATGGAACCACAGTCAGATGTGTGACAAAACAAAGTCCTATGTTAAATGTATTAAGGCTCAACTTTGCTAAACTTACATTGAAAGCTTTTTATCCACTTTTACACTTAAAATTAATTCAGAAAAGCTCGTCATATTTCTGCGTTTCAACTTGTTGTGTTTATTATTTTAGAGTGTAATTTGATTCTCATAGTACAAACGTTTTGTCACCAAATTTTCTTCTATATTGTACGAGTACAATTTTATATTTCATAATTTAATTCGCAGATATAACATTATTATTAATAAGTTTGCCGAAATACTTAATACTCATCCAGAACCATCCTGAGCTCCAGCTAAAATCTACAAAGGGATTGTTATTAAGCATCATTCTAATATTACCATAAGTAAGTGAACCCATTCATCACGATTCACGATCTCTCTTACTTGCCTTCATGCTTCGTATGCAAAGGCCACGCTGAGGATGGCAGTGCAGAACCCGCTAAAAATATCTTAACTAGTATAATTTGTTACCAATAAACTCTGGCGCCTATTTTTCTAATTCATTACTATTGTGGTAAAGTGGTTCAGATAAGATCATTTTGAATAGGTTTATTCTGTTCAAAAATTGTGAAACAATAGCATCAATTTTTGTTATTTTTTTTTAAGTTAAATCAGATTCACAAGAAAGGACCTAAGATGGCAAAAAGATTAAGGAATTATTCGCAAAGAAGTAAAAGGGGTCTATTCTGCTCCAGGGAAGAAAATTATACGGCTTCCAGGTAAAGTCGAGAAATCTGTTCGGTATTAGCATAGCCTAGCCGGCCAGAGTTAAGGTGTCGGAGCCGACGCGTATATCAGTCGTGTAATTCCGTGCGGGCCGCATAAATTCGCCGTGCGTCCGCCAAACGTACCAGCGCCGTGACAGCACTGTCCCTTATCTTAATTGCCTCTCTAGATACGATCAGTCTCAGATTTATCTGCGGCACGGGATAACTACGCTACTTTTTAGCGGTCCGAGAGGCAAAAAGTTTAATGATAGTGCTCCGTCTCCCCGAGGTTAGGGATTGTTTTTTTATCTTCTCCATCTGGATACTTACCTGCCGTCAAAGGCTTACTCTAAAGCAATTTATTTTTTAAGTACTTGGAAATACAATCCTTTGCTATTAAAAGTTTCAGATATTAAAAACTTAAGACGTGTATTTTTTAAGCTTAAATATTAACTAAGTATAATTATATTATCTACCGTGACATCCCTCTATCAACTTTAAATCTATTTATAAGTATCTCTGTTACTATTTCTGATAGCTTAAATTGCAAAGTAACTCTGTTACTATTTCTGATTACTTAAATTGCACAGGACTCAAAACTTCCCCTTTTGCTATGATAACATCAGATAACTCGATGACTGTTATCAAACACAGATACAAATCCATTGAATTTTGCAATACAAGTAGATTCCTCGACAATTCACCCGGGCCCGTGAGTTCAAAGAGCGTTTGGCTGCAGTGAGACACTAATAGCCTACGCCCTATACTGTGCGCTGCTCGGATAACTTGTGCATAAAGTACACGGTACAAGTGGTTTTACTGCCGTTTTACACTTTACTTGATATACATTAATGGGTGCAAAGCAAATAGTCGTTAGGCCCACAGTTGGCACGGAGCAATGCGGGTGTTAATTCTGAAACGGCGAGCGCGGCCACACCATAGTAATAGCGCGCTTAAAATAAAGCACCTGGGCCCCTATTTTTAAATCACTCGCTTAAATATGGCGTGTGATAATAGTTCTTACACCAAAAAGAATCAACGAAAATCACGCGAATTAGTGACGTAAGCAAAAATTAGTTTTTTTTTTTAAATTCCTCCAATACGGATTTTATCTGATCTGATTACCATTCAATTTCAAATTCGACTTTAATAAATGAATGTCACTCACCATCTTGATGCAAGTGATTCAAAAATAGGGCCCATAGTCGCTTATGATTTTAACAAATTCATTCGGCCGCTATGTGATCAATACCTACCGGTCAGCCACATGAAAATTAAACTGAATTATTCATATTTGCGGATCATGTTATTAATTGATTTAGCCAGTTGAATAAAGCTTTCAGTAGCTGTGCGCATTATTCTGACATGACATTATTAAGGTCGTTTTTTGTTTGCTAATTAATGGAAATTAATTTAAAAACAGCGTTCATAGATTCTTAAAATGCACCATAAGTGCTCCACGTTTACACGGCTCCATTACTTCTAGGTTTATTAGCTGTATTTAATGAAAGTTAATAAATAGAGACAACACAATAAACTCTCAAAAACGACTAGCTCATCCATTACAATATATTTTATGTTCGTTCCATTCATACCACGTTCCCGAGAAGAGGCGATAATGGTTACGAATAAAAATTTATAGGGCCCGAAATGGCCTTCTATTCTGTTAAGCTCCATCTCAATTAAAATCCTATTATCTACTGAAATGGTTAGCGCCATATGCTCGGAACTGCGTCCATAAGTATTATTAACAGCGAATTATCACACTCCGCCGATAAGTTTCATAGGTCAATTTTAATAGATCAAAGTGTCTTTGAATTTTAAGCCATTGAGGGGTTAAACTTGGTTCGTATTTTAGAATCACGGCCATCCGTTTGGGTTCATCTCTAATTTATTCCTTGCTAAGTACTTAATGCAGATTTTGTGGCATAACTTTCTATTCCAATTTATACTAAAAGCACCTTTGTATGACGTTCTCTATTTAAACTGTTATAATAATAGGGAGAGAGCAAAGATAATCCAAAATTAAAATTTTGGAAATCCCCTCCGATACATATCATATTTAATCATGGTTACTTTACCACGTTGTATCAATATTATTTAACTTACATGGTTCCAAGTTTTGAATCGATAAAATATTTCGAAGGTAGTCAGATCCCCTCATCAATTTAAACGCTGATGATCTTTAAACAGCTGAGGTCATGGTTACCTTATACTTTTATTATAGTTGAAGTACCAAAAATCGAATCAATCGACACCCAGAAACTAGAAAAGAGCTGATGATCTACAAACGGCTGAATGTTAATGAAACGTGGCTTAGAATACCTAAGCTAAAATTATCTATGACAAAAAAATGAGTAAATGAAAATCGCTTTAGTTCTCTGTTTGGGAGCTACGATATGAAGGACAACTACACAGACATACGTTTTAACTTATAACACCCCTTTCTTTTAGCTCTAGGGTTTGAAAGGTGACGGGAAAATATTATTTTTACATTCCCAAAATATTTTTCGACGTAACCACAATTATACCTATATTTGTATATGTACTTCAACGAAGTGTTTTTCTTTACAAGACATGGAAAAGGTGTTTTCATAACTTTCATAAACAGGTCTGTCGCCGCTCAAACACTTAAGCATAATCACTAGCTATTATGGAAATTCCAAACAAAAACTCGGGCACAATTACGTTTTCGCGTGAAAAGCGTACTATTAGAGGCTATGAATAAAATATTTTTCGTTTATTACACACAAAAGTAAATCGTGCTCACCAATCTACTTGATAAAATCTCAATTGTCAAATGGAGGTTGGTGAGTTGACGCAAACACGTGAAATAAAACCACTTAGGGCAGTCCAAACCGCAGGGATAACAATGGATTTAGACGCTTACGACTGGGAACCGCAGATGATGATTTATTTCGTCCATTTTGTGGCTACGGTCAATTTTCTGCGCATTTTTTTAAGCCTAAGCGTTTGTTTTCGCTTTCCGCTGAGCTTCATTTAATTTCAAAATAATGGCTGTTCCAAAAAAACTTTTTGTTTTTGCAATATTTTTATTTAAATAAAAAAACAGTGTTGTACTACAGTATTATAGATAATTATACTTATAACTTTTATTACACTTCTATCTACCTTAGTTATAACATCATTAGTGTAAAAGTTCTCATGCTTAATTAAATGTTGGCATTTTGAATAACAGTTCACAAGTTTTATTATCAGTTAGCCGGTGTTGCAATGAATAATAAGGAGTTTGCCAGTCAGCGCTAAGTTTGCAGGCGTCCCGCGGCGCAGTGTACACAGCGGATAACTTAAACAGCTGCTGTCAGCTGTTTCAGAAAATATTGAACAACTTACAGTAGTGGCTAATCGCGGGAAGAGTGCGAGCTATTCAAAGTTCTGCGTTTTTGACGGCTACTTAACTTTGAACGAGCGTAGGCTGCCAAAGAAGAAACTTGAGTTTACTTTACAGAGGTGGGGCTGAAGGCTTATCTGAGTATCAGTACGTGCTTACATAAATATCACTTTTAATAGCCCTTCACAACAACAATTTCATCATCATAAAATTTAAACTATCAATGCACACGAAACTTACACGTAAAATGTAAGGCGTACTCGTACATAAATTGACAATTTAACTTTCCTCCGTAAGTGCTCACCTCATAAATTGGGTCTCATATCTTAATTAGCTATCGGGGTCATTAGACCCACATTGCGCACGCAACTAAATACTGAAAAACGTTTTAAAATTAAATAAAGACACAATTAGGTATGCTACAAACAATGAAATGGTTTTTATCTATTCTATTCCAATATTATAAAATCTCAAGACTAATGGACCGATTTGAAAAAAAAAAGTGTTGGAAAGCTTATTTAACGAGGAAGGCTTAATGCTATAAAACATTATGACACTACTTATAAGTACAGAGCATCAATGAACAATTTTGAAAAAACATTTAATGCACAGGGGTATTTATTCTTATTAAAATAAAACTAAACTTCGTCACAAGCATTTCATTTTAAACAAAATACAACACGCGCTCACGCAAATTTCTGGCCTCTTACTTCCAATACAAATATGTGTTTTGCGTTGAAATATTTTTCGAGAAATCCAAAATTTTTGCGTGCGACACCAAGAGGGACCGCTAGTTATCTATAACTATTATTAAGCTGAACAGTTAGTTTGTTTGTTTGAACGCGGCAATCTCAGGAACTACTGGACTGTCTTCACAAATATTTTTTGTGTTAGATAGCTTATTTAGCTTAAAGGCTGATCCACGAAACACCGTGCCAGCGCCGGACCGGGCTCCGGCCGGCCGCCAGCCGGGCGCCGGTCACGTCACGGTCAAACATTATTGTATACATTTTGTATGAAGTGATTCAAGCCTGAAGATGCTCCACCCGAGTCACGGCGTTGGAATGTCGGTAGGAATTTCCCCGGCTCCGGCACGGTCCGGCCCCGGCACGTTGTAGCATGAATCACCCTTTAGGCTATAAAACGTCACGCTGTGACGGGAGCGGAGAAGTCAAACTCAAAACAAGCGGACGCAGTTAACGCAGTCGTGGGGGACCGCTAGTAATTATAAAAGCAGCTTTTACTCAAACCAATGAACAATTCGATGACTGACAATGCAAAGCTACTTACAGTTCAAATCTTTTAATGCTGAATACGAGTATCTAATATTGCCATTTCATGATAATATCTCAATAAATAAGCGTGCTATGGCAGTGCATACCTTAGTAGGTCAATTAAAGTACGTAACCCTACTCATATTGACTTCGCCAACTAGTTTAGTTCATGGGGTTAGCTGAGAGTGCCGATTACCCGCGGAACTTTCAGTTAATTTAAATATTCATAACTTTTTGCCTACTTTGAGCCTGTCGTTAGCGCGGCATGCATCGCGTGCGCTCTACATTCAAATGTTGGTACAGTCTTGTACAACTAAAAAATAAGTACCTTATAATAACAATAGTTTATGAAATCCGTAAATTGGTGTTTTTATTTCAACCATGACACATTTTTAAGTACCTACTACTTCCGCCACTGTTTGAAGTTTAAAAGAAAACGTTGTCAATCAGTGGTTTTCTTTAGATCTCGGTCATTTTTCTACATGTGATTGTGTGTGTGTGTGTGTGTGTGTGTGTGTGTGTGTGTGTAACACTGATTTCAGTACCAATTGTTATAATGTTTGGTATCCAACAGTAGCTTACCGTACGTACTCATAAGTTAAAGTCCAATTCGCGATCAATGCAAAAATTCAGCCTCCTCGTACGGAAGTCTCGACATAGTTCCCTGTAATACAACCGGGTGGCTTTCGAAAAACTCTTAGACAAAATTGGTGTTATCGTGTATTTATTGATTGAGCAGATTTTTTTAGTTTTTTTTTTTAAATATTTATTAAAGATGTATGCGACGTGGGTGAAAAGAATATTTCATGCAGCAGAAAAAGAAAAAAAAATCGGCTACGCGAAATTTCTAAAACTCCAAACTTTGGCCGCTGGTAGTGTTGTTGTAATTAAATTAATTTTATATCAACGCTTAAATTCCGTAAAAAAATGTCCTTTTTAACGTCGACTGTACTCTAATCTCTTTGTCGGCTCAATCGGATGGGCTGACGTATTAGGTTACCTGCTAGTTTAATGAATTTCAAAAGCTCCCATGCTGTTAACAAAGTTAATCCGTTAAAAATAATGAACGAAATATTCAGTACCATTTCGTTAAAAAGGTTTTCAATGTTCACCGTGTTTGATGATTTAGTGATCTAGTTACATCATTAAAATAACGATTTCTGTTTATTTTAATTTATAGATCGCATAGTACGCTATAGGGCAAAAATAAAACTATAAACTTAAGTACAAAAACCTACTTAAAGCAAACGTTTAGAGAAACACACGAAGTAAAATGTTAGTTACAAACAGAATAAAGTAATATGTAACTGAATCCACGTGCAATTCTCCTCGGTCGTGCAACAATGCTAGGTGGAAGCTGGAAATTTTCTCCGTCCACAAGACGATATTTATTGGGTCAATTACTCTAGTCGCCACGCCAGTTCCTTGTTACAACCCTCAGCTTTCCCTTCCTTTTATTTAATGAATTCACTTAACCCAAACTTTTCACCAAATATTGATTTACGAGCGCTCTTATTTCCTAAATCGTTTTACATCAATTATGTATTCCAATTAAGTTCATTACGAACGGAATCAATTTTTGTTTCTTAATAGTCGTAATAAGCAACTTTCATCTAAACAAAGTGGGAGTCGTTATTTTGAAAGAAAGAAAGAAAGAAAATACATTCGACTCACAGACATAAACAAAAACACTTACACGTAAACACCTGAAAACAGACACACACACACTTCTTATGTATTTAACATCGAGTATGAGTCGAAAAAGCACCCTCTCAGCATTAATCGTGGCCGCAAGATGCATGCCACGACACTGATTTTCAGAGGGTGCCTTGTGCATTTTAGGGTGGAGCAGTTTGATAGGCTCGAATATTACTCGTAATATGTATATGTCATTTGTAGTGAATGACAATATAAAATTAACAGTTGAAAATCGCAAAGAACTGCTGCGCGTAGTACGTTTTTTTCTTCCTTTTCATGACAGTTACGACGTTACTAATTTTGATAGTAACTGTTTATTTATACAGGGCGTGGGCTGTAATAAGAACAAAATTTTAAGGGTAGTCTGTAATCAATTCTAAATAGTTTTAATTAATTAAAGCGATACTAATTTTCTTAGTATTTTGTAACAAAGTTAATTGAACCAGCAATATGACGATATCGTCACAGAACTTGTCACTGTCGGTTAATTCAATGAGTTAGCGATTTTGGTTTATATCAATTAAAGATTTGGATTAATATATGTCTGAGTTAAAGCAGTTTTAAGCATTATAACCAGGTCAAGGTAACAACGTGTACTCGCGTACAACGTGTAGAATAGTGAATAAAATCTTTGCTATTATCACAGGCCGCACTATTACTGTGTGATTTATTCTTGAAAACTCTAGTTCAATGTTGAGTATAAAAAATATGTAGTTTTATAACACTTCGAATTGATTTTACAGCAGTCAACCGTGCAAGTTTTGTTCGCCACGCCCCACTTTCAATTATGCATTAGAGTTAGTACAGAGTGAGTAACGTATTGAAGGCGCTTTCTACCGTCCAATCCTCGTTGGCGTCGCTTCAAATAGAGGCCGATTCAACCCACGAATTTTGAATTCAACTGCAAATGTGCGGAACATTTGGCGACATTGTTAGAATTTATTGTTAAAGTCGAAGGAAGATGCCGGCTCCGAATAGTTATGGACCGAGGATTTGTGCGACTTCCTTTACACGAACTCGCTGCGTCGTTGCGAGAGCATCAATTCTTATGGAAATCTTATATATTCCTCATACTCATACTGATGTACGCTGAACTAAATCGGAGACTTTTATCACAATACCGAGTTTTTACATACGTATTTCTGGACAGCAATGTACTTACAATGTTGTTTCTGCTAGTGTTACTTCTTGAAGCAGTAAAATGTAATAACCACATCTTAACAAACCTACTGTAAAATGAATGGATTCATCTTTGTAAGAGGTTTCAGCCAGATCCAATAATAGTGTCATTTTCCAAGAGAAGCATCAAAAGGTATCATCGATTACAAAAACATCGCTGTCTCGTTTTGAAATCATCTTTCTAAGCAGAAACAACTCCGCAAAACGAGTCAATTAATTACCAAGTCAAACAAGTGCTTTTCCACAAAGTGAGCAACAATGAACCGATATCATAGTGCTAAGAAGATTACCAGCGAGATTACGTCAATGTAACTAAGATGCGATATCCCGAGGCAATCATTTCCTATTGCGTCTGATTGACAGCGTTTAGCAAGAAAAGGATCAAGATATATGAGAACGGATTAGTCAGTGTAATAGATATAGGTACTTTTGGGGACAATTTTAGGGGCCTTTGCGATCGAAGTTATGTTGAATAAGATAATTGAAAGAAAGATAGAAAAGCGTTTATTGGTTTGTGATTTGGAATATGAAAAAAAAACAATCACATCATTTTGGAAACGATGTACGTTCTTTACTATATTGCAACACCAACTTGAAAATTAAAATGACTTCAAAGTACGTGCCAAAATATCAGTATTTTGAAGGCGTTGTAATTCTTTTTATTTTTTTTATTTCATGATTATTAGTTATTACTCTTATCTCAAAAAACACGAAATCATTTTTGATGAAATTTACACTGTACCCTACGTTAAAAAATATCTAATCAAACTAAAAAAAATATTTGTCTCACTATAACTTCTCGTTTTCGAGAAATCCGTTAGCAAACATACAAATATACAAACATACAGACACTTACGAAATATCGCACACGTGTTTGGAAGCCTCAATCAATCGATATACTAAAATATTATCAAATTCTAACGATATCACATACATACAAATTGAATTGATCACTACCTTTTTTAAAGTCGGTAAAAACAGAAAAAAAATGCGACACGTCGCATGAAAAGTCGTTTCTCACACCACGAGTTTTAATTTCAGTAGGCATCTCGATTGCGAGAATTATGCGAGTCCCTTCCCTAAAAAGGTTTTATGTGCGGGCTAATCTGCCCTTGGAGGTTACTCGTCATTAATTAGGTCGGTCGGACGCTGCCTCCGCGGTTTTTGTGGCCCGATTGACGTATGTCTTCAGCCGAACGGGTTTACGAGACGTTTTTACACTGTTGTTTTTGACCTTCTTGAGGAAATGAATTACTTCTTGATCTTCATTAAGAAATAATTTATCCAAGTATTTTTTATTTTATTTATTTATTTATGTTAAACCATTTTCATTCAAAAAAACATATTTCAATACCAACAAAAACCTATTAAGATTTATATAAGTATTTTTATAGAGAGAGAGAGTAAGAAAATAGTGCCAAATGTATATAAGTATTTTTATACATTTGGCACTATTTTCTTAATTATTTATTTGTTCTAAATCTCATGCTAAAGTTGGAATAATTACTGTACGTTTTTTTACTAAAAAAGGGCGTATCACAGTCACTTAATATATTTCTCACATTATTCCGGAAATCATTTGAAAATTTGTTTGCGATTATATGTGTATCATTGCTGAAATATTTAAGTTTTATATCATCAACAGAATTTATTATTTTACCCCAAAGCCTGTTTACAACTTTCCATATTTGTTTTGAATCTTTATTTTTTTTTTTTATTTGCTTTTTAATAAATTTATTTTTAACCATATTTATATGATTATTAGTTTTATTTCTGTATATATTATATAACAAATGATTTGAAGAGTTACTTACATCTTTTTTCCAAATTTCGTATATTTTTTCCTTTTTCTTACTCATAGAAATAATTTTGTCACTAATGCATTCACAATTTTGTCTTCTGCCTGGTTTAATTTTTACAGATTTTTTACAATCCGAGTAACAGTTTCAAATTTCGTAGTTATAAAATTTAAAATATCGTTGGGATTAACCATAGTGTAAACGGGATTTCAATCAATATTATACGTAGAAGAACTAAGGTAACGGACATAGCCTTGAGAATCAGTAAGCTCAAGTGGCAATGGGCAGGGCACATAGCGCGAAGAACTGATGGCCGTTGGGGCAGGAAAGTTCTAGATTGGAGACCCTTCGACCAGAGACGCAGCGTGGGACGTCCACCAACAAGATGGACAGACGACCTTATAAAGATCGCAGGATCAAACTGGATGCAGACCGCTAGTGATCGGTCGCTGTGGAAATCCGTGGGGGAGGCCTATGTTCAGCAGTGGACGTCCTTTGGCTGATAATGATGATGATGATGATGATTACAAAGTTCTTTCTTTAGTTTGTTATAATCTAATCTAGTTGATAATATATTTGTTAATTCTTAAATTAAACATGGATTATATTTGCGCGCTTAAAACTGAAAGTAATTTCTAACGCTTTATTTGAGTAATTTATATTTCAATCGAACAAAACTCCGAAATCTCACCTATTTAAACGATTTTGAGCAATTTATTATACAAAATAATATGATACCTAAAGCCCTGCGTGCGATATGAATATTTCCGTGAAATAATAGTCGTCAAAAACATTTTTTCGATATCGCTGGCAGGGTTTCCAAGAATCGATGAATTCTTTATGTTTTTCATAAAGGTTGTGTAAGGGTATATTTATTATTTGAGGGTGATATCTTATTTGGTATTGTTGTCATATTGTCTCAAACTGTTATAAGAAACGAGAAATATTACTAAGGCAAAGCTTAAGGATTTGTTACCTAAAACAATAAAAAACTTTGAACTTTACTATAAGGTGAAGCCATGTTCACAATAGAATTCGCCCTAATATATGCTATGGTTGAAGAAACAACATGGTGCTACGCCGTAGGAGCCGTAGCACGTAGCCGTAGCAGTAGTGCTACGAGTTTTCTAATACCTACAGAAGTTATTTCGACTTTGCATTTATTTGTAGATTAAACGTTTTGCCTATTTTTATGACTGACTTCAAAAAAAAAGCAGGTTATTAACTCAACTGTGTTTTTTGTATCTATGTTACCTCAAATCTCAGTCATTAATGGCCCGATTTGATTTTTTTTTCACTAATTTAGAGAGTTTGCCTTCTAGTTTGTCTCAATATTGCCAAATCAGGATCTAATGATGGGATTTTGGTGTAATCGATAAAAACCCGTCTTATTTTAAAAGCACATATCGTGTTTTCTTACAAGTATCCTAATATTGTAATGTCGTTACGTATGATAGTTACCATTTGGTGGAGCTGAGCCGATGGTGGAACTCGGTAACGCTTAAAACTACAGCGATTTTGACGCTAGAATCTATGTTAGGTACTTTTTAGCTTACTAATGAACAGAGTCAAAAGGTGCAAACCCCCAATCACTCCTCCTCCTATAAATAACTCAAAATATGCCAACAAAGTCTACTTGTAGTGTGCGCGCTGCCTCACCCCATATTAGGTAATGTAAGTTAGTATTTAAGTCATAGCTCATGTAATATTACTCTTCTTAATATATGAACTGTGCGCGAAATACTTGTTTTATTGACGTCTCCCGCGGTCAGCCTTACATACTTTTACAAGAAGTTTAGATTAAACTTATCGCAATTACTTTACCGGCAATCTGTCTGAATGGGCCAAAATGACGAAATGCAATTCAACTGAATATTAGCGCCAATACGTGTATTGAAATAGCCAACCGTTATTTATCACTTCCAGCTGGATTCATTAAGGATCTGTGCAATTGTGTCACATTGGAATGAATTCAAATTACGTCAATGAATATATTGCGTTCAAATTGATTAATATCATGTACATACGCAAAAATTTAGATCTTTTTATGGAAAAAGTTATATTAAATCGTATAACACAAGAAATAAAACCAAATTTCTCAATCCAAATTTCAGGTTAGTAAAAACAATTAATTCATTCTTGGGAAATTGTGTCAATTTTTTCAATAATATACCTAATAATGTTATCGAACTACCGATTAATAAATTTAAGTTATATGTCAAACCTACTACTAATGTTGAAGGGGTATTATAAAATTCAATACTATCTTAATGATGAGAATGTATGGACAGTCCAGCCTTCACCAAACTGATGTGGCAGCTAGTGGTGACTGAGTTTGCCAGATTGCCTGTGTCTTGTCCATAAAATTAGGGGATAGTACTTCTATGGTCTTGTTTCGAATTGAGGTTCATAAGTGGCATTTTGTGTTTTTAATTGAATAAGTTATTTTTGACTTTTGGGTTTGACTTTTATTGACTAAAAGAAATGATTTGTCTGAAATGGAGTCCTTACAAGAGTTTATTAAAAACTTTTGAAAGAATTTTGTTTTTTTACGGAAGTCTGTCTGTTATAACTTATATTTTTTGGTATTGACTATGGTTATTATTACTTTTTAATTAAATAAATATGAAAAACAAGAAATAACGAAGTTCCCAGAATTTTCCAGCTTGATCCTATATTATTTTAGTTAGTGTAAAAGAATAAAATTACTTCTCACCCCGCGATGCACCCGATCGCAAGCGCACAAAACAGCTAGTGAAATAAAATTCAAGAAAACAATGATATAAGTGTCGGTGCCGCTAAATCCAACATCAGCGAGCCCAGAGTCCTCTACCCCAAGTTTTCCAAGTAAGTAATCCTTCTTCTATCAAACTTTTCTTGGTTATTAAACTCTATGCATTATCAAGCGGTAGACTGGTAGAAAATGTCACAAGGAGTTAAGTCTGCCAATTGTACAACTTACAGTACAATAATGTTTTAATAAATAAGTACTTTTTCATGGAATCTGAAATATTTATTACCGAGGCCGATTGTAGGCGTAAATATTGCCTGCTACCTATCTAGAGTCGATTTTACCAACATCAGATAAGTAAAATTTGTCGAATCTAATACAAAACGCCTAATTTGAAATTGCACCTATTTGTCAGCAATCATTTATGAAAAAGACATTTTGAAATTAGTCATTTCATACAAATTCGGTGGCATAAGTTCTATCTGACGTTGTTAAAATATGTCTTAATCAGGTAGCTCATAGAGCAAGTATTATTGTGCGGCTCAAAGTAGGTCTGAATAATGCGCGATGTTTCCTATTGATTGAGGCTATTTTCAGCTTCAGTTCGTCGACGCCCTCGTTTGTTTCAGGCTAACTGTACCGGGAAAAATTGGGCTATTCCTTTATTAATTCAATGATGTTACGCACTCGCTCACATGTGAATTTATATCGTACTAGCGGTCCCCCGCGACTTCGTCCGCGCGTTTTGAGTTTTCTCCCTCCCCTTCCGTCGCAGCGTCATGTTTTATATCCTAAAGCCTTTCTCGATAAATAAGCTATCCAACACAGAAATATTTTTTCAAATCGGTTCAGCAGTTCCTGAGATAAGCGCGTTCAAACCAACAAACTCTTCAGCTTTATAATATAATTAGCGCAAGCGCACGTTGTACTTAAGCTGCGAACATTATTTTGGTGCGGAGTTATGTTAAAACTGTGATAGCTCCTAAGATATTTATTGAAATCAAATGATATAAAGAGCAACTTGGTTCTAAATGAAATGCTCGTGATGATGAATGTATTTATTTTGATAAGAATAAATACCTGTGTGTATAATACACCTCTAAAAATAATGCATTATTTTTTTTACAAATTTATGAACATAAAAAAGGTTGTAGTAAGTCGACCATTAAAGATAGACATATGCTGTCGCGGACTTTATTATAGAACTTTTAATGCTGAACAATCCTGTCATACATGATTTTTGTGTAACTTAAGCGGTTTCCGCAGCGTATGCAGCGGAAGCTCTCAAAATGAATATCTTTCTCCCGTTTTCGCAACATTTTTCATTTCTGCTGTGGTCTTATGAGTCGTATCTTTATGTTATATAGCTTAAAGCCTTCCTCGATAAATGGACTATCCAACGTAAAAAAAATTTTTCAAATCGGACCAGTAGTTTTTGAGATTAGCGCGTTCAAACAAACAAACAAACAAACAAACTCTTCAGCTTTATAATATTAGTATAGATACCATTGTTTTGTGTAAGATGCTTAACGATTTAATTCATTATATTTGGCCACACGTGCTTGGAGTTAGTAAATGAGGTACATAGAGTACATAAGGAACGTACATGATACAATTATACCATGATTAAGTAATTTAGCACAGCTTGACTAGATTTAGTCAAGAATTAATAAAATATTTTTACTTTTATTACCGACTTCAAAAAAGGAGGAGTTAGCAATTCCTGTGTTACTTCATATTTATATTCATATTTTTTCGCCTACCGAGAAGTTATACCTTCTAGTTGGTCCCATTGTTGCTAAGTCGGGATCTGATGATGAGATCTTGGTGCAAATGAGGGAAACCCTAAAATTGTAAAGGCACATAGAGTGTTTATGTACAAGAATTAATGTTGAGATATTGTTACGTCTAATAGTCAACACCGTGTAAAGCTGAGCTGATGTTGGAACTCCTCAACGCTTTGTAGTTCAGTGATTATATGACATTATTATTATGACAGAACTTATGATAGGTAATTTGTAAAACCCCCTTGAATAGAGCACGCCTAGACGTGGCGAGGGGGCTCAGTAGCCTGTCGCAATCCAGCGGCAGGGGAAGCCAAGATGCTCTGTGGAGAGTACCGCTGCGTCTGTTCCCGTATCGGGCGGCAGGGGCACTAGTGGGTCGTGACTCCCGGCACCTCTCTGGTTTTTCAGAAGAGGCAGGGGATGTCCCAGGACTTTGGTCCTCTGGGCGAGCTTGGCGTGCATTTGCCGTCGGGCGTGGATCGCCTCGTCGAGAGGATCTCGGACAGACGGTGTGGGGAGACCTCTGTCCAATCACCAGGGACCCTCCTGAGGCGCCAGGTGTGCCGTCTGGAGTGGGATCACCCCACTCCGTGGAGATCCACCCTCCTGCTATAGGGTGGAGGTTGCTGCTGGCAAGGGTCGCGGAACTGTTGAGACACCGCGGCCCTGCTGTCACAGCCAACAAACGCGGCGGGCGTCGTCAGGTTTTAGTGGGTATACCCGAATCTGGGGGACTCCCACACACGCCTCACGGTTCCCCAACGGAGCTGGAGAGGCGTGCGACTCTTGACCTTTAAAGGAAAGGAATAACACTGTTTAGTGACTTTCAGTTTTTAAATCTTTTTTTTTTGTAAAAGTTATTATATTATATTATCGTATTCGTACTCATTCCAAGAATATAAAAATAATAATAAGCCGAAAAAAATATGTGAGGATTGTATTGGAACTACTTAAAATTATTAAGAAAAAAATCTCATGTCGTATTTTGAGTGGCAACGGGGACAAACAGAAAGACATGCGGGATGTTTACATGATCATTTAACGCAGTCGTGATGTTGCGGTTATTACATAAACATTCGACAATGCACGAAATGTCTAGTCATGTATGTCAATGTCATGTTTAGGTTAGTATTTGTATGTTACTAAGCGGTAGCATCGGTTAAAGACATAATGCAGGAATATTTAAATTATTTTATGTTCAGCTTTATGAATATTCTATAAAATAATAAAATAAAAAAAACTACGCACCGTCTCATTAAGAAATGACTAGTTATATTGAACAAACTATTATATTGAAATGGTTACTGTAATACCTGCAGGTTTGTGTAGTTCTATATTTTAGTTACAACACTGAGTATGAGAGGTAGCTATGATAAAGGAATTTTTTGTCAAATATCAATATTCGCTGTTCCAAACATGCCGAATCTAACCATTTCGCGTATTGCACGCTCTCGCATATTAACCGCAACGCTACATGGTTCCCGTGCAAAAACGGGTCCGCTCCCACTTAATTCCAATCACGTATCGGCCCGCACAATGACAGTGTAAACACATCCGTTACAGTCAAACTAGTGTGCCATAAGCTCAAGATACGCTTCTCGGCTAACTACGCGTTTCAGGCCGAATGGTTAAACGAGTAACGCACCTTTACTTGTCTTGTCTTACTCATGTCATGACTGAGGTCCAATTTCTTTATCGATAGTAATAGTAAAATCTCGTTATAAGCTGTTGAATATTTCGTGTGTAATTGTGTGTGTTCTTAGGAAAAATATCCTGAACCAATATCATTAAATTAGCCATTCTGACATTTACTTTAGGTATTTTTTCTTCAAAATACACACAATCGCAATTATTCAACCGCTCGAAACGAAACTTACCAATACTATTAGCACAAATTGGGCCTTAGAATTTTGACATAAATTCAAAGCATGTTACAGCTAATCGTACTTATGTATATTCGGGAATATTGTTTGGGAACGAAATGTCAATCGAAAATCTAACTCTATAAATATGAGAGAGAAATCAAATATTAGTGTGTGGCATTGAAGGGAATGGAAAAGGCTGATAAATAATGACAAACCTTGATCAAACATTTTTATTTATTAATACCTGTTTTTCTTTACTAATACCTTATTCCAAAAGTATATCAATAATATAGAGAAAGGTAAAAGGAATATTGGTTAAGAGGTATATTCCACATACATACTTGTTTTGCTCAATTATGTAGTGGTGTCCTTTACACATCAGTCTATTGTTCGGCCAGCCATACGATCACCGGTGAAACGAGCCTGACATAGGAGTTTTTCTGGGATTGTGTCCTTGAAGATTTCATGGGTAGAAAAGATATCATATTTAATTTACCATTTCCTTGAAGTGCCTATTAGTTTGGCTTTTGTAAAAATGGCAGGCGAAGACATGATTTTCTTTCAAAGTGAAGCATATGTGGAATTATGTATAGATACCGTTAATGTGCTTATTGTTTTTTGAAATGTAATATATCTTCTAAAATATTAACTTAACTTAGTTTCAATAGTACCGTTTAGCTTACCGTAAGGGAAGAAGCGAGTTATTCCCAATACAAGTGTCTTGACGACCTCCGTGGTGTAGTGGTTAAGCGCGCTGGTTTCAAGGCGTCGCCGCTCCGAGGTCCCGGGTTCAATTCCCGGTCAGGTCAATATAGAAATCAAAATTTTCTATATTGTCTCGGGTCTGGGTGATGTGGTACCACCTTGTGTCTGATTTCCATAACACAAGTGCATTAGCTACTTACTTTGGGATCAGAGAAATGAATGTGATTGGTGTCCAATACTTTAAAAAAAACTTAAAGTGTATTCGACTACTTATAGGGAAAACTCAACAAATCTGTTGAAATAAAGTTTTTTTTTACTTTATCTTAAATTTCTAACTTTAGGGATACAAATGTTTGCATATTGTTTTTTGTATTACTTCCAGTAATAAAGACTAAATTTAGATAGACTACTAACTCTGCAAACTTCAAACAGGATCTTTTCAAGCCAATACAAATAGTCTAAACTCGCCAGATGGTACCTAACTGATGGTAAGGATATCTGTTACATCTTAATAATATATGTATTAGGAAAGTCGCGAAGGTATCACAGGTAGCGCCTAAATATCCTGACGGGTCGTCACGCGCCCTAAAAATACGATAAGGAAGCCATCAAGCAGTTGCCCATCTGTCCGGCAAACATAGGGCCGACCGTTCATGAATAGTTAAAAGGTGGGATTTGCTAAAGCCATGTGCACATACAATTAAGTCCCACCGTATAGGTGGAGCGTGAAACAAACTACGCGAGGTCTTTGCGACGGAGATGTACGTTAAACTCGATTGCCGGCTATCGGTGCAGATGTTGCTAAAATAATCAGTTATACGGTGTTGGTTCTATAGGTGTCCGTGTGAGCTAAGGTTTATTGTAGCTGATTGTAGCTAAGGCATGCGCCGTGTGAGTCTCGGCGGTAGTGGAGCTTCAGTGACGAGGAGAGCCGCGTGGAGCCCACCCGCCCTGAGAGGCGCCGCGTACGAACGCGTTCCAACTTACGTAAGACGACGCCACGAACATAATTAAAAAATAACTCCAACGAAACTGCTCATTAATTGTTCTTTTAATTAGTTCTACACGCAACGGACCGCGCCTGGACTCGTTAAAAAGAGAAGTGTGTCGATAAATCAAAAGTGGGTGAACACATGATTGTGGCGGTTTGACATTTTAGTGGTTAAACTGGTAAATTTACGGGCTGAAGAGGGATGTTAAGGTAAGAAAAAGTTGTTTTAATATCTTCGACAAATAATAACACTATTCACAATCTGAGGTTGTAATAAAGCACAGTGACTACTACTTTGAAAGTAGCTATAATGACATCTTTCAAAATATTACCTAATTTATAGTTTATTTCTGAAACACACACTAAAAGGTTTCATAAGCACCATATAATTTATCTTATTTATCTGCGTTATGTTTTTTATGAATTTTCTATTTTCACTACGTTGTTTACCTATAGTTCGGGTTTCTGCAAAAACAATCCCCGTCGAGTCTCGTAACCGTCAAGATCATGATACTAAATCGAGTAGTTAGAGCAATGCTTGTTTGTCGCTGCCACGCCGGGTCCAACCTAAGAGAAATTATTGTTTGCTAGTAACAATGAAGCTTAGTGGCATCATATAACTCACCTAGCTGTACCATAACTAATGTTTTTTTTAATGGGTTTGACGCTATTTATAGATAATGTTGAATGGTAAAATAGAGCCTAAGATGTAATTTAGCTTGTAAACTTAGTCGGAAGATAAGTTTCTTATTAAGTCCTTCAGTAAATAATTACGTTTTAGAAATAAGTTTTCCATGAAAATACTTTTATGAGTTCTGAATATAATTATTATTTTTCTTTCTAGTATGAATTAAATATGGCATATTAAGTGATTACCTTCCTTGAATACAGATTTTGCATAATTATCATATTACTTACCGGTTAAATTATCTCCCGTTGTTTGTCAATTAAATTAATTGTTTGGTGTTGACAGAAAAATAAAGCAAATTTTAACGAGTTATCAAGGCACTTGATATTATATTTCATAAATTTCTTTGGTAAATACTTTACTAGATATTTTGGCAATAATGATGATACACATTAATGTAACGGGGTAGTATTTAAATCTAGTTTTTAACCAGTCTACATTCCTCTTAATAATCTCCCAACAGCAAATCAGTCGTTAAGCTATACATTAGATTATTAGATGCTTGGTTATTTTAACATTCAGCACAATAGCCTAGTAATAAAGCATTGGTGATATTTGATGCGCCTAGGCATGCGGCGCGGGAGGGGAAATGGGTGGCAAACGCCGAATCCTGAGGGCATTCGGACGCGAGCCTTGGCTGGTTAGAATTGTATTAGTGAAATATTAATTATTATTAGTATGAATGTCGCGAGATGATAAGTTTAAATGATGTAAGCCCGTTGATTAATGATACTGAAGTGATTATCAAGTAATGTCTTAGTATAAATAATTAAGAAATATAAACTGTCAAGAAAACAACGGATTTTATTGAGAGCTGTATTGACCAGCGGCAATAGTTATGAGGTTTAAAAATGTAAGTTATCAAATGTCACAAATGGACCATGATTTATTGAAACACAGATTTTGGCGAATATTCAAAGCCGTGCTGAAGTTTAACCATTAGGTTTTGCAGCACGCAAACGTTGCATGCTGCCAAATGTCAACAAAATTTCAATGCAATTCTCCTTGTAATGGTCACAATAAATGTTCAGTTTGTTGTCTATCTAACTGAACTTTTCCCGCAGGAAAAATAGAGCTATCGCACTATTTTCTGAAGAAGCAATAACAGAGTTTCTACAATAATAAATAATAGCTCTTACCACTGAATCGAAGATGTAACAATATTTTATAAAAAGCAAGTTTGAAAGTTTGGATTTGAGAAAGCTAGTCAGAAAGTGCCATTTAAACCTACCATAAATGGGGTTAATGATAATGTCGATTATTTAAAAAAAATATATTAGGTGTTCATTTTTTTTTAAATATGCGTCAGACAATACACCAATTGTCGTGGTTTCCAAGTAAGAAATTTTCTTCCGTGTGTTACGAATATCAGACAACAATTATGACGGGGGCGTCTCCCATAACTCCTTAAATACATATTGAACATCCATGACTAAGGAACAAATGTTCGTGCTCGTCACACAGACATTTGCCCCTTGTGGGATTCAACCCGCGATGGCCGGCGTAATAGTCAGGCGCAATAACCTATAAACCAAACGCGTCGTTAAACTACGTCAAATTACGTGATAAGGTATTTTCCTACTCAGTGGACCATATACCATGACCGTGCTAGGAACGTGACCGGCAAAAAATAATGGTTTAGAATGTTTTAAACACTCACAGTGTCATATTTTATATTCATAAAGATGAAATAAGAAACCAAAATTAATTAAAAACCGCAACCTCTTGGCTGACTGAGCCAAGAGGTTGCGGGTTCAGTCCCGCCCGTGCGCAATTTTTAGGTTTCTTATTTCATCTTTATGAACGGCAAAAATATTTCTTTATATTGAAAACTATGACCTCCTGCCCACTAGACCGTTCCGTCACCGATCAACACCGTAGCGTGCCATGTACTCTCGCTCCCCGTACAACGGTGAGACAGAACGCTGTCAATCAAGTGTTGCTTTTCATACGTGGCACGTGCTAGGAATAGCACGGCCGCGAATGGTACGGAGCAGTAGGCAAATTCCTTTAATATTTGGATCAGAAGAACCCTTCTTTTCATTTACGAGACCAATCCCAGAAAAAAATGGGTGACGCTATTGTTATCCAATAGTACATTATGATACAAGTGTGTTAAGTTGACTATTATATACAAGGCAATATTGTGTGCGCACGAGCGAAAGCGAGTGCGCCATAAGAAAGCCGCGTATATAATGGTCACAGGCGCACGTGTTTCATACGACGTTTTTCAACACAATTGCCATTAATCCAAACTTCGTCATACCACAGCCATCAATTTACGAAAAAAGGCGCGTTGTTTTTTTTTCTTGCCGCGAAACTGATGCGCGCGCAAGGTTAAGGCGCGAACTAGATCGGCCAACAGCCAAGATTTAAAAATGGAATAATTCGTTATTGAAAACATAAATTATAGAAAATTTTAAATGAATTTGAGTTATTTTTAGTAATAACAGCTTTATTTAAATGAATGAAATATGTACATGCTGTTATTTTTCGGATAAATACTGTTTTTTGTGTAAGTTATAACCCGACTAAATTATATCGCTTCATCTAATTATTTACTACTTGTTACTAGGGTACAATATAAATTGGTCGGGTTAATAAACAAAAGGCACTAGTGCAATAATATACAGAAAAAGCACGCGTGTTTAATATCTATGATTACGAGTATGTACCAAAAAACGGTGGAATAAAAACGTCATTTTGAGCAAGTGTGTTGAAAAGATATATTCATTACACTGATCATATTTTTGTTACGGAATCTTAGACTATTGTGTTGGTAATTTTAGTGTGCGTGGAACTTGATATGCGATGATTTACCTAACCAGTTAGTAGATACCACCTTAGTGCTTCTACCCATGTAACGAGTACTTAATTACTAATGATTAAAGTACACCCGCTGCCCGTGCTTACTTACCCCTTCTCTTTATATTATTTCTGGAGCACAGCTACCAAGCTAAAGTGTATCGTTCTGTCATGATTGGCAAAGAGGTCGTCTATTCACTATGATTTGCAAAACTGCTTCTTTTATCTGTCAAGTTATTCAAGTAATCCCTACGTTGAAAGGGTTTTATCTTCTGGTGTCGCCGAGTCATGGTCCACTTTTCACTGGTCTGAAGAGCAATTCTTGGTTCATTTGTTTTGTATTAACCTTTTGTAAAGGTGAAGTACTTTTACCATAAAAAACTAGTCAATCAGTTGTCATTAATTGGAATTGTTTTTTTTTATATCTCATGGCAATTGTTAGGAAATCGATAGTTTTTTTTTATGAAGGCGTTTACATAACTTTTATTTATACAAAATACCAAAAATTCACGGTAATATTATGTCAACAGTATTGTAACTTCATACAAACGGACGACGCGCGAGCTATACCTACTCGCTCGGATGTCGGCATGCGCTCGGCATGCTACAGTCGCGGACGTGCCGCATGAACGACCGGACGGTGTGTTGGTTTTTAATCAGTAACCGCGCGAATTTTTACTAGAAATAAGTACAAGTAGCTATTTAATATGGCAAGTATATATTTTACTGTTTTTGGTTGCATGAATTCTTCAATAACGCACCCAGAGATAACTTTTTTTCGATTACCTGGAAACTCCGAAAGGTAAGACTATAAAATAATAAGACTTACTTTTAGGTAACTACTATTAGGTACCTACTACGTAATTTGTGTCTTGTATCTTAATGGAGTGGTATTTCCTTTTTAACCGACTTCAAAAAAATGACGTTATCAATTTAATGTATGTATGTAATATTGTTGGAATTGTACCATTTTCGCGTAGGTTAATCTATACTACCTTCTGAACACGTGTGCCAAATATTATTCATGTTTGTATGTATGTAATATTTGTATGTATGAATGTAAAAATGTATGTTTGTCCACGAGTTTCTCGAAAACTAGAAGGTTGATTGCGATTATTAAATCTACCAATAAAAAAAACAACTTGTATTTTTATTGAACACTTTCTATTCAAATCACGAAGTATTTTATGTGTATATCATATTAATATTTCAAATTGTTTTTATTTATTTATCTATTAGTATCTGTATTAATAGATAAATAAATAAAAAGTAATAAATTTACAATCTCAAAACCAGATAGAAACTCAAAGTAGGCAGATGGAATAAAATAAAACGCTGTAGGTGGGCGACAGCCCTATCGCATGCTGACGTACTGTGCTGCTGTAGGTACTTATTTCAAGGACACGGGCCAGTTACAATACTGATAGACATAATATTACCGTGAAAAAGTGCTCAACATGGTGAAACACGGTGTGGAATGTTCTATGGTATGTAGAACTTATTCTTCTTCTAAATATATTTTGTGCAGATACGATTTCAGATCTTATTTAAAGTTGATAGGGCATACAATGAGTTTCAATTTCAACTTCGAGGGTTTCGTGTTGCGTTCCTTAGAAAGGCTAATTTATAAATAGTAATCTTTGTATGTCAAATTAAATTTGTCTACGTTACGTGAAATCACGTGTTACCTATTTTCCCTAATTTTGAGTTTTGTATAAAACTCCATTGACAAGAGCCGAGCTCATAAATTTGTATTACTTATCTTTACGCTCATAATTTTTGCAAAAATGTGCTCCTACGACAGTACTTACATTTATGTTAAGGACCGGTTTATTCAACATTACGAGTAAAATTCCGCCAGCACATAAATGAATTTGTTACCTAAAGTCAACTTTGAAACCTGAGTGTAGTCTACTTTGTTTGCAATGTATTATGTCTGAATAACAAAGCCCTGTTTTGGTATGTGGTTTTGACTAAACAATACTATGTTCTACTTAGGTTTATTCAACGAACGAAAACTTTGTCTTCAGTAAAGTAAAACTAGAGGAGGTGGACTAGGATCAAAGCCATTTGTCACGTGTCTTCTACATCTACGTAAGTTTGTAATTATGTATTTAATAATATTGTGGTAATTGAGGCTGATAATAAAAGAAACAAAGTAACATTCTGCTCCTATGCATTCTTATCCACACCTGGAAAGTGCTAGTTCCAAGCAAAGTAACAAGCAGCATTTAAAAAAAAACAGCGTTAATCTTAATGTACTTACCTTTCACCTTTTTAAAATCTTTCTAGATCTTAATTTACCAGACCTGCCTGATTTGTAAACCTTCTGGAATGAATAGAATCTTTATTACTTTTACCTTCATCTCTTACCAAAGCAACTATTTACTAGATCTGCCTACTTAACTTGTTCCAAGTTGCAGTAGTCTTAAAAAAGCAACTGAAATAACTTATCTTTTCCTCTTACCTAACCATAATTTACAAGCCTTTTACCTTACCCATTCTTCGTGTAGTGGTCGAGTAGTCGCCTACTACGCAGCGGGTTGCGGGTTCGATCCCCGCACAATACAAACATTTGTGTGCATGAACATGTCTGTTTGTGTTGGTCTGGGTGTTTTCTATGTATATAATGTATGTTTTTACAAACAAAAAGTATTTAAGTATTATATCCGTTGTCTGGCACCCATGACACAAGCTTTGAGCAGCTTACTTTGGGACTAGATGGCGATGTGTGGGAATGTCCAAAGGAAAGGATAAAAAACTCCCTAATCTCATAGCTGCACTCAGAGACGTCATAATGTTATGTTTAATATCAAGTTTTAGTAGTGTGTTGGGCCTGATTCTAAATATGCAATTACTAAAACTAAATATGAACTTAATGTATTTTCTTATTTTAAATAAATGAAAAAAGACAGACTACATTGATTTAGAGACGCCAAACTAAACAGCCGTCATTAGCAAAGAAAATGTATGCTTTCATTAACAATTTAGCAAAGACATCATGAGGTTGCCACTATATTGTTCATGGACTAACACTACGTATACGCACACATGATTTTGCTGCGCAACGGGCAGCTGTTTAGTTAGCCGTTTCTAAATCATTAAGGTCTGTTCCTTTTTATTAATTAAGTAGATAAATATACGTTAACTTTGGTTTAAGAGCGCATTTTGGCAGCGCCTTTAGCGACTTCAGCAGCGCGATGGCCGTGCAATGCAACAGTCGCGATGCTGATAATTTCATACATAAATGCTGCCCAATAATATCTGCTGCCAGTCTAATTTAATACATCATCTAAATTATAAACAACTCACCCGCAAATTTATTCGACAACAACCCGAATTTAAAGTAGATATTCATTTTTCCGAGCAAGGAGAACGTGCAAAAATAGACGGAGATTTGTTTTCAATACAATAACTGTCTCTTAATCTGGGTCGCTTTGAATCATAATAGAGTATGTAGGTCAGTCAGAGATCAGCGGAGCGCGGTAATGCACCATTTTGTCGTCGAGTCGAGAAAGCACGGCACTTTCGTTTTTTGCTGCAAGCGAGAGTGCCAAAACTTTTGCGCACTGCGTCGTTCCCCCGCGTGAATATGTATGCGTTGAACTTGCCAATTCAAATTCGGTTATTTTATTCAACACGGTGCAGTCTTATTGAATGCTATTTGCTCCGGGCCGTAGACGCCGTGCTTCGCCTTGTCAATAAATGAATATTGAAAATGTTTTGCAGCTGATATATTTCAAATGTATAAAGTCGATATAAAATCAATGAAAAGTAGGATCATTCAGGTATCGACAATAGTTACGAAAGTACATTTTATTTTTCTACATTACGTTTCCTCATTTTTTTCCTAAAATATTTTTTTCCTAAAATAAATTAACTTTATACTCCTAGTAAAGTATTAATCCCATCAAAAACAATACTTGTCAAAAAAAACAAGTCTCGCAACTCAGTTGTTCTGCGGTAAAAAGTTGTAAGATCCATGTAATACCAAGTCAGTTATTAATTTATTCAGTCTCTACTTAATCGACTTTCTGTTTTAATACGTCCAGTCTCTAAGACCACGATCGTGGTCCATAACAATTGAAAATCAATTGTGTCTGGAATCTCCGTACTCGAAGCATTAAGTTGTTACGTAATAATTTACAGCATCTTATAGTGACGCATATCAATATTAAAATTCTTTAATCTTTTATGTAAATATATTGAGACTTAGCCATCGCCTAAAAACACGTGTAAATTCAATCGCCTAAAAACACATGTAAATTCAATTATTTAGTGCGATGGCCAAGTCTTGATATAAAAAATTAAAGAATTTAAATATTGATACGCGTCACTAGAAGATGCTGTAAATAATTCCGTAACAACTTAATGCTTCGAGTACGGAGATTCCAGACATAATTGATTTTCAATTGTTATGGACCTCGATTGTGGTCTTAGAGACTGGACGTATTAAAACAGAAAGTCGCTTAAGTAGAGACTGAATAAATTAATAACCGACTTGGTATTACATGGATCTCACAACTTTTTACCGCAGAACAACTGAGTTGTGAGACTTGTTTTTTTTGTCAAGTATTGTTTTTGATGGGATCTCATTTCTTTTTGTATTTTGTAGACAGTTCTACTTTTTTTCCTTTTCGGTACCTTCTACTTATTGTATATGTGTATATCTACCAGCAACGAATTTTCTTAAAGCCCTCTCTCTGACTTATGAACTTTTCGCCTCGCGCTAGCACCGCGACAGCTCGCTCGGCGACATTCACCTTTCCGCGCGCCCCGCCACTGCCCCCGCCCCGCGCCCTCGCGCTAGCACCGCGCACCGCGTAACGGCCCGCGCTTACTCCCTAGCATCGCAGCGCGTGGTATAATAATTAATTTACAACCTTACGCACTCGAAATAAGTACGAATACGTACGTTGGTACGTTTTTTGCATTAAATAATTTAATTTACACGTGTTTTCATGACGGGAATACCCCTAGTAGCGCCCCTGCCAAATCGAGCAAAAAATAGGACTAGCTTAAACCCGTGGCTTCGCACGCAATAATAATAAGTGCCGTAAAACATCGTTACGCATAAAGCCAATATTGAAAAAATTATCTGAAGACTTGGCTGTATGGGCTTAATTTTCTTTGGGGTCTTTTCTAGATTTTTTAGATTCATACACCAAACACTACTTATATTCCAAATTTGAAGCTTCTAGGTCTGCTAGAAGTGCCTTAGAATTTTGATGATCGGTGAATCAGTGAGTGACAAAATTAAGAAATGTGACCCGTTATAATTCTTAAAATACTGTTTCAAATTGAATGAAATTTAAAATATACCGTGTCTTTACAATGTTGAATGGTTACTGAAAATTTCAGTCTTCTAGTTTTATCCACAACGAAGTTACAGGGGGTCGAAAATGGTCTGAATTGCTTCGAGAAAAGGATGGTACGGCCGTGACGCTTTTTTGCTCGACTTAGTGGGGGCACTGCCGTGCCCGCAGATTAATATTGTTATAGTACTCGTATGTACATAGTTCCAGGATTTCTCCGTAAGAAAAAAATAAAATAAAATATTATGCTCAAGCAAAGAGAACTAGTAATTTTCTTTTAACCCTTAAGGGAAATCAAGAACACAAACAGTTATCAGGTAGGTATTTCCTTATATTTGTAGAATTTCACAAAGAAACGTTATGAGCGAGGAAAAACAAACTTGAAAAATAACAACCTTAGTGAGGTAATGTTTGAAAAAGCACTGAGTTCCTACCTACCAGTTCATAGTTTTTAAAGTCTTATTAAAATACTTGGTTTAACTGATTCTATTGAAATACTGTAATAACGGAAAATGAATTTTCGTATGGAATCCATGAGAGAATGAAAGCAACGTATAGGACACAGCAATTTACTCTTCAAGAAGATGTGGAGAGTTGGAGACCCGTTTAAAACAGATCGAAATATGATAGAAGTATGTCAATTTATTTCCTATAGTATCGACATGTAACTTTGTGAAGTCACGGCTATTTACATACTATATAGTGACATTTTGCGAGCACTTTCTACATTGTAGTTTCCAACGTGATATTATCATTTACGATGTACTACTAAAAGTCTAAGCGTTTTCGGTCCTGCTGAGAGTGAGTAATATGTTTGCAGCTATTTAGCATTCCTATACCTGTTATTATTTTCATACGACCCCAATTTCTATCAAACATTAAGACTTGATGTTTGCCAGAATGTTAGTGTCCTCATCATCTACTCGCAGTTAACATACATTAATTAATTTTCATTACAGTAAAATCAATTTGTCAAACATATTCTATGGTTAAAAATGTTTTTAACACTCACAGTGTCATATTTTATATTCTTAAAGATGAAATAAGAAACCAAAAATGTACGCACGGGTGCGATTCGAACCAGAAACTTCTTGGCTAACCAGGCCAAACGCTCTTCCAAATGAGCTACTGTGCTGTCGGTCCGACCGCGCGAAATTTTTGGTCTCTCAGGGATACATTACGCGTGATGAAAGCTCAATTTGTAGAGCGTTTGCCCCAGTTAGCCAAGAAGTTGCTGGTTCGAGTCCCGTCCGCGAGTAAAATTTCGGTTTCTTATTTCATCTTTAATAACATTATCTAGTTTCCAAAATAATCATACTAATGTTATACAAAGTTTTGTGCTACAATACAAAATTAATTCACATGTTGTCTTGGTTGGAACGTTTCATAATTAGGAGTGAATTATGAAACGTTTGATAAAATTTATTTATTTTATTTAGCTGTCCCGTGTACTTATTATCGCGAAATACGCCATTAAATATCATCATTCCACCCTGTCCCCAGAAATGCGTCTAAACGTTTGTTTAAAACTAACTCGATTCCTAGGAACTGGAACAAGCAAACAAATCAGACCCGAAAGTCCATGGAGCGTAGAAGATTTAGCCTCGACTGCAAGATGCATGAACGCTCTCTCCGCACAATTTGCTCTGTTACGTCATCTCGGTTCCGAAAAATGTATAATGTTCGCCGGTTTTTTGGCAATCGCTTTATTGAGGGTCGGCAATAGGCGCCCTAAATCTTCCAATATTGGAACTCTTTCGCAGGGATAATCGGGTAAAGGTGACGCTTAGGACTTAAATATCCTTTGGACATTCCCACACATCGCCATCTAGCCCCAAAGTAAGCTACTCAAAGCTTGTGTTATGGGTGCCAGACAACGGATATAATACTTACTTTACTTACTACGCTTAGGACTTCACTAGAGATAGAGGTGATCATGAGATTTATGGTTTTTATTCGGACTGACGTGTAAGGTGAAATTATTGAAAGGTTATCAATGAAAACAATATATTTTTTCTGGAAAAAAAGTAAAGTGTATCAGAACTTTTTTTATTTGATAATATTTGAATCGTAGGCAGAGTCATGTTAAATAAAAATTCACATGTACGTATGTATATATTTTAATTGCCCCATCACTCGAATTCATGAAACAACAAACAATTACAATCACACTTCAACAAACTAACTAACGATCATAAATCAAACAACGTTGATGCGTAAAACATTTGCGATCACTATGAAACATGAAAATCAATTTGTCAAACATATTCTAGTTTTCGAAATATTCATATTCACGTTACACTAAGTTTAGTGCTACAATCCAAAACTAATTCCCATGTTGTCCTGTACAGTTTATTGTCATACCCCAGATAATATAATACTAGTCATACTCAAGCGACTTGTTGATGTTATGACATGTTCTAATTTAGACGAACGAAATGTTTTAGTTGATTTGCAAATACAATGAAAAAGGAAGATTATTGTGTATTTGTTTAAATAATCTATGTTCGTTTTGGAAGTTAGTTTAGGTACGAGTACAATTCATATCATCAATGTATTTAAGAATACTATTATTCGTTAAAAACGTTTTAAATACTAGGTAAAACGGGAAAGAAAAATATGTATGCAAAATATTGATCAACCGAAATGCGCGGTATTCTGATTTAATGGCATCAATTTTAATTGCTCCCTGATTACCAATATGTTTTTCCGATCGTTTAATTACGTGATAATGAAGTTGACAAAATATTGATTTTACCGAGTCGAATCGAAACCGCAATTGCTTCGTTAATGTGCCACTCATTATGCATTGCGTTTTAATTAATATCTAAATATTTTTACTTTCGATGCCAATGTGCGGTTTGGTGGAAAAACAATCATATCAATGAGGATAACTGCTTCGTGCGTGTGTGTAGTTTAGTTGCTATGTTCCTTACAGTGCAGTTAATTTAGTTTGAATATTTAAATATTTATATTTGACAACATCACATACATTGCTCCGATCGTAAAGCACTTGTGTTATGGAAATCGAAAACAACGGTGATACCACAACACCCAGATCCGAGACAATATTAGAAAAGATCGTTCTCTACATTGACCCGACCGGGAATCGAACCCGGAACCTCACGAGATGGCGACGCTTGAAACCAGCGTGCTAGCCACTCGACCACGGAGGTCGTCAAATTTCAGTAACCAATCGTAGGTAGTAGTAATAGGTAAAATTTGTTATATAGATGGTAACCGCGACACGTTGCGCTATTTCGTGGCGTGTTCCTTTTAGAGGGCCAAAATAGTAGCCACATACGATTAAAAAGTTTTAATATGTTATTTTAATGCTGTTTGTTTCTTTAATAACTGAAAAAAGGAGGATGTTATCAATTCGACTCTACGTTTTGTTAATTTACACCGTTTGTGTTAATCCTCGTCTAGGCGTTATATTATTAATTAAAATGCATTGTATCTTTATTCATTAAAATAACAATACTTAAAACAGTTGTCAAAACTCGTAGAACAGTGATACTGTAGTTCTAAACATTGTAATCAAAGTCGCAAATAGGAATTTGGACAAGTTTAATTTGACGCCGCGGGCTACATTGTCTCGGCGTCGCGTTGGTCGGTTTTAATGAACTTGTTGGGGAGACGGGTTATTGGTCATTCAATTAGAGTAACTTGCCTGCTTCTTTTGTTTATGAATTATTATAGTTACTTCTCAGGTTATTGGTATTGCTTCATTTTACCTCAACCTACTTAGTCTCTTTTTTGCCTTATCGAATAATGTAAACAATCTTTTGATAACTTTTAAAATATTATTATTATGAGACTGTAGTGTCCCACTGCAGGGCAAAGGCCTCCCTACCCTGTCTTCAATCTCCGCCATTTGGGCATTTATTTCCCAGTCTTTGTTGTGTGCGTCGAGCTCGTCACGCCATCGTCTTCTGGGTCTACCACGTGTCCGTTTTCCGTTTGAGTGGGCCACGCTGGCTCAGAAGTCTTTAGGCATTACATGACCTGCATAGCCCCATTTCATCTGGGCAGCTTTCGAAGAGACATCGGTTATGAGCGTTGTGGAGCGCAGTGTGGTATTGCGGATACGATCGGTTAGTTTTACGCTAAGTATGCTGCGCTTCACTGCTCTCTGACAGACCCCGGGGTTGGACCCCTGACGAATGGTCAAAGACCATGTTTGGGCGTCATACGTAAGGACTGGTAGAATACACATGGCATAACGGCGATTTACCTTTTAGAAAGTTCTTAAAAGACCAATAGCTTTTCCAGGCATTTTCGATTTGTCGAGTAATCTCTTTTACATGATTTGCCGGGGATGAAACTATTTCACTAGTTCGATTAAAAAAATGTGTTCAACGATGAATAACTTATAGATGATGTGAGTTTTGTGGTCATCCAATATTAAAATGAATCCTTTATTTAAAACGAATGTCAAGATTATTAAATATATTGGACAAGCAAAGTAAAGCTGACTTAAATCGTCATGTTAATGGTATTTTTCTGTCTGGAATAACGGCAGTTCCGAGTAAAACCGATTAAAGTAAGAATCTAGGCTCAAACTAGGTACACATTAATTAACTTAAGACTTACAAAATTTTATTCACAGGGTTTTGGTTTCCAGAATAGGTTGTATGAGTAATATTCGGTATGGCAGCTGAATGTTATTGGATTGTAATGTAATTTTATGTTCATTCTGTTTTTAACGTTCGAAAAAATTATATTATCACTGTACAATAAATAAAGGATCGGTGATTTATAATAGTCCCCAAGCAGAATTCAAGCCTACATGTGATGTATCCACCAATTATAAGTAGAAGAGTAATCTAGCAGTTAATCAAGTTACACAAACGTGTTTTACTTTTCTCATGAATATGCGCAAGCAGTTTGGATTTTTAAAAATGCCTGTAGCAGTAATACTTAATCCTTAAACCTTTTGGGGTACAAACTAACTAAGAAGGCCTAACAAGATATTTGCAGTAAAATAAACAATATTTAACACTAAACTGTCAAGAACTCTAAACTATAGAAAAGTTTAACCTTCTAGTCTCAACTATAAATACCCTACAAATACCTGCCTACCTAAAATGGTTTTTGATCAAAGAGGTTTCATATAACTACGAGTATATGTTCGACAACTTTTACATGTAGGTGGCTAAGTAAATACATAGGCGTCCATACAATAACCAAAACAGAACATTCATACAAGTTTGAGTGCCAATACAGGCTTGACGTAGAAATTTTAAATCTATGACCCTTTACACATCGCTACTTTTAGCAGCGATGCAGTTGCGATGCTAACGCGCGTTAGCATCGATGCAGTCGTAAAATGTCAACTTTTACACACTGCGCTACTTTAAGCATCGATATAGTCGCGTTGCTAACGCGCGTTAACATCGATACAAGCGCGATGCAGAAGCCGGAAATTGTTAAATTATTTACTAAATTTTGGCGACTGCATCGATGCTAACGCGCGACTGCATCGATGCTTAAAGTCACAGTGTGTAAGGGGTCAGGTAGGCTGCGTAATTGAGACCTCGTCTGAAGGGGTGTGGGGGAGGTAACAGCGGGGAGCGCGAGGGGTGCGAAGGGCGACGCTGATACCCCCGCCCGCACCGCTCACGCACACCGCTTTCGGCTCCCCCCGCGCCCTTATGCCCCACGAAGTCTCAATAAAGCTGTGTATCTAGTGATAGGGTTATTTTTAGGTCTGTCTGTGCTGTGAAATATAGTGTTTAGTATTGTTTAAGTCTGAAAATCGCCGCTTTTCTCCATCCATCTCAATGGATAACAAAAACAATGCCATAATTAGCGAAAAGAAAATAAAACACGTAAAAAAAGAGAGAAAAACAACCCTTTTTCTATGGAGCATAAGTTTTCCTGTTCTGCAGATCAGGCAGTAAGCATACACTAAACAGAACGGGCCGGGCGGGTTTTTTTCCATACCTGTTAACGTAATATTGCAACAATATAAATACTGTTTCAATAGTAGTATAATGTTATGCACCTATATCAACGTTTTTTTGTGCATGTAAAAATATATAATAGTAGTTCTGTATCAACAAAATAGTTCATTTATTGATTACCCTTTTTATTATTTATATTAGATAGAAAAGTAAAAAGCCTGCCTACCTTTTTTTAAATCTCTACTGTTTTGGGCAATTATTTACCAGTCTTATGTTACACGATGATTCCCGACCCTAGTCTGCCCCACATATTTACTGAGTTCTCTAATGGTATACTTCAGCACTAAACCACATACCTTCTCACTGTGAGTGGTGAGACATATGTAACCCCACTGTATTAACTAAATTATCCATCTTTTCGTCAGTTACATTAACATCATAATTTATACACCTATCAAGATTTGACTTATGATAAACTTTTGTTATGGAAATGCCGGAAGTGTTCACCATGTTGAATGTAATGTAATTTAGATGATTTAGTTATATAGTAAATTAATTATTTAAACATGATTGGGACACTTATTTGATTCTTATATACATTGTTAATTTTGGCGCCAATAGGAAGTTGACTCTGATTGGATGTTTGAGGTTGGATTTGTTTCAAATATTGTAACTATTAAAATAATAATCTAAAAGGCTAAGGTAATTTATGAATTTATAAATTTCATTAGCAAATTGTCTATCCCTACAAATAAATATTTTAGTAAAAGTTCAGATACGGAAACGAATGTCGTCCCCACTGTATTTCGACAGTTTCGTAGGGGTTTGATTTATATAAAAGCGAGCTGCATGCCATAATAGGTTTTTTTTCTCCCTCTATTTGTGCTCTGTCTTTGTGCCCTTCGTGCTATTTTGCTAGAAAAAATCTATTGGAGAGGAACCTGAAAGTAGATACAACGTGTTTATTTTATTCAAGCAACCCTCACGCGGTCACACTTATAAAAGTCGAAGCCCACCAATCAACCCGTCACGGTGACAACACCGTATCAACTCGAGGCGTTCAATATTCTTTCAATATTATTATATTCAATAAGGCGTTATATTTTTATATGAAACTACATACTTCAACGCACATCTATCAACTTCATAACGTCACCACCTCGGATTGTGACCAACTTAGGACTCTACTCTCGACCAGCGGCACATGCGTTGTAACGCGCTTGGGGCGCGTCGCCTGCTGGTTGACGACTATCCGTCCATCCTGTCAAACGGGCTATCATTCACAAGAAGAACTATCATTAAGAACGTCATAGAAGAAGAAAAAGAACATGAGTTTTAGCAAACACGATCCGAGGCGAGGCGATCGCTATCCGGTGCCGATCCCATCTGAGGCGTTGCTGTTCTCTTTACGTAACGTACTTCCGTATGGTTGACGCCTGGCTGGTGCTGTTCCCGTGCCGGGTGGGTGGATTTGCTTCAACCTTTATTACCACGGCAATTTTATCGAAACAGTACCGTACTCAAAAGTTAGCGCCTTTGCAAAAAACAGCACACTTCCACAGCGAAACGTGTCACTAGACGAGGAAACTCAAAACTCAGGAAAGTTTTATATCACAAAAACACAATCTAAAACAAGTTTCTCCTTCATAATTAGTTGCTAAGTTTCATGTTGTATTTCCACGCGGATTTCCCCCGAGATGTCGGGTAATAAACAAAAGTACACCTCTTTATTTTTATGTTTTATCTTCGCGATGAAGTTTAGCACTTCATAAAATGTTTAAGAACTGCAGCGAATGTTCCTTTCCATTAGTTTAGCTACATGGATGGGTCTTTTTACTGTTTAAAAAATATTTCGTTTCGCAACCAAGCGACGTACAGTCAGATATATTGGAGCAGACAAAGTGACCAAATATTTCTGAACAGTTTAAATTGTCAATAAGTTCCATACACTAAAAGTTATCATTAATATCAGAACATTCATTACTTCATTAATATCTGAGCAGAAGTTAGTCTATAACTTCTATACACACAAGTAACCAATAATATCTGAACACTCACTTGCCTTAATTTTATTTAATGCATGACACTTTCATGACAGAGATGACAATACTGAAAACTACAAAGCCTTACAAACTGCCAGCGTCATCTTACTATATTATAAAATATGAAAAGAGTTCAGTCGCCGTCAGATATATCGGAGCGGATAAAGTGACCAAATACTTCTGAACAGTTTAAAATGTCAATAAGTTCCATACACTACAAGTTACCAATAATATCAGAACATTCATTACTTCATTAATATCTGAGCAGATGTTAGTCAATAACTTCTATACACACAACTAACCAATAATATCTGAACACTCACTTGCCTGAATTTATTTACTGCATGACACTTTCATGACAGTGATGACAATACTGAAAACTACAAAGCGTTACAAACTGCCAGCGTCATCTTACTATGATATAAACTATGAAAAGAGTTTCTATTTTGAAATAGTATTTATAGTTGAGTTGGAAGCACATCCTTTTGCAATTTTTCTTGATTGCTCAGATATTTAAGACCGACTGCATAGATACATTTGACGTTATGAGTGTTCAGATATTATTGGTTAGTTGTGTGTATAGAAGTTATCGACTAGCTTCTGCTGAGATATTAATGAAGTAATTAATGTTCTGATATTAATGGTAACTTGTAGTGTATGGAACTTATTGACATTTTAAACTGTTCAGAAGTATTTGGTCACTTTCCCTGCTCCAATATATCTGACGGCGACTGTTCCTATTTTTAAATAGTATTTATAGTTGAGTTGGAAGCACTTCCTTCTGCAATTTTCCTCGATTGCTCAGATATTTAAGACCGACTGCGTAGATACAATTAACGTTATGAGTGTTCAGATATTATTTGTTAGTGGTGTGTATAGAAGTTATTGACTAGCTTCTGCTCAGATATTAATGAAGTTATGATTTTTCTGATATTAATGGTTACTTGTAGTGTATAGAACTTCTTGACATATTCAACTGCTTAGAAGTATTTGGTCACTTTGTCTGCTCCAATATATCTGGCGGCGACTGTAGTAGGATTTACTTTTCTTGACTAGACGATTACTACGTATTATGTATCATTCGATTCGATACACAACTTCCTCATAACTTCATTGTAGTCATACACTTGTAAAGATATCAATGTTATTGGTATTGAAGTATCATATTTAAATCAAAACATATTTTAAGCTGTTTCTTTTTTATCATTTTAATCACCGTGTCTTATATGATAATCTGAGGTAGACATGCGAGAAAAGTGCGAAACCGTCAGCGGCGGTGTGCCAGCAAAATTATCGCGACGCCTTCTTGTTTAATTCTACCCTAATCATAAAATTAACAGTTTAAAAAATCCTACTATGATGAAGAATATGCGAATGATTTTAATGATATATAACGATTGACCATTGTAATACAAATAAAATAATCATCATTATCCGCTACAGGACGTTATAATTAGGCCTCCTCCACAGTTTTACAAAGCAACCGGCTCTTCACAAGTTGGTCTGTCCGTCTTTTTGCGCCTTTGGTCAAAAGGTTTTCAATCTAGATTTTCTCCCCCAATGGCCATCAGCTCTTCTTGCTATGTGCATTACTTATTGCTACTTAAGCTTCTTTGACTTATTGCTACTTCGCAGGGCTTTGTCCAGTACCTTAGTTCTTCTACGTACCTTTTCAATTCTGATTCGATCTCGTAGAGAAACACCAAGCATAGCCCTCTCCATAGCTCGTTAAGTGATTTTAAGCTAGGTCCATAGTAGAGACCATGGAACAGTATGTCATCATCACTGGTAGCACACACTAGTTGAAGATTTGCGTCATTAGACTCCGAGCTAATTGAGACGAGATGACGCACTTGCGCAGTTTTCGGAATGCTGCCCAGCCGAGTTGGATTCATCGATTGACCTCTTATTCAAAGTTGAACGCACCTTATAGATAACTTATAGACCAGGTAGACGTACTCGTCAACAACTTCGAAAGTCGAGGAAGCTCGACATACCTATTTTTTTCATCTTTTCCATGTTTATTTTAAGACCCACTTGTTGGCAGACTTGGTCAAGCCTAGGTCTTCAAGCATAGTACCAAGATCTTCCAGCGTATTTGCCACAACGACTATATCAGCAAATTGAAGGTTGGTGATGTATTCGCCAATGATGCTGATGCTGAATCCTTTCCATTCCTGTTTAAAGGAGTCTCTTGAAATTCAGCTATAAACAGTTTTAAATAATATATAACTTCTCCCTCTCTCCTCCCTGTTTTACACTTCTCCGCAGTGGAATCGCCCTCAGGTTCTGTTCCTGTACTTGGACCGATACAGTGGCGTTGTTATTACCAACTTTGACACCTCTTTTTACAGTTACACGGACAGGGACAGTACTAGTGCTGGGATTGCTGGAAACTAGTTGAGTAGTCTTGCTGTCACTGGTTCCCAGTCAGCCAGAAAGGATGCACTGATCATATTCTGCCCTTAAAGATACACGTCTATCTCCATCAGTTCCATGAACATATAGTCTAGCAGAGCTGCTGTCTCAGTTGCTTTTGTACGAGTTGCCTATTATCGATCCGCGAGTTACGAATTTTAAACAAGCCGGCAGTGGCGGCGGCGACGGTGCGCCATATCTTCATGGCGGTGGCTAGCCGGCGTGGCTCGCATGCCTAACTGAGTTTAAAACACCAACTTATTAGCACTAACATGAAAGCAGTCCTCTTTATTTTAATTCATATACAGTTATAAATTTTCAACAAATGATTAACAACATACAAAGCACAAATAAAAAAACTGACCTGAAACAATGAAATGTTTTTAATGAATTAAAAAACGCCAAGGGTCCGAAGTGGCCACTCGATTAAGTGTCATAAAACAATGGGAAAAAGCTCTTTATAAAGCCGAGAGTACTTACATTTACAGTCCCTTTTATTGATGCACAGATAGGGAAGGCCTATCAAAATTTAAATGCCGCCCATTTTGTTGTATTCAGATTGCGGGTCTGTAATGAAAATATTATTTATTTTCCTGTATATTGGATTTATACAATTGAGCTTTCCGATTATTATCCCAATTCGATTATCTTTGTATTGCGAATACTGGAGCACTTTTCTCTATCTTTTTTTGTACTGAGTGAAATACAAATAAAATTGTAGCAGTCGCTTTGCCGGTAGATAGAGGAGGAAATATGGCGCTTTCATAAAATCCGAGGTGTCATTTCCTTTTGAATAGTTCGTTATATCTGCGGCGTGGTTCACGGCGTGTATAAAAGTCTCAGGTTATTCAGGTTATTACGAGTCGCCCGGCGGTCCTATGGATCGTTTCGGGTGAGAGCGTTATAAAGCGGACACTAAATCTTGCCCCTATTGACAAATGACGCCGCTCGTTACAATGCCGTATCGTTTTCCATGCCCATCACATTTTATGTTTCCCCTTACCTATTTGATGTAATATCGTAAACTTATATTTTCTCTCCTTCCGGAGTGGTAGTATTGAATGTCCCTTACATATGATATAGGTACGCGTATATTAACTTGACTCAATTACTGAGAAAAATATATATAAGATTGACCTTGTAGTACCTTTATGAAAACATGATTTGATTACATAAACGTAGTTGCAGAAGGTCCCAATACCAAAATCTAGCTACGAGTAAAGGAAATGAAAAACACCGACGGCTTACAATACGCAGCGAACTTTGTTTCGCCCCCAGCCTCGTCCCGCCCCAGCCCCGTCCCGCCGTGTACCGCAATTTTAAAAGTTAAGCATTCCCAGCGAATTTTGTTTCGCCCTTAAATTACAAAAATGGCTATAAAAAATAGGGGTTGATCGTAGAAGGGTGAAAATTGAGGATTGTATGTATTTTTGTATGTTGTATCATAAAAAAAAAGATTATTAAAATTTTTGTCTAAAAAATAAAAAATAAAATTTAGGGGTGGATTACCCCTAACATTTAGGGGGATGAAAAATAGATGTTGACTGATTCTCATAGATACCGGAAAAGCACAAAAAATTTCATCAAAATCGGTCAAGCCGTTTCGGAGGAGTATGGCAACGAAAACTGTGACACGAGAATTTTATATATTAAAAAGAAGAATATGTAATGTTGACTTAAAGTGACGCATCTCGGCTCAAGGCCTGAAATATTGTATGAAAATTCATTACGCGATAGTCGGTAATGTGGCACAATTCGCCTGCACTTTTATTCAGCGAAGAGGAGATAGTTTTTTGATTTGATTTGAAAATCGATCGCCACCGATATTGCGTAGTTATTAGTAAAGTAATATATGGCATCTTGTTAAACGCATGGATGGGCAGCTAATTTCACAAAACATAATTTGATGTGTACATTTATTTTGTTGAAATGATGTGTAATAGCGTACGAACCGGTGTATACATCTGACTTAATGGTTTTTTTTTGATTCACAGAAAGCATAAATAGCAGAGTATTCACCTCGGGCGTACAGGTGATTTGTCTTGGGCGAACTTAGATCGCTAATGCTCGGGAGTAAACCCAATAATGTCCTCGCTTTGCTCGGGCCTCAATTTCACAGTCCTCAAGCTTCGCTCGCGATTCAAGGTGGCGCCCGCGCCGAATGGCCACCACTTCACGCCCTGGGTGAATAATCTACTATTACACGTTTTATCTCCGCGAAAAACATCTGATTCGTAGAGTTATTTTTTGTTTTCATCTCTCCTGTTTGGAAAATTGAACATTCATGTGTTGAAAGAGAGATGAAGATAAAAAAATATCGTTTGAGTCTTGGTTATTATTATTAAATTATTAAAGTTTGATCCATATTTTAGTAACGATTTTATTCGTAATTGATTTCATCTGCGTTTTATGTTCTCAGTTACTCCGTTTACCTACTCGTGTTTGCTTCTGTACATAAACTGGCATGTTGAGCAAAATCTTGAGTTATCATCTCTCACTAAACTTTTTGATACCTCATCATCAAATGTACAACAATTAAATTTATTTATTCACAGTTGGAATGAAAAATAGTGTATTAAACTCGGGTGAAATCATCCATTGCACTCTCGAACTATAGGCGCTCACACTTTGTTAGTGCAATTAAACACTATCTCCCCTCGGTTAACAATATACCATTCATATGTAAGTACATAGGTCCATTAGGGATTTACCAGGCCATGTTTGGCTATAAAGTAAAGGTAGGTTGTAAGGTTCTTAGAATTATTGTTTACCATACCTACTTGTATGACTCTCCACAAAATTACACTTATTTATCATACGTCATCATTCCGAACGTGGCTATCTATTTATTTATTTAAAAACTTCATGCACAAAACATAAAATTGTATATATGACGAGCTTAATGCCAAATGCATTCTCTACCAGTCAACCATAGGTCAGAACAGAAAAATATATATATATACAAGCGGTGCAAGTAAAGTTATAGAAGCAAGAAAAGAGAAGAGAATAGCTACAAAGATAACAACAATACGATGACAACCATACATACTGCCTATTACTTATATATATACGATTATATAAAAATAAATAAGGTATATTATGAACAACCAAAAAATGGTCTTAATAGTAAAAAAAAAAAATATGTGAAAAGGTGGTCAATTGGATTAAAAAGCTCTCATCTTTTTGGGACCGCAAAATATATTTCAATGCAAAATAAATTATTAATCTCAAGCGATGACAGCATTGTATGTTATAGGCCGGCTCTTTGTATTCGACTCTCTTTATGTCGCTTACAAGTGGAAAGAATTTATCACGTCTCGATAAATAGGCATGTATGAACCCTCTTTGTGGAATGGGTCATAAATCACCCGAATGAACACGAGCATTCTTTGACAAAAGTACCATCATAAATAAATAAATACGCCCTCGTGCTCGATTTTCCCAGAACAGTTTAAGGGGATGCGATATTATGCAAATAAATGATGACAGTAGCTTTGCGGTTTATTTATTAACTCTTTAGCAAACTGCACCCTTTTCATTTTTATCGCTTTACACAGTATATCATACTTACAGCAACAATCTCCAAAACGAATGGAAAGCAATTTACATTGAATGCTGACATTGTTAATAACGTTTGTAACAATGGTATCTAAGGGCATCTATAAGGAATAAATCCCTTTCAAGTAACATTGCAGAAATAAGTTTGTCATCAACATGTTCCATACAATTTCCGTTACCCACAATGGTTCTGATTTATCTGAAACATAAGACGGATAAATAAAGATATTTATCTCGTGTTCTATTCAAGTGTACTGAATGGAAACATCTTACACAAGTGTACCGCAGAAACCCTTGAAAGGGTTAAGTCAATTGGAAATAATCGCCTTTTTCAGGTATAGGAAATGTTACCATTAGGACATTATTATAAGTATTATAATAACAAATTTAATAGCGCGGAGAACTGACTGCCGGTGGGGCAGAAAAGTTCTAGGTTGGAGACCATTGGACCAAAGACGCGGCGTAGGACGTCCACCGACAAGATGTACAGGCAACCATTTAAAGACCGTAGGACCAAACTGAATACAGACCGCTGGTCACTGTGAAAAACCGTGGGGAAGGCCTATGTTCAGCAGTGGACATCCTTAAGCTGATAATGATGATGATAATATTGACAAATGCAAAGGTATATTATTTACTTGGTTGACTTGGACAACTAGGACCAATCTAACTGAAGGTTAGAAAAGTATTTATTTACAGTTCACTTACTTATTTTAGATTCTACTATCATGCGCTCTGCCATAAGGATAATTTAAAATTGAAGGAACTCGCAAAAATATTTACAAAGAGACTCGACGGTGTTTACATTTGTGGTATGTAATGGAATAACAGTGTGATTCGAACGAACCGAGAGTTTGCCATTTTGTAAACGGCAGCGCAAAACGTTTGCTCTAAGATTTTACCAATACAAACAAAACGCATCCAGACAAAAGCCAGCCATGAAAATGCACTCTGCATTTTCATGGCTGGCTCGAGTAGAAATTGAACTGTGAAGAAATTTTAGAAGGTCGCTAGTAGAGCTTAGATGAGAAAAATGCACATTAATGTGAAAAACTAGTTGATTTCATATTTCGGATTTCGACGACCACCATGGCTAAGCACGCTGTGTTTCAAGTCGCCGCCGGTCTGAGGTCCCGAGTTCCGTTCCCGGTATGGTCATTGTAGAAGTCATTATTTTCTACATTGTCTCGTGTCTGGGTGTTGTGGTATCACCATTGTTTCTGAATTTTCATAGCCCAAGTGCATTATCTACTTTGAAATCAGAGCAATGTATGATAATTGCCTGAATGGTGTCCAATATTTATTTATTTATGTTTCGGTGTAAAATCAGGTTTATCTTATGTTCATTTTGATTAAAATGATCTGACAAATTGATTTGAACTTGAATTATATTGTTTGGCTTCGTGGTGGGCTATCTTCAATTCTGTTCGGAAATGATGAACGGAATCGGCAAGTAAAAGGCATTAAATCTGTCTGGCGTTCGATTTGCATTGGGAAAATTGCATTTTCGAGTCGTTGGCGACAAGGAGGCGCCTGCAAATGTTTGCAAATGCTTTTGAATGCTTTGCTTTGGGATTTTGAGCTGTATAACATGTGTTCCTTTTTTCTTTAGAAGCTTTTCACTGCACCCGTTGACACCTTTCTGCATGACCTAAAGGTTTGACTGGTAGAGAATGCTTTTAGCATTAAGTCCACCTTTGTACACTAAATTTGTGCAATAAAGTCTTTAAATAAATAAATAAATAAATAAATAACAATAAAACGTCCAAGTGCCAAAATATGATGGTAAGAAGCTGTCGGTGTGTATGTATAGTCTGAAATTGACGCCAAAAATATAAAAGCATGTAGCTGAGCATTTCACGTGCCTTTACTCGCTATTTACGGTAAACATAATAAAGGTAAACAATACTTCATGGTGATTATGGTTCTAAGTTTAAGTTGTTACCGTCCATCAATAAAAAAACTGTAAATACGAAAAAGAATGAAATTCAAAAGTGACACTTGAAATAATAAATTTTTAGATCAAAAAACATCAAAAATTTAAGTGAAAATAAAAAATATTATGGTTTAAAATTTTTAGTTTAAAATAATTAAAAACATTTGATAAAAATGGCCTACTGCTGTCCAGAGGATTGTTGTGTTAAGTATGCTGTGACTCCGATTCTGTCGCCGAAGTATTGCGAAGGCCCTGCCGTGTGTTACACGAGCTATCCTTGCCTGCCGCGCTGCCCGAAGGGTCAAGTGGTCTATTGCTGTGAGAAGCAACCGCCCTGCTGCGAGAAGCGGCCACCGCGCTGCGATAGGGAGGAATGCTGTGACGCCCCTCCGCCGCATCCACGACACACATATAAGGCCCCAGAACACTGCTGCCCGACGTGCTGTAGGCCGATGAAAACAAAATACGTCATGCCTTGCTACCGTTACGAAGACGGGAGAATTGTAAGTCATATTTTTTAAATGGAAAACTAGGTACGGTCGAGGTCTCTGCCGCGACACAAAATTGCTTGCACAAATATGGGCGTCACTCTAAACAAAAGACTGCGTAATGTGCATACCTACAATTTTGTCTCTTAAAGTGGCTGCGGTAAATATAGTACTTACTTAGAAAATAATGCGATTAGGCTATGTACACAGTTCCCATATTACATTGTATATTACTATTAATCCCTCAAGCATATGTGAACGAGACACAATAGGTATTCTATTGTTATGCGGTCGCATGCGACCGCTCGGGTGTTGAGGGATTAACATTGTATAGGTTTCCTGAAACCAATAGCACATTATAAAACTCTGTTGTTGGTTTCAGGAACAGTACGTTCCAACTCGTCATGGTAGGCTTCCAAAGACAGCGTATCAGCGGAATGGTATTCAGGACCAAATACACGGGTACAGAGGGGCGGTCCGCTACTTGTGCGCGGACGAAGACTCGCAAGGCAGTTGTATTTATACAGCGGTGGAACCTATAAAGATACTGTTTCCTAGAGTCACTCAAGAGATGTTACCTGTAAAAAGGAAAAAAGATAAAAAGTGAATAAAATACCTTAAAACTATCATAGTCGTGGATTTAATCTTGCATTAAAAATTTTAAGAGTAAGGCGAAATTTCGTACAATGCCCGCCAGGTAAATCCACTGCCATCCTCTGCACTTAAGAGAAACGGAATTCAAGATCACCAGTATATAGAAAGCGGTGGCATTGCATACATTCGCAAGTCCTGCCGTGAGGCGATCTGGAGCTACAGCCCCATAGCAATACCAGTTAAACCATTGAAGAAACTTTCCGTTTTACGTTCTAAGAAGTGATGTCTACGTACTGTGGTAAATGCATTAAATAGTTAGTCGAAAAAGGTCGCAGAGAATGCCATGATTTGAACAATGGATAATAGGATTTGTAAATATTCTGTGTGAATGTGGAATTATATACATTCATATCGTTAGTCTGACGCATTGGATTTAACAGCATCTGTCTGGTCGATTACAGGTGCAAAAGCTGCCAGTGTCAGCTTTCAAACGGAATGGGATGCAGGACCAAGAGCACTCGAAGATTCTGGGAACTACTAATTTTCTCTTCAGAAATCCGCGTGATGTGGCTCTTGAGTGCGACATTTGCACTAACCCAGTCAAAGTAGCCGATCCTGCAATGGTGCCCTGCTGCCACCCTAAACCTGTTAGTTGCAGCTTACTAAAGAAGAAACCATTGGAAGTATCACTCGAAGATATACTAGATGATTGAGGCATTCTTGAATGCACTGGCCTGGATCTGGTAAAATGAGTTGAGACTTGAGACGAATATTTTGACAGCTGAAATATTGCGCCGCGGGGAGGCACGCGTTTAGACGGGATTTGCCCACGTAAGCGGATTTTCTACAGCGCAATATAAAAAGGGTCAAACTAATATTTGGATATTGTCAAGATGAAATTTTGTGTACGTATAGCATGTTCTAAGATTTTTTGACTGAAATATAATCCTCAATTTCTTTTATGTACTTTATTTGATCCTCATTGGTTATATACAACGCTATAGAGCAATAAACCTTACTGAAACTTTAGTCTTTGTACAATGTTATTGAAAATTATGTCTTTTGTTCCAGCAAAATCAGCCGAATAAGTTGATGCAGCGCGCGTGTGAAGTCGCGATCGATGCGCACGAGCGAGGCCGGCCCTTGCGTCCCGTTTACTGCCCAGAGCCGAGGAGTCTAGATCTGCAGCAGCGGCTTGAAGATGAACGGGTATCTTACTGTTAGTCTTATTTTTTTCTTACGTTTTACTATTCGTTGCGGGGGCGATGAAAAGCTTTAGATTTTCGGCCTAGATGGTATGGTTCCCTGAGCTATAGAACTGATGTTTCGTCACAGTAGGTACTGTTTTTTCATAGCGTAATTATAATATATATTCTTTAGGTAAATGTAAATTATTGACGACGGGGAAATATTCAGTTAATTTCGATAGGACCCAGCGAAATTTTATGACAAGTTTTCAATTTTGAGGTTGGAAAACCGCCACCTGAATTGATTCCCACGCAATATCCTTTCAGAAGCTAAAGCAAAAAGCTGAATAAACGTCGCCACTGGCGCCCTGGGGAAATTGAATTTCATTACGAATCCACACTAGAAAAATAATCTTACTTCGCCAAAACTTAATGAAATCCACCATAATTATACTCCGTCTTTACATAAAGTTTACGTCACGCACACCCTTTATTTACATTCATAGGTACGCGTTCCAGTCAACCTTTAAGTAAAACAAGAAGTTACCCAGCTCTCGAAGCTAATAATTAATGAGATTTTTATTTAAAACAAATGAAAAGCCTCTATCTACCCTAATTTAGATAAGGAAAGCTTCTGAGCAGTCTTGACGCGCCGTAAGATCCACAAACAAAATGAAAGTGTTCAGGAATCGAGTTATCTGGTGAATTAGAATTTTAATTGAATCTCACCACTCGTTTGCGAGCAAATTACGTAAGATTAGACGTTATTTGGGGCCGGTCGGCGGGTATGTTTTAACATCGATCGCGCTTCCTGGACCGCAATGTTTATTCGCCGAACGCGGCGAGGGTTCAGATGGGGATTTATTTCCGGCTGAGGCTCAAGATACAACTCCTCGTGATTGGACCCTATAATCCGCTGGCTTGCACGGGCCGTCTGTACACAACGCTCTCTGCCGCTCTAGCCCGATCTCGTTAAATATTTTGCTTAGTGCCCATGCGCCTCGTTTTAAATGAACTCAAATCTCGATTCGTGACAAAACTGTTGTTTATCCGTGTCCTAATCGCAAAAATCAATCAACGCGCGAGTCCGACGTTCCATTTCCCCAGTGGGCGTTCATTCTTCGTAAAGTGAGAAATCTTAGATCTCCCTTAAACAATATGGAGGGTAGATGGAAAGCCGGAAATCTGAAGTTCTTATCCCCCTCGCACAGTTTACGCTTAGTAATTAACAGAAAGCGTGTTTATTACACGAAACACCAAAGTTTTTGGATAGGAATTTCACTTTGCAATTTCTGCTTTTTTACCTGGAAGTTAATTCATTTACAAGACTTGCCTCGAAAAACTTATCTGCTTATGCAAATAACGAGATTGCTGTTTCGTCGTAGAGTGATTTTCGCAAACTTTGCAAGTAGTCATTGGGCTGATCTAAAACTGTAAACGAAGTTTATATTTCATTTGTTGAGGCGACCAATTTTAAAAACCGTAGAGAACAATAGGTTTAAATGCATTCTTTTTATTTTTATTTTCTTATGTTCAGGGTAACAGAGCTGTGTCTTCATAAGAAAAAGGGCCGTAGTCAAGTGCCGTCCACTTCCGCCAGTTACGTCGAGCCACCGTTGTATCACTTGCCAGCCATGCCAGCCGTGCACCTCACGTTCTTGCCACTCTGTCCGCACTAGTCACTCTGCCCGTCTTTGCCACTCTTCCCAAACTTGCCACCCATACATGTCTCGTCCAGAGTGCCAGTATCCATAATCATTACGTCCATGCGCATCCAGTGGTACCAAACAAATACTGTGGTTATTTCTATTAAACCTTTGTGGATCGAAATCGTCTTGTGCATGTCTATGCCTAAACAATTTGGCGGCTGTGTTATTAAAGTTTATATTTAAATTATTTTGTTTTATTTATTTGCATTTTTTTATGTTTTCATGTTAAACAATGTTTTCCTTTTGATAAAAGTAGGCACTCCATTTTATATATTTTTATCCACTTTTAAAGAATAAAGTATGATAATAACATAGGTATGATAAGTATAAGGACAATATTATTGGCAGGCATCTCTTGTATTGAACGTGTCTATAAAAAAGGTGGTTAAATAACGAGTTACCTAAGTGAGTTTTTATTTTCTTTAATTTTTTTCCTTTGGTGTAGTGTAGACCTACTTTTGCGGTATTATAACCTCTAAATGTGGTCACTTTGATAATGCGTTTATTTTATTACAGATCCCGCATTACTTGGCTCGTCCAACGAATGAAAGACAATACCTTGCTAGGAATTTCATCGAGATCACAATAAGTGCTTTGTGAACGAATAATAAAGCGAGAGTTCCGATCAATCATGCGAAAGGGGTTACCTGTTGGTATCTTGAGGGTGGGTTAAAGGGGTAGATGATTGGTTGTGGCTTGTGTAGATGAGTGGCGGGGGTATGAGGGGGGAATGAGCGGGCGGGGGAAGCGAGGGGCGCGGTGACTCGCGCGCACGATGCGGCACGCGCTTGCGCTCTCGCTGCTCGCCGCTGCGTGCGCCGCTGCCTATGCTCAGATCGCTTGGACGCCGATCTTTTTGGATGGGAGCAGTAAGTTTACCTAGTATTTAATGTAGAAACTATGTAATTTTGTCGTATCGATATACTTAATTTCTTTATTTAAATCTTTTCTCTTGTGGTGCATGTACTCGCGATGGTTAGAAGTTAGAACAAAACCTCGTAAAACTGGTATAAATATCGGTTCCCAGCTGTGAAATCACGTGCTCTCTTTCCGCGACGGATCGTCCGTTTTTTCAGTCCTACGAGAGAGAGACTTATACGGTATATGTCAGTGGTAGTGCTGTTCATATGACACTGTTAAATTTTGGCAACGTCTTTTACATTGATACAAGATGGAACGTCATAGTGAGAACGGGCCCTAACCATAAGTTTATACAGAATGTAACAGAAAGGCGAAATAATATTTAAGGGTAGGTTTGTATGTAATGTGAACATTAAGTAGTAAAGTTTTTACCAAAAGTGTTGACATACCTGAATCTGCGATCATTCGTTAGCGAACTTAAAACGACTAATTTATTGTTTATTAATTAAATTCAATGATCATTGAGAGGATCACTGCACATTTTATGAAAGTTTCACATCTGTTTCCTACTTAGTCTCGATTTATGAGTTTGTTTACACCTAACAGCTGATATTTAAGGTAGTCACCGATAAGCTTTTGTTAACACTTTAGCATCAATTTACTCAGTAACTTATACGTGCGAGTATAAGTTACTGAGTAAATTGATGCTTAAGTAATGCTTAAGTAAGTTTGTGGTTTTGCATAGCTACTACACATTTACTACTCTACACGTCCTTTAAATTTTATTTCGTCATTTTGTTACACCCTGTATACCAGTCTACAGATTTTTCAAAACATTTGTTCCTTGCACTAGGTCAGGTGGACTTATGGACGCAGGCGTCGTCCGGGTGCGCATGCCCGGGCGGCGGCGACGACTGCGCGTGTTGCGTGCGCGACGGAGCGTGCCCCTGCGGTGACGTCGCGCCGACGCGGTGTGCGCAGTGCGGCCTGGAGCAGTACTGCGCCAATAGTAAGTAGACGACTACGTTAATGTCAATACACAGATGTTTGGCGCAACTGTTCCTTGCACTAGGTCAGGTCGAATTATGGACGCAGGCGTCGTCCGGGTGCGCATGCCCGGGCGGCGGCGACGACTGCGCGTGTTGCGTGCGTGACGGAGCGTGCCCCTGCGGTGATGTCGCGCCGACGCGGTGTGCGCAGTGCGGCCTGGAGCAGTACTGCGCCAATAGTAAGTAGACTACGCCAATAGTCAATACATCATTGTTTGGCTAAACTAAGTTAGGAAGGTAAAAGAAAGTGCTTCCTACTGACCGGGTGCTAGAGTCGGAGATCAAGGTCCGGTAACCATTGGATTGGATTGTCTCGGTTTTTCACTAAGTATTATAAGTCTCAATTCCAATCTAAAGCTACCATAAATTATACATGTGAAGTATCACCTACCTTATATTTTATAACACTGGGGGTCGCGGTACACCTTTTTAATCAAAATAATGTATTTTTTTATCAGATTCTAACTATAAACGGGTTTTCATACCAGTCCCTGAACGAATTTCATAGCATTTTTAGCAGACCGAAGAAGTTAAGATATCGAGTATGTTATGTTTTTTTCTTATTTTTTTTTATAGATACATTCCATCACTGTAAGACGTGGGGAATTTGTGGACCGACCTCTTTTTATTCTATCGTGTTCTCGCATTCGTGTGTACTCGCTCGCACATGTTTGGCCTTGAACTTGAACTAAGACGACAGCTGTTTCGACGACTGGAAACAAACACTTGGCCCTACGTTTCTTTAATTTAAAAAAAAAGGAAGGCCTCCCCGACGAAAAGTTCTGGATCAGCGTAGGATGTCCACCGACAAGATGAACAAACGACCTCGTACAGATTGCAGGATTTCACTTCATACAGACAGCGGTCTGTACTGGTCTGCGACTGGTTGCTACAGAAAATGGGGAACGCCTGTGTAAGTACCCTGTTTGAGCGCAAATAAATGGTTTTGAGTATAGACTTATATGTATTCTACTAGACACGCTGTTCAGAACAAATTTTGTGTCACATTTTTAAAATGACAGAAGTATGAAGTGTTGCTATTTAAAATTTTTGTTTTCTCCCGTTTGATGCAGATAATTGTCGTGTTTCTTCGTAGACAATCAATCTTAAGCTATTATATCACACACATTTCAACATCGTGATATTTAAAAACGTTTTCAAGCAATAGAGTAAACAAATCACTTAAAAATAAACAAATCCAAAAAAGATATCACATCGATATTTTTTCCCCATTTCTTCCAAACATGACAATAACAACAACAACACTAAACTGTCAAAGGTACAGATAGTTTAAATCAGTTGTGCGCGCGGCCCTATGTGTGCGTGGGCTTGTAAATATACAACTTTCATTCGTGTGGCAGTGACGCGGCAGTCGTCGTCCGAGCAAGACGTGTCCTTATCGCTTTTTCTTACGGGTACAGTCGTTTACGAAAATGTCTAGTTCTTCACGGAGAAAATGTTTAAGGAGTCAGGTAAATATTAAAAGATTTTTATTTTATTTATTTATTTTTTTAATTTAGATGTAATTAATATTTATTATTCAGAGATCGGAATTGGGTGTGTGAAAATACCTAAAGTTTGCAGCGGGACATAATATGAAGCACGTGTTATATTCTCGATATTTTGTATTTTCACACACCTAATTCCGATCTCTGATTATGATTCTATATAAGAAAAAATTTTTCCTTGTTGACGTTTACGTATTATTGTTTTAGACTCGAGAAACCATTGCTAAGGTATACGAATTTCTGAAAATAGATGCGAGAGATATATTGGAACTAGTAAGTGATCCAGTTTGCAGCGCAAGTCCAATTTTAATATCGAAATTAAGTGAACATTTAAATAGCGTACGGAAAAGAACAGCAATGGCAGTGGGGGTATCAGAGAGAACAATTACTAATATATTGGCTGAAGGAAAAGAATCTGACTCTAAATTTAAATCTCCGCATAAAGACCGTAAAAAACGTTTAAAGAAGTTAGAATTAGACAACTTTAACGTTGATGTTATACGTTCCACTATTCAAAATTACCATTTAGAACATCGTGAATTACCTACGTTGCTAAAGTTGAAAAGAATATTTCAAGATAAACTTAACTATGATGGAAGTATTTCGACTCTGCGTACAGCTTTGTTAAAGTTGGGATACAAATGGCGAAAAACTGTGGATAACAGACGTGTTATTATAGAGCGGCATGACATCCAAAAACTACGATTTTCCTACCTAAAAAAATTACTCAGATACCGTCAAGAAAATAGGTGTATCGTATATACAGATGAGAGCTACATCTTAACTAGCCATGTGCAAAACAAAGGATGGGGTAATAAAGATGGACCACCTTTAAAGAGAAACCTGTCGAAAGGACAAAGAATTATCATTGTGCATGCTGGTTCAGAACAAGGTTTCGTACCTAACGCACTATTGACATACAAAGCAAATAGTGTTTCTGGTGATTACCACTCTAACATGAATGCAGAAAACTATGAAAAGTGGCTGAAAGAACGTCTAGTACCGAATCTTCCACCTAACTCTGTGGTTGTGCTTGATAATGCCTCATACCATAACGTTCAAAATGACAGAGCCCCAAATTCTAATTCAAAAAAAAATAGAAATGCAGAGATGGATGACAGAAAAAAATATAGCTTTTAATCAAGAAATGAAAAAAATTGAACTGTATGATTTGATTAAAAAAAATAAAGAAAAATATATTTCTTACAAGATTGACGACATACTTCAGCCATATGGCATAAAAGTTCTTCGATTGCCACCATATCATCCTGAACTAAACCCCATAGAAAATGTGTGGGGAATTTTAAAAAATTATATTGCTTCACATAATGTCGATCAAAATGTGACGGAAATAATGAAACTCATAAATGAACGTTTAAGTCAAATTGATGAAGGGATGTGGGGTAATACTTGTCGACATGTACAAAAGAAAGAAGAAGAATACTATAGACATTTTGACATGGAGTCAGATATCATAATTAACCTTGGTGAGAGCAGCGAATCCGAAAATTCATCATTAGATTTTTCAAGTAGCGATGCAGAATAATGTTCAATAAATAAACATTAAATTACGAAATAACTGTTTTTTTTAAACCCGTATATTATAACCCGTAAATAACAGTATTTGTATTTGTACCCGACTGTACCTCTTGTCACGCACACAAAGTCACTGTATATGTACAAGGTTTACCCACACATAAGGCCGCGCGCACAACTGAGTTGAACTATCTGTAGCAAAGAGTAATCGAACAGATATGACACTTTGTTGGTGTTTAGTTTTCTGCCTATGATTATATATATGTATTATATATACGATATATGTACTAGTACTATTACATTTGTCTATTATTTTAAATGTCAATGTTTATGTGATGTTTCCACAAAAAAAGAATAATAATATACCTACCAATATTCGAACAACATAATTTGTACCAATTATCTTACAATACTACTCCTGTACAGACAGATATTTACTTAGTCCGTTTTTATTTTCTAGTCGAATATTGTATAAAAACTTGCCTGATATACCTTTTTAACAAAATTATTCTTTTAAAAATAAGAAACATAAAACTCACATTTTACATAGGCAATAATCATTTAACACTGATATATTTTCTATTAGATAGTAAGTTAATTTATTCACTGATATTATTATAAAAGTTTTAAAATATTGTTTACAGTTTTGGACTTGCTAAGAAAACCGGACTTAAATGATAAAGTCAATTGAAGTAAAACTCTTACTTCATAGATATAACTTGGCCCTATAATTCTAAAGGGTACACATTGATAATTCATATTCTACCTATAAGAGTTTTGGCATGTCTGTTTTTGGTTGATCTTTGGGTCTCTATGAAAATTTTGAGAAAACGAAAATTAATTCTTTTACGCCGTCAACGAATCTTTTATTTTTATTTATTTAAAACTATTGCACAAATAAAAGTGCACAAAAGGTGGACTTAATGCTAATAGCATTCTCTCCCAGTCATACCTTCAGATCATGCAGAGAGATTGTTATGGGTGCAGGAGAATATTGTAAATAGATATTAAAATTGCAACAAATACTATTGTGTAAAATTATAATATTATATACATACCATAATACATAAACTAAATATACAGTATAAAAGAGTTTAGATACATAACTACCAAATGCATACATAACTAAAAATATACATACAAACATATTTTACATATTTCGCAATCATTGAAACAGAAACCTTCGCAGTTTGTTTTTGAAACACAGTTTCGTCTCTGACTTCCTGATCTCAAGAGGGAGCGTATTCCACAGCCGCGTAGCCGTCACTGTAAACGACTTGGATTGATAGGAGGAGCGATGAGCCGGTATGCCTAGCCGGAGATCTTCGGAAGAACGGAGAGTACGATCATGTGATTGACATAAAAAGGAGAACATATCCTTAAGATAAGAAGGTGATGAGGGGTTATTGAGAATACCGTACAGAACACAGAGAATTCGAGAGTTTCTACGTTGTCGAATGGGAAGCCAATTAAGTTGTGCTCTTTAGCGGGAAATATGGTCATATTTTCGGAGGCCAAAGATAAATCTAATACAGCTGTTAAGAAGACGTTCAAGTTTGTCAGTGAGTGCCTCAGTGAGGTTATTACAGCAAGAGTCCGCGTAATCAATGATAGGGATAATGAGAGTTTGCATGAGAAGAAGTTTTGTCTTGAACGGAAGAAAAAATTTTAATCGATAGAGAGACCTCAAACACGTGATGACCTTACGACTGACCTCAGCCACGTGAACAGTCCAGCTCAACGTAGAGTCTAACATCAGGCCCAAATTCTTCACACTGGTACAGTAAGGTATAGCAGTACCATCATACATAACCGGCTCCAACTCTGCCATACCTAGCTTAGAGATGAGTCCAGGACTCCCCACTATGATCGATTGGCACTTGGTGGGGTTGACAGAAACTCCGAAGTCACGAGACCAGGACGAGATATGGCTTAAACTGTCGTTGATCAGATAGATCGCTGCAGACATTTCTGAGACATCGGATTGTACGTACAGTTGTAGGTCGTCAGCATACAGATGGTATGAGCAGCGAAGATTAACAGTGATGAGGTTTATAAAAACCGAAAAAAGGAGGGGAGAGAGGATACCACCCTGCGGTACACCAGAGGTCAAGCTGAGCCAGTCAGAAATGCCGTTTGGAGTCTTAACAGCTTGCCTGCGGTCCCGCAGGTATGATGAAAACCAGTCCAAAGCTAGTGAAGAGACATTTAGTTTGGATAAAATAGCCAGTAGAAGATCATAGTCAACAGTATTGAATGCATTGGAGAAATCGATTAATACGAGAAGTGTGACTTTAGAAGCGTCCATACCTTCCCTTGTATCCTCTGTGACCTTGATTAGAGCAGTGGTAGTACTGTGTGAAGGACGAAAACCAGACTGAAAGGGGTTCAATAAATTGTTGACAGTAAGGTGAGAAGACAGTTGTTTCAGCACACAGGATTCAATAATTTTAGAGAGATAAGGCAAGATCGATATTGGTCTATACTGACTGGGTGAAGAGGGATTGCTTACCTTGGGAAGTGGACAAACAAGGGCCTTACGCCAAACGTCAGGATACTCACCGGCTTCCAATGACCAGTTAATGATGTGGGTGATGATGACAGGTAAATAAATTAAAGTAATCTTTGAATTACTTTAATTTACTACATACAACCAAACAAAGACATTACTTTCAAATTAGGTCAAAATACGGGCGCTATAACACATATTTAAGTAATCTATTTATTTCGTCTTTTGACGTAAGGGACGTTCTGACATGGTAGTTTATAGCAACAGACTAAACACAGATGCTCCATTTGGCCTTAACTTACTGTAGAACAAAGTTTGTTCTAAACAGCGTGTCTAGTGTAACATAGAGGTCGTTGGTTTTGAGCAACATCAAAAAATCAATGCCAAACTGTGTCCAAATATTGAGTATTCAGACATGTCACGTGAATGTCAAAAGTAAAATAAAAAATATTTTAATCATAAGGAAAGACAAAACAGTTTTGATATCAACTTCGAAGCAAATCACGCTCAGAATAACTTGCTAGCTCTTTTTTTTAGAATTTTAATAAACTACGAAATAAATCTGTCGTCAATAGTGTTAAATAATATGTTTGCATTTTTTAAGTAGATATGACTAATCACATTGTCGCATACATATTTGCCCCCCTTTTCACCCCCTTAGGGGAGTAATTTCGAAAAATCATTTCTTATTGGATCCCTACATTATACATAGAACACACTCTCCAAGTTTCAGGTCCCAACGACCAGCGGCTGAGGCTATGTATCGTATTGGTTCAAATAATAATTTACCATGAATTACACATTTCATGGAAAATTATGGGACGCCAGTTTTTTTTACTTTTGAGTACGCAAAAATAATTATTGAAGGCTACTAATGACCTCATTTTTTCGTACTAGTTAAAATGTAGTGGTGTATAGCAATTTCTGTGGGTGTTGATGTTATGAAACCTGACCATACGATGACGTAGCGCAATAAATAAGTGCACTTGCTAGCCGATCACAATCGTGTTTCGCTGAAACAACAATTCAACATGGTCAGAGAGAGAGAGAGAGAGAGAAAGAGATCAGGGGTAGGGCAAGTGACTTAACGTGATTTCTCAGGCAAGGCGGGTGTCACTACCGTCAATATCGACTCTTTGTTTTTTCATTAACTCTATTATAAAACAAATACAAATATTAATTGATTATTATTATTATTATGTGCACCTACATGGCGCTTGCTTTAGCAACGATAGACGTAGGTACTCGATTCTATCACCCGATCTACTCAGTTTTATCACCTAATGTACCGGATAAGTTGTACCATCAATAGTAGCATCTTCCGCTAACTACGGTAGGTTAGGTAGGTATCAGTTAACACAAGTGCTATGTTATGTACGCAATGAAACATTCCTCAGGGGAAAGCACCCACGCGACAAATTCATTGTGTTCTAAAACCGTAAATGTTTCAAATAGTGAGGTTTGTAGGTTATGTTACAAGGTTACATAAGCACGAGCTTTGGGTATGCTGCGAGTATTTGAAATTTGACATAATTTTACAGGTGTCCCAGAGAAGCAATTCTGGAATATCTGGCATATGTTTCTCGCGTCAGGGCCTCGCAGCAAAACCTTGCCTATATTTTGGTAAACTGTTAGGTACCTGTATAAAATTATAATATATCGAAGCGCTATTAGGGCCCAAAAGATAAGTAGACATATTTTAGCCCCATAAGGGCCATAATTGATTGAAATTAGTCTAATTATTGACGTTTATGAGTGGCATTTTGTAATGATTCTAAACTAAATACATTATTTTTACTTTTTTATACTACTTGTAATGTTAAATGCGCAAAACCCAATTGATTCTTAATTCAATTGACCTAATTCTGAAAGGAAAACAAAATAATGTGGGTGCTATGTGGTATTTTGGTTTTACTGGCACTTCTGATTCCTCTGACGACTTTGTCTAGAGAGGAGTCAGTAGGTAGATATCACCGGGCCGCTGCGCCGTGCTGATTATTATTACTATCTACGCTCATAAAGAACTAACCATTGCTTTACGTATTTTGCGGGATTGCGCACGTGATGGCTTGTCTTATTTAATTAATAGACATGGCAACATTTAAATAATAATAACAAATAAATGAAAGTTTATTTCAGGCAGAGCCCATAGTAGTTAGTAACAAAGTCATATAATTACTGTTAGTAGTACTATGACTCTGATAACATTGAGATTTAGAAATCATTAATTTCATTAATTAAATTATATTATTATTATTCGTCAAATATTCTACATGAATTACTAAAATAACCGATATTTAATGTTGTTAAATAATAATAATTCAATTTTATAATAATTTAATATATTATACACATTCAATATAATAAACTTTCAATAGTAATATAATTTAAAACACAATTTATAAAAAGATTTTTTGAAAAATAAAGCCTATATTAAAAATTCGTTTATTTGATTCAACTCATTATTCCAATCAAACTATTTTCAGGTTTTGCGCATTTGTTACACGTTGTATTAAATGATTCATTAGATAAGAACAATAAAAACTCGCACGATTAAGGATGATATTTAATGTTGCGATTATTAGCACAAACAATGGTAGACAATTTGAGAACGGTCTGGTTGTTTGTAGGAAATCCCTCGGGTATTGAGACCCAAACAATGTTTGCCTTTTCCTTGAATAACGAACCATTATTAACCCTTGGCCAACATCAAACCTTCAGAAAATATTCACTTGTCCAGCGAGATTTTAAAAACCACATTTTTTTACGGTTTGCTTGGTCACGTTTCTTTTTAATTTACGGAATAAGTACCAACCATTGTATGGCCATACACATTCATTGAAGATGGTTCGACTATTTGGAATTCCTAGGGGATGTGTGTGGTTATTCCGTGACTTTGTGATGAACATTTTCAAACGGTAAATCTGACGAGGGGAAGCCAGTCAAAGAGTTTCATTTCCAAATACCGACCATTCTTTTCGTCCACGTTCGTTTTAGTTGACACGTGAACGGTCGGCAGGTTCAATCAACATGATACAGGTAACGACGGAAAGCACCAAACAGGGCTAGGTGGAAGGCAATTACTTAAAAGAGCGTTTATAAACATGTCGGTTTTCAAAAGGTTTATCTTCCACCCACAAATCTTGTTGCCTACCTATTTGCAAGGAAAATAAATCAGCTCCTCGCTGAAAAGAAGTCTTCTTAGTAAATACTATACAAATATATATCACTTTGATGAGGCTCGAGCTAAATAAATCTTCTTTCGACTGCAAAGAGTGAAACGTAATAAATATTTCTTGTATCTTAGCAGGTACCTATATCTATCCAATTACTTATTTCTTGGATTAATTTGATTTTCTTCACCAGTGTGCAACATTACGATCGATTCGCGCGTCCTGAAGACGAAGTCAGGCAAGTCGTTCGGCCAGATCAAGTCTCCATCCATCGAAGGTCCTGGCGCGTGCTCCTACTTCCTTCAGCCTGACGCTGGCCAGCGGGTTGAGATACAACTCTACCGGTTGGTCTCCGTCGGACGGTTCAATGGGAGTAGGTAAGTGAATTACTTTGTTATAAAAAAAAACTTAATTTAACCACAACCTCAACAGATTATTGTATTACTAGAAAAAATGACACTTATATTTATTGAGGATTATTCATAAGAGCACAACTGATACAAAACTGACGTTATATCAGCCTAACCTAACCTAACCTGATAGTTGATCTGCATGAAATATTTCGTGAAAAGTCTCTTTAAGCGCTTGTTACACCATTATAGTAAAGTGAATTTTCCAGAATTTGGCAAAAGCCACTTTAATATCTAATGGTACTATTTTTATTTAATGTTACTTAAGCCTTTTCAAGGATAGGTGCTTAATCACGTACAAAACATCGTAAAAGGGCATATAACATTTCGTATTAGAACTGACAATTAAATATATTCTATTCCAACTTGTTACGAACTCGTGAAAACATAATAAGCTTCAGAGCTCGAAATGTAGACGACTAGTGCTGAATTTGCATATTGTCAAAAAGTGCATGGCTTTCAGTGTGTGGCTCAACCGCGACTTTCATTATACATTCTATAATTCCAGTACCGCTGGTTGAATTTAATTCTAATTTAACATCACAATGTAGAGGTATTTGCAAACTAAGAGGTATGTACAAGTGTGTCAGTCAGTGCTCCGTTACGAGTTTTACTCAATTATGTATCAAATATCTGGGTGACTGGGTGTTTTTTTAAAAGTTTGTATCCATTGGGATTCGAACCTATCCATCCGAGTTTCGGGTAGAAGGTTTTACTCTGATCTTGGCTTTTGTATAACACATAACACTTTTATTACCAGTGCCTAAAACTTAGGCATTCGAAATTAAGGACATTGTTTTACGGAGAGCATGTATGATGCTCTCCGTAAAACAATGTCCTTAAAAACAAAACTGATCTGATTGGTTACTAAATCCTGATTAATCACTCACAAAAACGAGACCAGCGCAATTGGCTATCTAGTAGCGAATTCGTAACGCTCAAGCTCGGATTTACACAACGTTTACAGAAAGCACTCGAATACATCGACAGCTCTCATCGAACACGGGCTTAACGACCACCAATCCTTATTAACATGACATTAGTACATAAAGCAATACGTGAGTGAACTTAATTTTCACATTAAATTGGATAAAGACACACGTATAAATATCAACTTATTACCAAAGACCCTTTCCACAAATAATGGGTTTCCGAATAAGAAACTCGAGTTTCAGAAACCTGGCTTTATTTGAAGGGTTGCAATCGATTGAATTGGAAGAAAAAGAATCGGGCGTGATGGGTCTGAGGTTGTCACATACAGACAGCTATGATCAATGTCCCGTCAAATTGAATATTTCGAACGAACCGCCTCAAGGCGACCACACCGCCCCTTATAATGACGTAGATAGTATCACTGTGTAGTATCTGTGCCGTAAAGTAGATCAATTTTGATATCTATGATGACAATGATATTTTTTTTAATTTGCTGGAGGTAGTTATCGTGATTGATCAGTCAAAAATAATAATTTCCTCCCGTTTTGGGTTGCTCCGTAGCGTCCGATGCTACAGCCGCTCGCCCACTACGAATTTTCGTAGCACTGTAGCATACGCCATAAAAGTGTTCGTAGCCGTAGACGATTTACGGCTTCAATCATTCTATTATTTGCGCGTTTTAAAACGCTCGACAGTATCCCGACTCACGCAAAGAACAGATTGTGGCACTGATGCTGTCGCGCGCTTGCATCGGTGCTAACTAGAGTAGTCATATTAAACAAAAAATCACGCTTAAGTTGCAATAATTGCGGTAAACCTGCATTTTTTTTTGGGTCCATCTAGATAGTATTTACCATAAGTTGCAACTCTCTAAGTGCGCTAACATTTAGTAGTGGTCCAAGTTATTAAAGGGAAGCCGAAAAAATCGTCGTTTTTTAGTATAGAAATTGGTTTAGTACAAAAAAAGTGACAAAGAATGCCTCTGACATTTGACGACGTTTTTTTCACAAAATTCTGAATCGTTTGATCCCTTACTCAATGTTCTAGATATTCACTTCTAAGATATAAGGCTCCCATATGACTTCTAAGATACAAGGCTGCCAATGTACCCTATTTTTCTATAAAAGTGAATAAACAGAAAAGGCGTAAATCATTGCTAATTATAAATATGTTCTAGATATTCACTTCTAAGATATAAGGCTCCCATATGACTTCTAAGATACAAGGCTGCCAATGTACCCTATTTTTCTATAAAAGTGAATAAACAGAAAAGGCGTAAATCATTGCTAATTATAAATACTGCCTGGACCTGAAAGCACTTTAAATATTTTTCGAAGAGTAAGAGTACCTACCTAACAAAAGTTGAAATCTAATAACTTGGTCTACGAGTTTCTATATTGCCGACTTCAAAAACAATGTGATTTTTTAATCTATGTCCGTCGATACATTCAATAATGGTATTAAGATTGTAAAATGATTCATTTTTCGGAAATAACACAGATAATATCGTTGTTACCATGTCACGATCTGATAATGCAGAATGTCATTTTACAACTTGCAAGGTTTTTTTAATAAACAAGGTACCTGCCGCAATAAGAATTTTGGTAATTAAATAAGTAGTTACAGATATACGCGCGTTTAACTAAAAACCTATTCAGCTGCAGCAAAACTGCCACTGAGACTGCGGAATGTGTATAAAGTTCAAGTGTTGCCCTCAATTAGTCTAAGTAATATCTCTGAAGAATATATAGGTACTTTCAGACAAATACATTATTTAAATGCATAATTGGCGATGATACGGACAAAAATTAAAAAATGCCTTCTTTTTGAAGTCTGTAACTTAGTAAACCCTGTATTTTTTTTAAATCTTTTGTAAGGTAATCCTACCCTTAGAAAAATGTTAGAAATACTTGTATGCCTAGGCAACATTTGGATAAGTGAAAAATAGTGAACTTGGTAACTATAAGACCTAGACAATTAAGAAATGGCTCAAATGATTAGGAATTTAATGATTTTTAAAAACATTTTAATGCTTTTTTTCGACGAAACGATGAAAATTTTATCGGTTTTTAGGGTTCTGTAGCCGAATGGCAAAAAACGGAACCTTTTAGTTCCGTCAAGTCTGTCTGTCTGTCTGTCCGTCCGTATGACACAGCCATTTTATTCTGTAACTATAAGCATTGCACTGTTGAAATTTAGTAGGAAGATGTATCCTGTTAACCGCTTACCGATTCTCATACAAAAAATAAAAAATAATGACATTTAAGGGGCTCCCATACATGAAACTAAAGCAAAAAAAAAACAGTCAAACCTATACGTGTAGGGTGTCTATGGATAGGTCTTTTAAAATGACATTGAGGTACCCAAAACCATTTTCTTTTAACTTCTAAACCAAGGAAGGGTAAATTTTGAAAAAAAATATGTAATGTAGATCTTAATAAATACTTTCAACGAAAATTAGTTCGGACGGGATCGAACAAGTAGTTTTAGAGATAAAGCACATTTTCTACAACCGCAAACATAACTTTGTTCTTCATACAAACACTATGAAAAACAAAGTTATATTTGCAGTCGACAAAATATTGTGGTATTTTACTTAGTAGAAGTAAGTGGATTCCCTAATTCAGTTAAAGTTTGCACGGAACCCTCAGTGCGCGAGTCTGACTCGCACTTGGCCGGTTTTATTCTGTTATAACTCGCGCGCTTACATTTAAGAAAGCTGTAAAACTGGATAAATACTACCCAGATGAATCCAAACAACATGCAAAAAAAGGCAGCTTTAATGTAATATCAAATGTTATTACCACTGGACTAAACGCGCGTTAGTATTACATACATTTAGTATACACATACAGTTGCCAATACTCAGATGCTGTATCTGTCAATGGCCGGCTTTTGCATCGCGACTGCATTGATACTAACGCACGACTAGCGCAAGTGTGTTAAGGTGAACCATTTGCGACAGCATCGTTGCTGCATCGCGACTGCATTGTTGCAAGTCTCAGTGTACAAAGGGTCATTAATTGATCACGCACACACTCTTGCCACGCATTTCTGACACATCTCTGATATATGTTTCATTTTTTGTTTAGTTGTGTTGGTGGCTGGATCCAGCTTGGTGGCGCCACTGCAGTCAGGGGTGCTGCGGGTGCGGCTGAAACACGGCTCTGCGGCGCCAACGAGCGATATACGCCCCCTGTCGTGCTGTTTGCTGATCATGGGGCATCTACTTTAGAGTTTAGGTAATTTCTTGTCTTCTACATTTAAATTAAATTATAAAAAAAATAGGGTTAGCTTCTTCTCAGCGCAGGACGAAAATTGAGGTCGGTACCAGCGTTGGACTAGACGTAAATAGGACGCTAAAGAGCGTAATATGCTCTCTGGTCGTGCTGTTTGCCAATCACGGGGCTCCTACTTAGGTAATAGCTTCTTGTCTTAGACGAATAACATATCACTAGTTTGTTAATTTAGGTAGTAACTCTACGCTATCATCGAGATTCAGATTTACACGTAATTTCACAAATTGCATTGTCTTTCTCTTCATACACATAATCATCACAATTGTTTCATAATTATTCACGCAGAAAATATAATATACAATACCATTGAACGTGATTTGTGTACTCATCAATAAATACGAACTATACCCACTAGTTTTAGTAACGGCAAATAATAGATAATGTACTCAAATGGGCAACTCAAATAAACCGCAGTACGTTGTATTCCAAAAGCCGGATTGAACGCAAAGCGCAACAAAACAAGTCTACGCCAGTACAACGCGCTTTGGTAATGAATCCGTTCGAAATGAACAATTATTAATTACATTTATGTCCGTTAATGAGAGGGGCAGACAGTGAATCGCGTATTATTTCCGGATAAGTGAGGCCGGTGTGGTTGAATTCAGTTGCACGCCGGTTAGAATTTATCTCCATTTGCAGTTTGGTTCGGAAAAGCTAGTTCCGGCGCGGAACGGCAGTCGGAACAAAAGGTCGTCACGGCGGAACCGGTAATGCTCGATTCGGAATTGTGGCCGGTCGTCGCGCGTCAGCCGGCGCCGGCAGCACTGCAGCCGCTTTATGAACTGTGCCTAATGTCAGCAATGCACTACGACCTCTCTCCGCACTCGACTCGACGCCCACCGCTCGGTGCAATCCCGACGCGCGCCCGAATAAGCCCAATTTTAAGATGGAGTGGCTCTGACGAGTCAGCGTTGCGTGTTCATTTTGTCACCCGTAACATGTTGTTAAGTTTGCATATTCAGATGGGCAATATTACAAGTATCGTTGCAAAATGGAGAATACCGTTTTTGTTCCGGTATCATCTTCGAGTTCTGGAACGACATGATAAGGCTTTACAAAAAAGCGTTTACACTTCATTCCTCGTTTTTTATTTAATTTAAAAGCTAACAAATAAATAATACAATGGTGTGAGACAGTTGTATTTTTTATAACAGTTTTTAAATTGTTAAATTCTGTACGGCTACGATTCTGTACGGACATGATTATGAGTATACATTTTACTGTACGGCTACAAAATACGGTAACACTTTAACGTGACACTTTACAGTTTACTGCTATTCCGTGTATTGACTATAATCAATACACAGAATCAAATAATATTGTAGTCTGTATGTGAGATGTTATCGCAATTGCTACCGACACATTTCCCGGTTAGCTACTCGTGTCTGATATCAGTGTTGCACACGTTCTCGAAACATAGTCCTTACTGTGTTAAGGTGAAGGCATAAAGAGGCAGGTTACCGTTACCGACCCGTACCAACTGACTTTGAAAAATTGATGTGTCAAGTTACCTATTTCATGGAAAATTTTACAAAGAGTTATCGGACGTAATTGGAATCATGTTTAAAACAATATTCTAGTGTTCGTTATGTTTCTGAAAATTATTTTTTACGTATTTCTGAACTATTTGAATATAAAAAAGATGACTTGGCACATGACCAACCGGTAGAGACATGTCGGTACCGGTTACCCGCCTCTTTATGTTTCACCTTTTGACAATTCATTTTTCGGCTCTATTCCTCGCACTCACTTGCCCTTTAAATGTTGATACGAGACTGTATGACGTGACACCCAAATGATTTTATTTTTAAAATCTTCTTTTGTGTTAGACGATGATTCCCGATCCTAGTCAGCCCTTAGTTCTATAATAGTACAGTTCAGCACTAAACCACATACTCACTGTGTGTCTTATGTAACCCCACTGTATTCACTAAATTACACATTCTCTTCGTCATATGTTTAATACATAATCATTTACACATGTATCTAGACCAAAGTTTGTTATGGAAATGCTGGAAGTGTCCACCATGTTGAATGTAATTCGGCTATGATATTAGAATTACTTACATATTAGTCTTTAGATCATTTAATTATTGTAATTATATTTTATAAATTAATTATTTCAAGATTATTGGGATAGATAAAACAAACTATTAGATTTTAAACCATATGCCGTATAGCAAATGTTAATTTTGAAGCCAAAAGGAAGTTGACTCTGATTGGATGGTGTAGGTTGGATTTATTTCAAATATTTTAACTATTAAAATAATAATCTGAAAGGCTTTCTTAATTCAGCACGCTCCATAACTAAATGAATTTACATATTTAATTAGTAATTTTTTTATCCCTACAAATAAATTTTTGACTAAATATTCAGATACGGGAACGGATGTCACCTCCTCTGTATTTCTACAGTTGTTCAGGGATTTGTATAAAAGCGAGCTGCATGCCAGAACATGTACTCAATTGGTGCTCTCTCATTGTGCCTACTTGTTGTGCTATTTTGTTGGAATAAATCTATTGGAGAAGATCCTGAAGATTTTACGTGTTTATTATTCAAGCACACATGCGGTCACATTTGATATTACAAAGAAGGTGCACAGCGGCACAATAGAGCAATTTGAGTCAGAGCTGTTCTCGAAAACCCGGTCCTGAACTTTACATTTAGAAAGATACTTAGAGTTAATTTATAACTTGCTATCTACTACTGAACCAGCGGTCACGGGTTCGAATTCCGCAAGGGGCAAATGTTAAGCTGGTGAGCTTGAACATTTGTTCACAATTCATGGATATTTAAATGTATTTAAGTATTTATGGGACACTCTTCCGTCATGATTGTTGTCTGGAATACGTAGCACAAGAAAGAAAATTCCTTATTTCAAAACCATGGCAAATGGTGCACTGTGTTCTGACGCATATTTATATTTATTCATTTACTTGTTTATCTACAAGAACTTTACCCAAACCTTAAGATCAGTTACAAAATATTAAAAAGTTTTATTTTTCTAATTTATGTACTTGAATCACGTAAATAGAACCTACGATGAACACTATCGAACTGAAAGAAGCTACTATATTGAGACGTTATAAAATGTATCTTGTTACCAGGATAACAGAAAAGACGGTGCGGTCGCAGTTCCTGGCATTTTTCAGCTTCACCTCGCTTAGCAACACTCAAGGGGTGGGGTTCCACCCCCGTGGAGGCTCCAGGATACCACATACAGGTAAGATAACATCTGAAATAATAAAAGTTTGAGTTGAGAACAACATTAAGAAGTCCCATTCTTATAAATGCTTTAACCTATCAAGCCAAGAAAATACGAAAAAATACTGTATTGTTTGACGTACATGTATGAAGCATATCAGAAAGTAGACAGCCTAAAAGATTATGGTATTTGTGAGCATTTTCAATATCTAGTTTTGGCTATGGAACAAAACGTGTTCCTACGTTGTTTATTCTCAAAAAGAAATAAATAATTTAACTTACAGAAAAAGCAGCTTTTATGCTTTTTAGGGTTCCGTAGCCGAATGGCAAAAAACGGAACCCTTATAGTTTCGTCAAGTCTGTCTGTCTGTTTGTCTGTCTGTTTGTCTGTCTGTCTGTCTGTCTGTCTGTCCGTCCGTATGTCACTGCCACTTTATTATGCACCTATAAGCATCTCACAGTTGAAATTTGGTACGAAGGTGTATCCTGTAAACTTAGATTCTTATAAAAATAAAAATAAAATGATATTTATGGGGGGGCTCCCATACATGAAACTAAAACCGAAAATTTTTTTTTACTTAAATCTATGCGTTAAATCAGTTAAAGTTGGCACGGAACCCTCAGTACGCGAGTCTGACTCGCACTTGGCCGGTTTTTTGAAAGATATAATCGTGCTGTTTATCTTCTAGCTTTAAACACCACTGAGAAAATCACATTGTGTGCTTTATTACTGTTTCGTAGAAATTTTTATGGCTCAGTTTCTGTTCACACAAAAGCCAATATGGCTGAATTTTATGATCTCTACGTTTGAAATATCAAACCTCCAATTCAAAGGCACTCTCACCTACCGGCGCCTAAAACGCACCCCGAAGTATTTTATATTCACTTCCTTTTTGCGATGCAAAAGTGATATTGGGAATTTCATTTATGCTCATAGTCCACAAAACCAATATTACAAGTTTTATTTTGACAATATAAATCACTTGAATGTCTGCCGAAAGTTAACTCTATCTTCTCTTATATATAAAATTCTCGTGACACACTGTTCGTTCCCGTACTCTTCCGTAACGGCTTTACCGATTCTTACCAAATTTTATATGCGTATTCAGTAAGTCTGAGAATCGGCTACTATCTATTTTTCATACCCTAAGTGATAAGGGTTGTTCACCCTTATTTTTTTTTTAAAAAAATTTTGGACGAAATTTTTTGTTTTTATTTTTTTATAATGTGGCATTAAAAATACATGCAACCCAAAAATTTTACTTTTTTGTCACTAACCCCTATTTTTTTATAGCCATTTTAGTTATTTGATCATTTTTCATCCCGCTCGATAACTGATCAATTATAGTGTTTTGCTTAACTTTTAAAAATTACGGGGCTGGGCGAGGCGGGGCCGGGGCGGCACGGTGCTAGGGGCGAAGCAAAGTTCGCTGGGTCCGCTAGTACTTTCATAAAATTCAGAAATTTATTTTCCAAAGTTACGGGAATGCTTATCTTCAAAATCATGCAAATATTATCGCTTGAGACTTCCTTTGTTCGAGATCCATGAATTCAAATTCGCCAAATAAATGCAAGCTTAGATGTTCATGTTTATCACAACAAAGGTTCTAAGACGACGCTGGAGGTAAAATATTCATCGAATATTTGCGAATGGCAGTTTGAATATATTCGGCTCTCCGGTAATTAACTGCTCTTTATACGTGTACGCGCTGCGCTATGTTGCGAACAAACAAACTTGGATTTATTGCCCTACTTGGTGTCTACAAAAGATTTTTTTTCGAAAGCAGCACAAGTGTGGCCGACGTTACCGCGACCCTCGTCATAAGCTTGCTTATGATTATTTTTTGCAGGTCCCACCTATTAAGTGATATACCTACTTTTTAACTTATTGGGGATTATTCAGATAAAAACATGCAAATTACAATAATTATACTTAATAAACCACAATCAGATACAAATAATTGTTTCTGCAAAAGGCGTCGTCAAATTATTAAAAAATGACACAAAAAATCAAAAGCTGCTGCGAATTTCCTTATTACCACAATAGTTTTTAAAAAAAACCTTCCTATAAAACTCAATTTGACGACCTCCGTGGTCGAGTGGCTAGCACGCTGGTTTCAAGCGTCGCCATCTCGAGAGGTTCCGGGTTCAATTCCCGGTCGGGTCAATGTAGAAAACGATCTTTTCTATAATGTCTCGGGTCTGGGTGTTGTGGTAGGTACCACCGTTGTGTCTGATTTCCATAACACAAGTGCATTGGCTACTTACTTTGGGATCAGAGCAATTATTTTTTTACAAATTTATTAACATAAAAAAGGTTGTAGTAAGTCAACCATAAAAGATAGACATATGCTGTCGCGGACTTTCCTGTCATACATGATTTTTGTGTAACTTAAGCGGTTTCCGCAGCGTATGCAGCGGAAGCTCTCAAAAGGAATATCTTTCTTCCGTTTTCGCAACATTTTTCATTTCTGCTGTAGTCTTATGAGTCGTATCTTTATGTTATATAGCCTAAAGCCTTCCTCGATAAATGGACTATCCAACGTAAAAATAATTTTTCAAATCGGGCCAGTAGTTTTTGAGATTAGCGCGTTCAAACAAACAAACTCTTCAGCTTTATAATATTAGTATAGATTTTAACTTAGAACATAGTGGCCATTTACATCTTCCATTACATCTCAAATACAGCAATGAGCTACACAAACTTTGTTGCCCAGTCTTAAAGCTATCGCAATTCTTATGTAATTGTAACTAAGGAGATGGCAAAGCATTCAGCCAAACACCAGCTTCAGGTTTTGTGAACCACTTTAAGACGTGCCAAATCATCACCTGAACCACCATCTATCAGCCGAGCGTACACATATTGTGGGCATTTACATATTTTTTATCATACCATTATAACATCGTACTCGTATATACCTATTTGAATTGTCACTGCATAATTATAGTAGAGTGCCATTCGAAGATTATATTGACCCAATTTCGTAAACATCGTATTATAATAAAGATAGAACAGCGGGCGTAGTCTGATGCATCATTTTTGACATTTCGCGTCGACAATTTCAATTTTATGATTTTCTAATTCATCAAATATCATTTTAACTTACGTAGTAAGTACGTATCTTTAATAAATCTTAAAAAAATATTTGTAGTTTTTTTAACATCATTCAAAAATTCTTCTCAATCAATAAATACACGGAAACACCAATTTTGTATCAGCATTTTTCGAACGCCACCTGGTGGTTTTACACGAAACTATGTCGAGACTTCCGACACTGGAAAAACACTTAACAGTTGTGGATTTGAGGAAAATATTCGCAAACGTTGTGATGAAATCTGTACATAAACATGTAAATAGAGGTACTCGTAAGCTGTAATTATGGGAGTAACTAATAGATAATTATAATAATAATAAAGATATTCGTTACTTATGTAGAAATAAGTTATCGAATGTTTTCTATATTTCTTTATTACTAACACTAATTTCTAAGTTGCATTTGTCCTGCACAGTACCTACTTGTGCGCAGAAATTGCACTGTGATGATGTGACAAGACCTCGTGTAGTTGCAAGTGAACTAAATTGTCTCCGCTAACTCGAGGGTGCATTTTGCTGCGTTTCACTCGCTGGAGTGTATTGTATTTTCGTGGAAACCTTTGCACATTTATTTAACCTTTTATCCGATACGTGTTGTAGGTACTTTGCATTTTGCAGTCGGGGTTTGATTGAAATGGATTAAGCGAGGCCTCGCCCGCACAACTGATAGATTTTATGATATGCATAAACCGATTGGATGAACTGATTTATTTTCGGTTAGATTTAAGAGGGGATTTTGTAGTTATTTCCTCTCAACAAACATCGAGCACTCTTAAGGTATACAAAGGAAAATAAATAATTTCAATTATTCACTGTTTTCCTTTCAGGAAAATCTATCTAAGCCCTTTGATTTATCTCAACCCATTTTAGAAAATGGTAGCAGCATTAACGCTGCACTTACGTACAGATGCACCATAAAAGGCCGTCGTCCGAACTACCAACGTCTGTCATACTTGTGAGCTAGACAAACACAATAAGCTTCGAACGCTGAAACACAACGCCTTTCGGCTCACTACAAATACGAGCTGAAACAATAAGAATTTGTTCTACATTCTAAGAATTCGTCTCGACTAAGCTTTCCGATTGTTGTTGTAAAATGTTATTTGATTCTCGATAAAGTTTGTTGATATCAAGAGGCAAGACTTTTATTACTTTTTATCTTGATAATATTGGGATAATGTTACGTTAAATACAATAACAAAACAAATTTAATACAACAACTAGGTCATCTGCATAAATATAACTTTGTTGTATTTTTAACCGACTAATTGAGCTTCAATATAAATACCCATAGAAAAAAATATGTGGAAGAGTAAATCCAGATAGCTAGTAATAGAAATCCGTTGAGCGATAATTGATTTTGCAATAAAAACGCTGAATAGCACCCGTGCGTCTCATGAATATGTATGGACCAAATGTGCTTTCTCATCGAAAAATTTATTTATCGCGAATCCTAATTGGAATTTACGAGCGAAGTAACCTGGCGATAAAGTAAATATTAAATGATATTTTCATTTCTTAATCTCTTACATCTTCGACGCAAATGATGGATTAATATTCTGCAATACATTACTACTACTATTATAATATCCTCCGCATCAAAAAGAAAGCACTTGCAAAATTCAACAGGCTTGCTAATATTTTGGTAGCCAAGTAGAAATTTATGAAAAATATTACTTTCTGCAAGTTATGTTACAGGGCCAACAGGGCCGAGAAAACAAGAAATACCAATACGGGATACGTATTCTTTTAATCAGAGAATGTCTGTTGAATGAGAGAATGCTGAGGGGTTTTACTAATCCAGTGCACGGTATTGAGTTTCACAAGCCAGCATACAAGTTTCAGGGATGACTAACACTTGTTCATTTTTTGTCAGACTGCGACTGGATGTATCAAGACGTGTCTTGCCGAGGCTCGGGCACCTGCGTGCTGGCCAGCCCTGGCTACCCAGGGCTGTATCCTCCACATCGAAGATGCAGATACCTGTTCGCCACCAACTCTGTGAACACACGTGTCAAAATCATCTTCACGTCAATTCTTCTGCCTAGAAAGTGAGTACATCAGTTTTAAAGACTACGTTTTTATTTCCATGGCATACGTTATTAAAGAGACTAATTGTGTCAAGTGGGTAAAGAGAATAACGATGACTCGTCTCCTCTTGTTACTGTTTTTCTTAAGTAAAATGCATCAGTCAACTGGGTAGCTTGACAAATGACAGGTACTCGACCCAGGTGGTAGCGTGGAGCGTGGAACGTTTTGTCTCTATCGTCATGTATCTACCGGGTAACTTACTGGTCTGAGTAAGATTAATGTTTAAAAAACCTCCGCTTACTGCATATTGATTAAGGTAGGATATTTGTTCAAATTGACTCTGACTCACAATACCCTATATATTAAGAAAAAATATTAGATCACAAATTGTATTAATTTTGTTGAAATTATAATTATTCTAAGGCAAACCTTGTCAGTAAACAATCATGAAACAACCCAAAATGGCTCCGTTTCAAAAAATAGCACGATAGCATCTAGATCACAATTATTTTAGCTCAGGTAAAGGTCCTCACAATTAACTATACGAAGCATTGGACAGTGTAACGAGTTAACTTTGCCACTTGACAAATGACAGATAGCCGAGTAATTAGAACGCGAGGCCCGGAGACGTTTTGTCTACGTCTGCGCAACAACCTCCCTCATAAATTGGTACCTACGACTTCCTGAGCATTGTCGCTACAACCGTTATATTTAATTACATAGTTTGTGCTCCACGACACATTCGCTCATTTAAATGGCAGTGAAGCATGCCCGCTGGAAAATAATAGATAGAAACCATTGTTTTAACTAAAGCTATTGTTTTAGTAGTTGGAACGACCATTCATGCTGAGTATGGTGGAATATTATGTTTGTAAAAATTATGCAAACTGTTTAATTTTAAACTGGAACAATTTCATAGTATTAAGTTAAGCCTATAGTTCAAGTGTACATATTTATTTACCTACGAGTTTAACCAGTACATTTCGATAGTGACTGAATAAATTCTCGATAGAGTTATTAATATGGTATGAAGATGTCACGAAAATTCATGTATCATTCATTAATTTTAATTGTTTGCGATGTAATACTATAAATTAATCATTTATTCAGTTTCAAAAGAACAATAATAACTCAAGGGCATACAAATTAACATGTAGGTACAGTAGTTCTCTTGAACTAGGTTTGGCCTGTATCTTAGCCTAAGAAGAGCTTAGGTACACATATACGGACGGGCGGACGGGTGGACGAGCCAAAAATAAATCATTAAATCCAAAAAAAAACTTAGCAACGGTGCAAATCAGTGTGCTATTTTACGGATGAACCAAAGCGTCAGCAAGACATAGATCACGTGAAGTTTGTATTCAGCAAAATACTTTACTGCATCTGCGCTAAGGTGAAGGTTAGTTGGATGATCTTAATTGCTAAAAATAGTTCAAAATTATTTCATACGATACTTAAAGTTCAGAAAAACGTGAACAGTATTTTTAGCTTGATGTAAGAAATAAGTAATATATTATGTGCCTTTATAATTTACGGAGTTTATGTACCAGGCTTCGGCTTGCTTTTTGGCATGAAATTCAGCATTTCCTGTTGTATGAGCGTTTGGCTTATTAATGCGCGTGCATGATGGCTCGGCAGTCTTCGCACGTTCCTTCATTGGATAGTCTCTGTGATCACCATGATAACTCAGTACAATTTGTAACAAACGTTTTTTTTTGTTTTAAAACATAATGAACTCGATCAAGATTCGGCACATGTCTTTAACTTGGCAAGTCGAAACTGGCGCTCTTTCGGAAGCATTTTTATCAAGCACCCGCATGAAATCCAGTCGTGCCGTTTGTATAAGGCCTGCGAACAATCGTCCCAGTAAATAAAAGGTCGGCCCTATCTCCCTTCCACCCCTGTGGGTTGTCGCGTGCTACTGAAAATTTACGACGAGCCCATTGACTTTAAAGAGTAACATGTTCTCTTCCATATACGTTTATCGGCTGCGAACGCCAATGACAAATGACTTTTGATGATTATAATGATTTATTTGACGCTTTGGATAGGTTGGGTATTTACAATTTACGATGGTACTCTGTTCAGTTTTAATAAAAACAAACAAAATAACGTAACTGGTTTAATCGACACTATTTTTATGGGTCTTTAATATATGTGTAGTGACTGCAACGATAGTATTAATTTTTATGTAAAACTTTTTTAATGTATAAACCATTAAAAAACATATCTACATTTTTAATGGTGTGCACAAGATTTACTTAATCGAATTCGAAATTTATGATCCACGCAGTAGTGGTAAGGACTTGGCAAAAATCACGCTCGTGACGCCGAAGAAAGCCATAAAATGAAACGCCTTTCTTATTTACGAAAATGGCAGTAATCATAAAAATACGTATAAACACAAGACCGTAAACAACTTTCATCATAACGGCAACACGTAAAAATTTTTCAAAACAATTTTCACCTCTCGGTCTGCAGATTTACGAGTTGCGCATTTTTGTTTCAAAGGAATGTTCATATTTTTATGCGGTGTTATAATTAAAACACACATATCACGCACGTAAATATCACGTATGCACCTGGCTTGAAGTAAGAAAACGTTAGTTAAAAAAACCTTGCTGCTGTTAAAACTTAGCTGAACTTGGGTAGTTCAATAATTTTGTGTACAACGTCTAAACGAAACTTAAATGTATACTAGGCTAGGACCATTTAAGGTTAGGTGTTAGCAAGTTTCAGGCGACATAAAGTCTCACAAGAGTATCTTCCAGGTCCGTTATAGCACCTGCCATTTCTGATACTTAGTGTATATCACACGTCCGGGCTCCAACTTGTCGCATTATAAGCTTAAGCATTGCAATAAGATTCTCCTTACCTCTTATTTGCTTGAGAAGCAAATTGTTTCAGGCTCTTTCAACAATAAAGTGTACAGTTTACTGTCACTGATGCTCGTTAATTTAGGCAAAATGTAAGCTTTAACTGTGTTGGCTTGATAGCAAAGGGTAAGCGCTATTAATGCTGTGTCTTTTAAGCCGGCCATGGAACTATATGCCCGACAAATTTATGACTTTATCTCTATTGGTATTAAATATCACGGAATATACAAGCATATTCACTATGAAATAGTTCTAATGTATTGATGATAATATTGTTTACCAATAAACATCAAAATAGCAGATTGTTTCAGTAACTACATCAGTTGCAAACTTCTCTTGTCGATCATGAGGTAGACTTTATCGTTAACTGCATCGGTGGCGCAGCGGTTAGAGGGTCTGCGTCAGAGGTCCCGGGTTTAATCCCCGGGTCGGGCCAAAAATATGTATTTGTGTTTTTCCGTTCAGAAATTCACAGGGTAGCTCGGAGTTTGGAAGTTGGCGGTATTTTACCCCCGTGCCCCTGTCCCATCGGGATATGAGAGTGAAAGGAATAGAGATAGTGCACCCGTGTTTGCGCACACACTTGTGCACTACAATATGTCCCGCGCTGTCGGTTAGTCGTTGTGACTGGCCACCGCAGTCGAAATCGGCTAGGGGGACTATTATTATTTATTATTATTATATTCCTACGATTAATGATACATTCTCTTTTTACACTGCATTGCGATAAAATAAGATTTCATGACACATTTTCATAAAATGTTCCCGGAAATTCTAGATTGCGCACAAATTAGTAAGAATAAGTAGCTCATCCGCTTTTATCTTCAAAAATCCTATGAGATCGAAAGATCCCAGCGGATTTTTAATATATCCTTTAACCAAAATGTTTCAGGAAGCCAATTTAAAATTCTACGAGAGAGCCAGGTTATCTGCGAGGCTTTCAGCGTCTAAGTTTATTAGCTTTATTTTCTTTGCAAGTCTTTTAAACTTTAAAATGTATAATATCGGGTCTGAAATAATGGCTTACACTTTCGACCGTATTTGTTTCAATCGCATTCGTCCCGAGATAAATCACTCACGGCCAGTGGAGTGAGAGAAATAAAAGTGCTATCTTGCTGCAATGTGTTTCCCTACACACGTACTAATAGGTTGAGCAGAAATAGAACCACTTTTGTAAAGCTTAAAGCAAACACGCTAAGCTCCGCAAAGAAATTACCGGGTATCTCCTATATGCGTTATGTTCCTATATATACATAAGGAAGTGGATGTGAAAAGAATGGCTTGCTTTTCTTTTTTTGTTTTCGGTAATGTACGATACTGTTACCGCTTTTATTTTAATGCTTGAATCTAAGCCAAATTGATTTTATTGGCAAGTCAGCTTAAATGTTTTCCGACAGCCATATTTCTCTTTTAACTGTGTCAGAGTTGGTTTCGTTTTTTTCGTGTTAATGTTTTGCGACGTAACATTGTTGCAGTATCGGAGACGTTGCACATTATACAATGGATATTGACGTGTTCAGTTGATAATGTTTGAAATGATAGCGTAAATAATATTAGTCTCCTTTATAAGTATCTAGTTTCTCGGTAATAACTATGTTAGGGGTAATTTATTTCAAATATTCTTCAAAACTGATTTTGAAATGCATAATTCAAATACATTTGGTAACAAGATGGCTTTTTAACTCTTATACTAAACCCATAAATTTATATATAATATTAAATATTATTAATTTAGTTTATTGGGTTTCCGATTTGTTATCGATAGTTTCTGTCGCAATATAGATAGTTATGAGGTAGCAAATTATTTATTAAAACAACATTGAACGACACTACACCAGACGACCCGTCTGGTGTAGTGGTCGAGTAATCGCCTAATACGCAGCGGGTTGCGGGTTCGATCCCCGCACAATACAAACATTTGTGTGCATAAACATGTCTGTTTGTATTGGTCTGGGTGTTTTCTATGTATATCATGTATGTATTTACAAACAAAAAGTATTTAAGTATTATATCCGTTGTCTGGCACCCATAACACAAGCTTTGAGAAGCTTGCTTTGGGACTAGATGGCGATGTGTGGGAATGTCCGAAGGATATTATTATTATTATTATTGCACATTCAAAATTTGTACAAAAGGTGGACTTAACGCCATATGCAGAAATGATTGTGAGCGGTACGACAAAGAAATAAAAATGTCTATTAAAAAAAAGGATAATTGCCTACATAAACAATTTATTACACAGCATTTGAAAAGCTAAGTGAGACCCTTTGTTGCAGTCACTGTGCCACAGATTACCTGACGCTGCGAGCGGGGAACTCGCCGTCTGCACCTCTGCTTGCCTCCTTGTGCTCCGAGAGAACAGCCGTCTTGGAACAACCTGGCCCCAATTTATTGCTCGAGTTTAAGTAAGTTTAATAACACATATTTTGTCAACTGTTTTTCTACGTGTTAATTAAGTAACTTACCCTTTTTTACCGATTTCAATAAAAAGGAGGGAATCACTTCAATGCGGATGTATGTGATATTGTTGGAATTTGATAATATTTGAGGATAATATCTATAGAGGCTTTCAAATACGTGTTCATAATTTTGTTAGTGTTTGTTTGTTTGTTCATGGATTTCTTGAGAACAAGTAGTCATATCGAGAGTTTTTTTTTGTTCGATTAGTTATATTTCAACTTAGGGTACAGTGTTACTGTAGCCTAAGTTGAAATATGTTTCATCAAAATCGGTCCAGTAGTTTTTGAGTCATGGGTAAATAGCTAAAATCATGACATAAAAAAATAAGAAAAATTAAACCGTCATCAAAAATCTGACTAAAAGGCTTAAAATAACGCATCAAGCTTACCTACACCAACAGTCACCGTGCACTCCCCTTCGGCCACATTCGAAACCAAGGTTCGAAACTAGTTTCTAAATAAGAATAATGTTTCTTCTTTCAAAACTAGTTTCGATATAAGAATTATATTTCTTATTTCGAAACTTGATTCGACAAATTAAAATCAAAACCTCTTTAGATATATAACGTATAGGGATTAGTGAACTAAAGAAAATTTTCGTTTGAGTGGTACCAATATTATTAAAAACACTGTGAGTATATAAAAAAAATAATAAAACTAAACCTATGGAAATAAAATCCGGTGCGTTTCCATACATACACGTAAATAATTAATTAATTAAGTTTAAAAAAATAACTATGTATAAGCAAGAACACTACGAAAAATAACAAAAACTGATAGATGAAGAAATTAAGTTAGCAATCCTGCAACTTCAAACGGAAGAAATCTCCGTTGGCTATTGCGTTGAAATTATCGCCCCCTTTTTACTGCATTATTAATCTTACTCGTTTAATTATTTCAATTAAATATACGTGTATGTATGGAAACACACCGGCTTTTTTTCCATGTAGTTTATTTAAATTATTTAATTTGACACTCACAGTGTTTTTAATAATATTGGTACCGCTCAAACGAAATTTTTTATTTTCTATTGTTCACCAATCCCCATACGCTATATATCTAAAGAGGTTTTGATTTTAATTTGTCGGTTTCGAACATAAAATTAATATTCCTACCGTAATAGAAGGACAAGTAAAAGCTGTCAAACGAAACCGATTTAAGATGTCAGTAACTAACATAAGTAAGTAACATTTGTAGCTTTAAATGAGATAACCTTTCGATCAGGTGATTTATAACAATGTTCCTAAGTTAAATATAGTAGTTTACTGCATGATAAACAGTCGACACAAAATATTGAACATGCAGCTCTAGTGTAAAACTAAATGTTATTTCATTATACAAAATATTCGTCGATATACATTCCCTGTGTTATTCTGTCTTTATTTTTTACGTAAATAAACGTTTGTAGAATAGAATAATCAAACTGCGTACTTTAAATTTGAAGCGCATTGGTAAATATAAGTCGTATATTAAGAGGCTTCGATTTGGACCAATCTACCTGTTAAATGATTATTTGTTGGGTTATGCCGCTGTAATGCATAACAATCAATCACCGATCAAGTCACCATGTTTCAGACGCATTATTTCTCCAAAATATACACAATTTCACTTTTAAGTATAAAAAATCAAATGCACGTAATTTTCAGCGAGCTTCTGCGAGGCGGTCAACTGTTTGACATCTGACAAAAATGGTTCTGCTACCCATCTCTTTTTATCACACAGTTTGCTGCTAGTGACATCTCGCTTTTGTCGTTCTATTCCAAAGGGATAATAATTTTATGGTTTCGAATGAGGAAATGTAATTCCTTTGTCGAATCAAGTTTCGAAATAAGAAATATAATTCTTATATCGAAACTAGTTTCGAAAGAAGAAGCATTATTCTTATTTAGAAACTAGTTTCGAACCTTGGTTTCGAATGTGGCCGAAGGCACTCTCATCGTGCACCGACTCTAAATGAATTTGTTTATTATAGGTAGAGTGCAAATGCGTTGTTTTAAGATTTATGAATTTTTTTTAGGCGGTTTATTGCTAACAACACGTTTCTCCCTGCCGAGTAAAATCTTCACTAGGCACGTGATTTGATTAGGAACACAAGTAAGATCATTTGAATAACACCCATTACCATAAATTAATTAAACACCGTTATAGCGTATTACGCGCTAACATCTTAACATACATGCCTTAATTTACCTACAATCAGAATTCTAATCTCGTCTTATTAATTTCAATTGCAAAACGAGGAATTCGGTTAAGGTCTCAAGTTAAAACGCGCTGGCAGTAACACCATTGTCGAACCCCACTTGCAACGAACGTTGCGAGAGTTATTGCTCGGCGAAGTCCCATTTACAAGCAATTTCCTTGGTAATGTGAGACCCGGTGGTTGTTGAGTTGACTTGATTACATTTGTGATAGTTCGGGGCCGTTAGTTCCGCCGTACGACTACAACGGGTTCATCGCAAAGCTGGAGTTCATAGAGCGTGCAGATGGCAGTCCGCCACCGCCCACCGTGGTGCCCGCCTCGCCGCCGCTGGCTGCGCTTACGCATCACATACAAAATGGTGAGTACATCAAAATATTATAGGAGGTATAAAAATGTATCGACTAATGCGCGTAGACTATATAGCGCGTACACTGAGCGACCGTTGAGAGTCGCGTGATCGAGAAAAGTTCACAAAATAATGTACCCACTTACAAAAATTTGATGTCACATACTGATATCAAAATTTACAAAAAAGATTAAGATTTTCATAAAAAACTGTCACTTCCATCTTTGTATATCTACGATATATGCATTTTTACTTTGAAAAACATGAAATTTTTCTTAAAGTAAAAGACACTCGAACATAAACAACAGACATAAAAATAGACTCTACCTTCCCTAATCTAGAATTGAAATGATAAACTCCAGTCCGTACTACATATATATGAGAGAAAAAATATTTTTATAAACTCCCAGCAAATATAAAAAAACAAACAGAATTCAGAGCATTTTAAAAATCCGTAAAAATACTTTTATTATATAAAAATTACTACTAATGATTACCTAACACCTGACACGTAGGCTCGCCACCAGACAGGGTCCCTAAAAACATTCAACTTATTAATAATCTAATAAAGTTTTGTTGTGACGAAGTATGTAAAAGTGTTTGCAATATCTTAGCGGTTACTAAGCTTTAAGTACCTACGTAATTATTATTTTAAGAACTCTTGTAACACTCAGTAAGCAAAATAAAGATTTGAATTTGAAACCCATTCCAACCCCTTCCCATGCACCCCGTACCGCAGTGGCGGATTTACAAATTTGCCGCTAGTAGGCCATTCAATTTTTGCCGCCCCTACTGACTTTTGAAATTCAATACGTTAGTTTAATCCCGTTATTAGTATGATTATAAACTTAATGATATTTCTGACAGTTACTTGATTATTTTTGCAACCCGCTATGTACCTACTGAAGAGTTTAATGTTGACCTAAAATCAGCAGCATGTACTAATCATAAGGTGGGGAAAGGCATGACTTAAAAACACTACACACTATATGAACACAGCGCACACACAACCAGCGATGGAGCGCGCTATGCTGGGTGTTTCTCTACGGGATCGAATCAGAAACGAGGAGATACGTAGAAGGACTAAGGTTACGGACAAAGCCTTGAGAATCAGTAAGCGTAAGTGGCAGTGGGCAGGACCCATAACGCGAAGAACTAATGGCCGTTGGGGCAGGAAAGTTCTAGATTGGAGACCCTTCGACCATAAACGCAGCGTAGAACGTCCACCGACAAGATGGACAGACGACCTTATAAAGATCGCGGGATATAACTAGATGCAGACCGCTGGTGATCGGTCGCTGTGGAAAGCCGTGGGGGAGGCCTATGTTCAGCAGTGGACGTCCTTTGGCTGATAATGATGATGATATGAACACAGACTAAATAATGTCAGAAAACATTGTTTTTGTCAAATATTTTTGACATCATCATGTTAACAATCCGGTTAATGGTAACAGACAATGAGATCAAATAAGTTTTACATTATTTTCTTGCGAGATTTAAAATTTGTAAAATCATTATATAGTCGTATGAAGTCTTTTTCATAAGTTCTGATTCTATGCGTATATGAGATATATGAGCTTTTCTTGGCTTAAAGTAGATTCTAGATATGTAGTTTTTAACCCGTTTTAAGCAAGAAAAGCTTCTCTCACCTGAACAATTTGTCACCGGTGTGCACAGAGCCATGCGAAGTGCTATATCCAAGTTTGGATAAATATGCTCCAAATTCTGTTTTCGCAGAAATAAAGATAGACTTTTTAATGATCCAGAATCTGGTTTTATCGAAATTCTTTCAGGTGGCATTGAAAGTGTAAGCATTCCTGAACTAAATCAGATTCTAAATCATTAGGATACATTTTTTCCAACGAAATGGCTTTTTCCGTTAGGGTCGATGGTAACAATTCACTCATTTTGTTTAGAAATGAAAACTTCTCGTTAAACTCGTGGTAGGCCTTTTGCCGTTTCTCTAACTCGGAAATGAGCCGATCTACGAGCATTAGGAATATTAATTTTATGTCTACGAGGACGAGAAACGTATTAACCCTAAAAGATTCACTTGCAGTCATTATAATTACTTCTTGTGCTTGGTTTGTGCTGTCAATTCGTCCAGCCAGAGTGCAGAAACTCTTCGAGCGGTTATGTCATTCGTTCGCCTCCCGCGTTGCAGCCCAAAAACTACTAAGAAAATACATACCTACGTACCTAGTAGAAAAGAAATATGTATTTATATGTTGAAACTATTACAAGTTAAATATCATTTTTATAATGAGGGTAAAAGTTACTAAATTTAAATTGAAATTAATATTAATAATAGTTTATTTATTTTTATTCATTTTCTCTCCACAACAATCAGATAACAGAAGATAATTAGCTAAGAACTTCTTACAGGTAAACAGAAAGACCAAGGCTTGGTAATAAAACAATATACTCAAAGTTGTGTAGAGATGGTGCTCGTGCTAGGCTCCGAAGATCCTGTGTTAAGAGTTTTTTCTTTTATTTTTATTGAGACGCTATTGGAATACTTTCAACACTTTAAAATTCATGATCACATAAGTACCTAAGCATATATTACAGTGCGTTTATTAATCGTTTATTTATATATGGTTTGTGTATACGTATAATTATATATTTTTATTTCTGTAAAAAAAATAGCTAAATTTGCCGCCCCTCTAAATCTGCCGCCCTAGGCACCGGCCTACTTGGCCTATTGGTAAATCCGCCACTGCCGTACCGTTATTAAAACATCCTTCATACTTTGGTAAGAAGAGCGTTTGGCCCGGTTAGCCAGAAAGTCGCTGCTCCTGCGCAATTATTTGCTTTCTTATTTCATCTTTATTAATATAAAAAATGACACTGTAAACACAATCTAAACCATTTACATTGTTACTACACTCATTGTGACGCTAGGTATTTGATGGTTCTGTTTCTAAAAGAGTTAGATAAAAGTTGATTGAGCCGTGTCATTCACTAAACTTTGCACAAACATATCGCCGCTCTCGCTACCGAATTAATTCCGGAGTTCAACGGCCATACCGCACGCTGACGGATTTCTGGAGTTATTCGACACTTTACCGGAGAACTGTGTCCAATGCAAGCGAGCCCCGGCGGGCCAATCCAGCTGTAATTGCGTTGCGATGCGACGCGTCGCGACCTCCACCACCCACCGGACCCGGTGTTACGACCCAAAATGTAATTTCATTCATGTTTTACTAAATGCGATACCACCTCTGCTCCCTAAACCTATCTATTTCAATACTTATTACAGAATATCCTCGCTAAAAACGTGCAACAAACTCTGATTAAAACAACTAAAGCTCATAAAAGAATCCTCACAAAATCCACTGCTTATCCGCTAAAGCGCTCATGGAAACATATCCCATTTATTTACTGAGAGCGAAATTTAGTAGTTTTCACGCTTAAATAGCAAAGGAGATACTCTGGAAACAATTGAGCGTGCAAAAAACTTACCGCTCGCCAGTTTATTACGAGACATTCAAGCTCCGCCGTGAGAAGTGGGATTACTTGAAGTGTAGTCTTTTCTGACCGAGGTACAATTTCTGTTTCCATTTCGCCGGGGCACAATAATGAGGTTGGGTACATAATATGTTTGTTTTGTCTTTATTTAGTGGACAGGGTGGCAGCGATGGAAAGCAATGTGGTGTCGAACGAGGTTTCTGCTAACAACGGTGGCGGGCGCGTGGGGTGTGGTGCAAGTGTGCGCGGGTACGGGCCGGGTGGGGCGCGATCGGGCCACTTCGACACGCGGACGGCGGGCTGGCGGACCCAGTGTGCCATACACCTAATCGGAGCGCCCACCGACGTGGTGCAGGTGTCGCTGTTTAATTATAATCTAAGGTAAGCCCGCAAGAACTGCTTTACTGTAGCTCATTATGTAGTCTTAACTTGACTTCATTGTACATAGCAAGTTTGCATTGTGGCTTCTGCAAAGATAATGAAGTGATCGTAAAGAAATTTTCGGATCGGACTTATTAAGTTAATTCATATAATTTCATGAATACCCATTTGAGTTATCAAAATAATTTAAGCAAGCACCGAGATATGAGCTCAAGACTTACTGAATAAATGCGTATTCTTATTAAGTTAGCTAACAAAAGCCTTGCAGGAGGTATATTTCAAATTAAATTAAGACGTTCATTTGAATAATAAAACGCCACATAGTGCAATTATTCAAGTCTATAATTTCACGCGCGGTTCGCTTCAAAGAACTAATTAAACCACTTTTCCACATGACGTTGCGGTTTGCCGTTTTCTTTCGTACAAACGCCGGAGACCTAACCGCAAACCACTGAGTAATATGAAACGTCCATACCAGTTTCACTGCTAATTGCTTTTGACTCCTTAGCTTTATCTGGAGCTGTGCCAAAGATTTATCGAAAGCAATTATATTGTGAGAAAAGCAGTTAAGAAAATTGATATTGTTTTGTGCAGGTTGCAAAGCTGTCGATCGCATATTGAAGTCATGGAGGGACTTCATGAGTTTGGTGGGAAAGGAGATAGAGGCGATCGGTCAGAACGAGGGGATAGAGCATTGTTGAGGGTGTGTGGCCCCGCTGTAAGGGAGGCACGAGACCCCTCTGGGAGGTTTCTGCTGAGACAAGCAGTAACATCCAAGGGTTCCAACCTGACAATTCTGGTCCGTCGCGCTGGCACCCAAAGTGTGGATGAGGAAGAATTCGTAGACGGTGCTTTCGCTTTCCATGACGGTAAGTAAATAAACCGAAATTAAAGCTCAATAAATACCTATGTATAGTAATTTAGCCTCTGAGTCCCCATTTAGTCATTTAATAAATAAAAATACGCCTTGCAACAGAACATTTAAATTAGCCATACTGTCTCCATTTCAAATTCTTTGTGAGCAATTAGTCCCTAACATTTCCCCATATAAAAGCAGCACGTTGGTTGGGTATTGTGTTAATATTTACTCGTAGATAGGAATGTTGTTGGAGAAATCCTATTATTGATGTGCTTAATTGTGTTTAATAGCTGCACTACGCAGGAAATATGATTAAGACTACTAACAAAACATCCTTTCATTCATCTACTTGCCATTATGTCATTATCATATTCTTCAGTCACTGTCTGCCAATCGCTTGGTGTAGGCTTCCTTTAACCCTGATTTAATTGTTACTGAATTTTATTAAGATTTCAGTTAATTGCTAAACAAGCGTTGTGTAACATTATATTCGCAAGGTACATTTGTCACCAGAACTGCACGAAGGCACAGCGTCACCTGACGCAACATGTGCGGCCACCCACTACGGACTGGCGTCGCCGAAGCACGGAGGAGTGTCAGCTCCATCGCACCACCACATCTTCTGGAATATCGAAGAACGACTGCAGTGCACGCATCGGTTCATTCCCGCTGCTAACCAGAGCGTTACTATTGAAGTGAGTTACTCACACTGGCTACATCATATTGACACAGTATTGAGGTAGTCCGTGACGTATCTTTTCCAGTGAGTACGATAGCTAGATCAAGTTTCAACTATTCATGCAGCCTGACTGAAAATCGATTGACCTCGTTATTATAGTACTCAGGACAGGAAACATTGTAATATTTATTCGCCGCAACGGACATTCATATGACTGTTTTTTTATTGTAGCAATCATCTTTCACGAAGGACTGTAATATTTCTTATCTACTAAACAATATATGCTTCGTCTATAAGTAACAATAGCCATTATGATTTGACTTCATATTCATGCTTTACAATTTTGAACTCCATTTTATCCGAAAGTGCAATAATAATAAAGTTCAGTAAGTTTGTGTTTCGGCAAAACTTCCTTCCCAAGACAATCATAAATTCAACGCTCTATTTATCATTGTGAATTTCTGATTGACCCAGATACAATTCACATTGTTTGAGATTGATGAATTGGTGTATTATTGTACCTACCCACCTGAATTTAACCTACAACTGAATGCGGATTTCAATATTGTTTAATATTTTTCGTGTTCATTTTGTGGCTGTCAAAATGAAGGTGTACATTTTATTCGCACCTACTCACCTTTCAATTCACCGAACAAAAATGTTATTTGTAGTCAGTTTTGTATTGAGGAAGGTGAAATGAAAATGCCTTGGGTCTCAATGTTTGCGGTTCCCTTATTGTTTCTTGTTACCTTGGGCTCGATGTTTGCCATTGTTAATAAAACTGGCCGATGGGTTTAGGCGTGCAGCGGGAAAATATTTACTAACAAGCATAACCACATACCTATAGATTTCTTTTTCAACGTACTAGAAGTAGAGACGTAAATTTTAAAGAGTATCTTAGATACTAACTATCATATTCATAATAGATAAACTAAGCTGTGGTTGGTATATAATTCTGTACCAAAAGCAAAAATATGTTAAAAGATATTTAATACGGAGGTTCACCGTGTAATGGAAATGTTCATCTAACTGTGATGCTGTGTAATTTGATTTCCCTCATTCGATTGATGGAATATATTTTTCTCGTCAAAACAGATTCAGCGTTTAGACCGCATGTGGAGTGCGGAGCCGACGGGCACGGTGGGCGCCGCGGGGTGTCGAACCGCCTGCGGTGACGCCGGTTGCGAATGCCGCGCCAACACTCCCCTACACTATCATGACCACATTGCTCTGGTGGCGGGTGATGGCACTCACTTGTCCTGCCTGTGTGGTGACTTTCAGGTAAGCGTTTTGTTGAACACTTTACATGAGATGATCGCACTTAGAACGTGGAGCCTTAGAGACGGTGGGCGCAGCGGGGTGTCAAACCGACTTCGAGATCGCTGATGCAAATGCTGTACCAATAGTCAAACACTTCGCTACACTACCACGATCATATAGTGCTAGCTAGATTGTTTTTTTTCGATTTGTGAAGATACATTAATGTGAGTTATTTCACCACACGCCGAACCCTTTAGTCACAATTAGTTTGTATGTGGTTTTAAAATGATCATCAGGTCTAATCATGTCCTTCTCATCCACCCTAAGAGAATGAGTCCTAAGCTTATCGTGAGACAAAGGTACCAGGTCGTTACGCCCACGACCCATCACCTCGACCAGATCGATTCGACGACCTCTGTGGTGTAGTGGCTAAGCACGCTTGGTTTCAAAGCGTCGTCTCTCCGACATCCCGGGTTCAATTCTCGGTGAAGTCAATACAAAAATCAAAATTTTCTATATTGTTTCGGGTTTGGGTCTTGTGGTACCTCCGTTGTGTCTGATTTCCATAACACAAGTGCATTTAGATACTTACTTTAGGATCAGAGCAAATTATGTGATTGGTCTCCAATATTTAGTATTATGTATTATTAGTATCGCTGTTGCCATGCCCAGTAAATTGAAGGTAAAACGTCCTTTTCAAACAAATATAAATAAAGTCTTGGCTAATTAATACGCTATGCATAATGTATCGGAGTAAAAGTTCCACACTTCGTGCGAGAGTCACGCTTACAAAATTATACCTTAAATATTACTGTGTCGTAAATTCGAAACAGAAAATTTGATTATTGTTACGTTGAGATAGGTCTTCTCCGTTTTGTTAGCATTTACTCGCCCAAAAACGGGATAATTGAAATTGACAGCTATTCGCGTATGAAGCTGAATGGAATATTCGGGGCCCGGTGGAAAATGTACGTCGCGAGACTGGCGCGTCAAAGCAGCGACTACGTACGCGCTCAAGTGGAAAATTGAAAATGAAAATAATGTTACGAAAAATACAATTTTATTTACAACGTCTAGGTAAATAAACGCTTTTTGTAAGTTTTGAACAAATTTTCGTAAATTTTGAAACTTATTCCTCAGTCATGTGTTTAAATTTTCGTGTTATCTATAATATTTAAGGATAAGGATAAGGTAACGGACATACGAGTAGCCCTAAAAATCAGTAAACTTAAGTGGCAATAGGCAGGGCGCTAAGCGCGACGAACTGATGGCCATTGGGGCAGAACAGTTCTATATTGGAGACCTTTCGGCCAAAGACGCGGCGTAGGACGTCCACCGACAAGATGGACAGACGACCTTGTATAGATCGCAGGACCAAACTGGATGCAGACCGCTTCTAATTGGTTGCTTTGAAAAACTGAGGGGAAGGCCTATGTCCATCAGCGGGCATCCTTTGGCTGATGATGATGATGATGATGATGATGATGATGATATCTTAGTACCATTCGTACTCACAACCATTACTCTTCAAAAAAGCCGGCTGAAACATATTCGTAGCGCCGTATTATCCCCAAAATAGAATTATATTATTTGAATACTATGTTATGAAGTTCTTGGAAAAGAGCGTAACCAATAAATTAATCGTGTTACCCAAGCCTTGAGCTAACACGGCGAGGCTGGCAACCCTTCCGCGGCCTGTGCTTCGGCTTGTGAGATCCGCATAATTAAGTAAGAGGGTTACTATTAAGTATGTAACAGCAATAAAGCGAGGAAAGGCCACCCACCCGTATGGGGACTTCTAAAAGCAAATATGCGCCTAAATAATTTACACATGTTGTTAGGAGCGACTCTCACCCTCAAATCTAAATTCACGTTTGTTTATCAATCCTTTCAGTATGATAACAATTAAATTAAATTATAAATTAATTATTTTAATAATGTTACAATACATACAGGCTTTCCCATACCCATTTTATTAAATTCTGCTTCTGCTACGCTTTCTTGGCAGATGCTCTTGGCAAAATGAAGTTTATTACAATTCGAACTCCAATTATCTGATTGCCATCTCAGCGAGTGTCATATCAAGTCATCAAAAATGTAATAAGGAAAAATGCGTTGGGCCGTATAAGTTCGCAGTTATGTAAAATGAGCGGGTGAAGGCGAGGTAAAGAGAAACTTTTCTTTTCCATTTTCATGATTACGCTAGTGTGTGCGAGTGGTAAAACTTTGCGGTCCCCGTTACAGATATAGGGTCGAGTGCTCGCTTGTAGCTTTTATTATCTAGCTACGCGGAACGGGCGCGTAATTTAATTATTAACAGTGCTTTACCCCTATCACGAGTTGACGGCGGCGGCGGTAAATTGTTACGAGGAGGCATTGTTGCAAAATGAACTTTGGGCAATATCGGCGCGACGTCCATCGGCACTCATAAAACGCGGCCTAACTGTGGCGTGTCATCCGTCCTCCCCCGTTATTAGTGGCCGCCCGGGGCACCGGGCCGGAGACTCGCCCCTGGAAATTCAATTACTTAGTAGCCGACACGTATGCGTGCTGCGTACAGTGGCACGCCGAATTTGTCAATACGCCACACACGTAATGCCGTGCGAACTAACCTCCATTAACCTGCGTCACCATAATTCATGACCTCGCCCCTCAAGATTTCTGATAAGCTATTTTTATTTATTTCAAGCGGTTTTTACGTGAACTCGAAAGGACAAATTTTATTAAAAGGGTACACTAGCGGGCATTTCAAAAAACACTTATCCTTTCGGAGGATCAGTCGAAACTTGAACTGGATTTGTTTTTTTCATCAGCCGTTCTTACAGTTTAATTATGAAGTTAGAAATCTCTGTCCTCTTTCAGGCGCCTTAAAAAGGACCGTTATTAAATTCGGATATTTATATCAAAACTTGGACATTAATTTTATTGTGAATGAGAGGGCTATAAATTTTGATGGAATTAAAATGATTGAAATATCAGATAACCGGGAGTTTAATTTGTCGGATATTTTATGAGATTTGTTTATTTTATTAGGCCGCATGGCTGCCCGTGGTGGTTCGTAGTTGGACCAGCGTGCGACTGGAATACTCAGTGGCGCACTACACATATGCGAGTCGCGGGTTCGACTACGCGGCTGCATACAGCTTCAACGATGATGCAATGTGTGGACAGCGCACATACACTACTCATTCAGGTAATAATATAAACCTTCTTTAGATTTTTAATTTTATGTACTTTGTGCTACAAATTTTATGTATGTACAATGGCAATTGTTTTCGGTGATAATATTTTATCTTTGTATACATCATAGAAACAAGTCACTATCATTATTTTTTGCAAAAACAAAAAAAAATATTCGTTTTTAAAACAGTACCCTGACGATTTTATAATGTATCTACATCATCTCTAAATTCCATGCTCAATTCTCCTTTTTCTCCAATGTTAACATTAATTAATACAAAAATAATATCTGAAAAAATAATACCTTTAATTTTTTTTTAAAACTAGCGTATTAAAACCCGAAGTGTTTTCTACAAAAAATGTTTTGTCTATGTGCTCAATCGGCCATTCAAATATTATCACTTAAAACGAGGTGATCTTATATACCCAACCGAACCAGCCCTAGGCGATAAATTAATTGACCTCATTAGCAAAACCGCTATTCTCTCGACCATTTTCCAGCTTTCCTTAGCCTCAAAATCGATTTTTTATGTTTGCTTCGTCAGCTGAAACCCATATTCCCTCAGCACACCTGTACATAATTTTATCGCCGACACTACACGAAAGGGGGACCCGAATAATTCGATGAAGATGTCCCTCGGATGGGACGGATAATCGGCAATATACCTCGAACGGGCCCTATAGACTTCCAATCGCATAAAGCGAAAAACAAACAGTTCAATTTGACATTCGGCTCGCGTCTCGGGCGTTTGGAAAAACGCGTCGGATATTGTTCTCGTGGCGTCCGAGAAAATTACGTGCCGCGACCCAGTTTTACGCCGCCTGGGGTAGCACTGGGTCGAAAAAAAACCTTGAACAAGGTCGTAAAGTTCCAATTACACCGTTGCCATTGCGGCGACTCGTGTCTGCCTTTTCATTCCATTATTGCTCACGTAGATGTTGCTGTCGCGTTTTAAATTTCTTATTTCCACTTGGGGCGTTTATTTCTCGCAGGTGAAATATCGTCGCGGAACGTGTCTGTGACGGGCAGCCTCAACGAGTTTTTCTATCAGCAGTGCACGTGGGTTCTGGACTCGAATGTTGAGAGGCAGCTCTTTATTGATATCTCCTCAGAACAGGTAAAGTTTATACATTTTAAATATTTTAAAAGATGCAATTGTTAATGTAATGTGCCTAAGATATTTAATAGGTTTTCAGAGATGACAAACTTCAGCAGCATGTAAAGTTCTCTTGTAGTTTGTTATCAGTATTTTATTATTGTCGAAGAAATATTTGAAATAAGAATAAACTAATTCATTATAATCCCTCACGTGATTAAATATTATAACCCACATAATTTTGTCAAATAGTAAGGCAAAATCATAAAATTTAATTAATTTCACAATGCTTTGTCGTCCTTCATTTTAGTATTTCAAATAATTTCATGTGAACGAGTTTATTTTTGTTATATTAACGTATTCTGAAAATCAATTGATACTGTTTTGACCACTTGACTAAGTTAACTTATTGGAAATGTAATTTTGATTGATTTAATTTAATTAATTTCAGTCCACCTAAAAAGATACGCCCGTAGTATAAAGCGAAATGAGTACTACTGTGTCATCTAGGGTTAATTAGTATTACTAATATAGGCACATTTATTAGAGATATCATATTTAGCGTTATAATTATTTTTGTTTTCTACGTGAAATCAGTTTTTTTTGTAAAAATTGTGTGTAACAAGACATGAGTGCAAAAGGTGTGGACGATTCAGTGACGACTGGATGGAATAGTGTGGAAGAGGAAAACATACGGCGCCGACCCCAGATAAACTGGGAACAGGGCAATAGAATGATGACGTGAAATTAATAATCAATAGTTATCAATATATTTAGGACAAATCATGTGGATCGTGGAACATCACGCTTCACGAGTGGGCAGGCAGCGGCGTGCACAGTGAGAGTGGGCTGGCCGCGACCGCGGGCGAGCTGTTATACACCTTCTGCGCTCGGCACAAGAACCACACTTATACGCTTCCGTACCGGCTCAACACACTCGTCATCAGGTAACTACATGGATCTGGAATCAATTCAGATATCACAGCTCTTGGGCCACTACCCTTAGGTATTAGGTAGCTACTGTCCAGGAGCTCTATTTTTGAATAACACGCGTCAATATTTTGCGTGATTTTCATTTGATGCCTATGTAGATACGAGACACAATAAAAAACAGATTTTCTTGTTAAAATTACTGCCATATGAATTTCCACCCCACCCCACTAACTGCCCAACTTCGGCACCTCATCAAGAACCACACATACAAACAAGCGTACTGGCTGTCAAGCCGGTGATGAGTGCGTCAACACTCGTCGCTTCGTAGAACTACTCAGATATCACAACTCTTGGGCAGCGATGTCCTCAGAGCGGACCAAATATCATGGCCTTGTTACAGCTTTAAATCCAATGCGATCTCAGAGCTGATTGGAATTTACTTTTTGTAGTGAGAACGACGATAATATTTATCATGCATTCTACCTAGATTCTAGAGAATTTTAAATTTGGGGATCTAAGATTTTATTATAATATTTTTTTGTTACGTAATAGCAGAATATTAACATATCATTACAGTAACAATGTCGCGACGAGACAAAGCTAAAACATTATTCAGCATACAAAGAATTCATATTCAGCGTAAACAAAAGCTTTGCTCTTAGTTAAATAATGGATGCGCTATAGTAGAAAACCTGCCATCGTTACTTAGTTAGCACTTTTTACTTTTGCTCTAGTACCTACTAATCATATTACCTATCACGTCGCATCCACTCGTGAACTTTAATGTGAACACGGGGTGCAGAGCATGAAAATAAATCAATGAAATTCTACGTGGGAGCTTTTAACTCTGCCCTAACAAGAAGGGAAAACACTTTTCAAATCTTCCATTCGATAAATTATTTATGAATGGCCCCTAGCCTTAATACGCTGGCTGACGTGCCAAACATATGTTGTATACACGCGCACTAGCCCCATTTCAAGCGTAGATCTTTTTCTTTGTGCATATTAGAAGAACTCATGACAGGGTACGTGGTGTGTTTCTCAAATGTCATTTCCACACGTAAGTGCCGAGTAACGCCGTGTGAAATAGTCTTTTATCAATAGATTTGGAGACGGTGGAAGTGCTTTAAGTCCAGTAAAGGCGAACGTTACAAAAAGGGGAATTTATTTGGCACATACCCCCGTAATTTCTTTAGACAGTAATCTTGTGATTCGTTTGAGAACATACATTATTCAGGTAATGATTTTATCATGAACAATTTTGTTTCATAGGCTGGTGGCGCTGTCACGTCAGCAGCCTTTGTATCGGATACGGTGGCGGTCGCAGGTGGTCCGCGCCAATAATCGCCTGGGGCCGCCTACGCCGGTGCCTGCCGCCTCCGCCGGCTCGGCCAGCCTTGCGGCTCATGGCCTAGCCGTACTGATGTTGCTCTCGTTGCTTTTCACTACTCAGAATCACAGACGTGAGTGCAGTGACGTGTTTGATAAATCATAAGTGCAGTGGCAATCACGAAGACAAAGATTTCTTATGTAAACGTGTTGAAATATTTTTTTTGATCTACTCAGTGTCCTCGACTATAAAGCTACAGTTAGGAATCGTCCAATTTAACGATTATTGATGACTGTGAAAATAAAATTGACAGTTGTGGCTCAAAGTATGGAATTCCGAATGCGGAAATAAAGCGACATAATAGCGACTGCGGTAATTGTGTGTACAGACTCAGACTAACAGTTTTTGTACGTGGGCTTTGTCCGGGGTGTTTTTGTACTCGTGCACATTTTGTACAGTAATTTAGGACTGTGTAAAGCGAACGTCGGAAACTTGTAAATAGTGATAATCGTACGCCTTTTGTTAGAAAACAGTATTGTGTAGCGACTAGACGATAAATTTAAAGCACTGAAGATGTACTCTAGAAATGTTCAATCGCTGCAAAATCGTTTTGCTGTTGTTAGTCCGATTATTTTGATGTTTTATCATAGTAAAATGTTTTATATTTAACTCCATTTGCATGAATGACGTATTTATAAATGTTAATTATGTTAAAGTCAATTAATATGTATGAGAACGATATCAAGTATACTTACTTGTTGCCATAATAATTATTTTTGATCTAGCCAATTACTAATATTTACAACTATCATTGAAAATATAAATATAACATGGATATTTAATACTCATCTCAATTTAAGCCAAGTCATTTAAATAATATCAATGGTATCTACGTAATATAATTACAGAAGAGCACTAACTACTTATGGTATTTACAAAGATAATTTTAAAAATCATTCCGGATTTTAACAAAATTGCAGTCCTTTTTAATCTAACAAAACATAATTGTTTTGAACAAATGGTTACTACTACTAAATGGTCACTCTTTCTGCGTAATACCTACATCACATAACACATCTTTATTGAACATTGTCAGAAAGTGAGCACTAAATACAAGCTTGAATTTAATTTGATGGTATCGTTTCTTTGTGGGAGTTAAGCAAAGAAGAATGTGTTCCGATTTGCAATAAAGTATACTCGCAGAGTTTATTGTTGTTCGCATGATTACGCTAAGAGCTTTCGTTGTCCACATGAATGGCAGTAGGTGCTGAATTAATGTGTATAGTTTTTATATTGGCGTTAAATGAAATCTGCACCACTATCTCGTATACCGAATACATTCAAGAAAAGCTAATCATGCGTTTGTTAGTTGTGAATGTTACACATCTTGATAAATGCACAATGACAGTTCTTGAAGTGTTTTTTGCTTGTAATTATCGTTTCACTGTCTTAGATTACAATTCATATTGTGTGAATCCTTTGTTCTAGGATCAGTTCAATATTCCGATATAATTTGGCTACATATTTGTTACCTCTGTAAATTGCTCAAGCGTCATTAAAATAGATCACAATAAATAAGGTAAGTAGTTGTAAATAGAGTACCACAGCTACGAGTGTTAGTTTTATTATTGAAGGGTTGATTTTTATTAGTTAGTCGATTTCATGGGATTATTGAAGTAATGTTTGTTACACGAAATAGATAAACTAAACGCAGTCTGTGTATTTTTTTTTTGTATGAAACCTTCCTTAGTTTTTATTTCACCCTATGACAACACTCAGCCCTCTTTCAAGGAGACGCGTGGCTACGCGCTTGGCATGCTGCATGGCATCCCGCGGCGCTTCGGGCGTTACTGCCGTTAACACGTTGAAATGCCAACGACTCGCCTCGCGAGTCGACATAAATTTCGTTCCTGTGCCGGCGACTCGTGTTATACTTTCTGGCCACGCCACTAAAGGAATTTCAATGAATTTCGGCAGAATAATTGTCCATAAAATGTCGTATTTGTTCCATGATTTAAAAAAAAATACCTATTATTTATTTATTGGTATCTGTACTAATAGATAAATAAATAAAAAAATATAAACTTACAATCTCAAAACTAGATAGAAACTCAAAGTAGGCAGATGCAATAAAATAAAACGCTGTAGGTGGGCGACAGCCCTATCGCATGCTGACGTACTGTGCTGCTGTAGGTACTTATTTCAAGGACACAAGCCAGTTACAATACTGATAGACATAATATTACCGTGACTATGCCGTGAACTCGCTAGGCGAGTTCACTGACGCAGATCCACAACCTTTTAATTAATGATTATTGCACAACAATAAAAACATAAATTCATATCAATAAATTATTATTTTTTGTCCGAAATAAAAGTTTTTTTTAAATAAAGCTGACTCCTTACTTGTGTTATGGAAAGAAAATAATTTTATATAAAAGTTTACAACCCCTGCATAAATTTACAAAAAAACTTACCTTTTTTATTTAATGAGTTTTTTGCCATTGTTATGCGTGGAAACACACTTAACACTTGCCAAACAGATTTTTATATCGGTAAAAACATTTCGTAGACTGCGACGGCCACAATACTAACAAATCATTAAGAATAACTAAGCATTATGCCAGTGAACTCGCCTAGCGAGTCCGTGTTAATCAGTATGCAGTGCCAGCGTCTCACCTGGCAAGCCCATTGTGAAATATAGGCGCCACATCTGAAGGAATTTAGAATATTGTAGTGGCAATTAACGTGTTACTGCCTCTTTCGAAGAGACGCGTGGCTTCGCGCGTCACGTGCAGCGTGGCTTCCCGCGGCGCGTCAGGCCTTACTACCGTTTATAGGAAGGGGGCGCGTGATGGAACGCTACAACTCAAAGAAACGTTTGCGATAACGCTTCTCCTTGAACGCTGCAAACTTCACCTTATGGTTTGTGTTTCTGGCGGCCCGTTTCGCGCTACGTGACGCGCGAAGCAACGCGACTCCTTGAAAGATCTTTTACGGATTCTCGTGGATGAGATAGCTATCCTCAAATGATGATAGGATTTCGTACTGCCCGAAGTTTTATAGGGACGAAAAAATATAAAGGTGGATAACCATATCTATATCACGTAGGGCAATCTCACATAGAATGGATATAGGGTATGGCCATTACAGATCAACCAAATACCCACTAACATCGATTTTTTTTATGAGCATCACTATATAACATAAAACAAAGAGAACTTAATTTGTGCCAGGTAGACACTAGGTATTTCCTTAAATTCATAACTGCCTTCTGGTTTGGAAAGTACTAACGAGGGAGTAAAGCTAATAAAATCATAGGAGTAAATACTGGAAGCTCTATCAGTTGATCGGGCGTCGGTTGAAAGTTCGAGGCGTGCGCTTTTCTTTAAAGTTTCTAGCCTTTGAGGTCTCTAAGACGGAAACTTCTTTTCAGAGAGGTTCCGAACCGAGTGCTTTTACTTCTGGACGCTGGCAACTATTAAAGTGTTTGGTGAGCATCTGAATAGCGGCGAATAACGTTTAATTTACTATTGCTTCTTCGACTTTGCACTTTGCAGATCTAGGGTCGTAAATAGAATGTATTTGTCAACAGTAAAGTTTATAAAACAGCAACTTATACTCCGCACTTATGTAAGTACACATCACAAATTTTCACATCTTCCTAGTTTTACATAGTATTTACGTAGTAAATAAATTGCTTTACTTTTTACAAAACCATAATATACTTCAGTTTGTGATGACCAGAAAACACACACGAAGAATTAAATTTGAAGTATTACACTATTAGTACCTAGACATCATTACTTCAGGCAGATACACTTATTTGCGTGGAAATAAGTTATATATGAAATAATGACCCTTCATTGACATTCTCGCCCAGGCTATTCAAATCAAGAGTTAAATTACGCTTTAACTTCATATTTGAACAATGAAAAAACATTCTTTACTCTTACAAATTGTTAGAGCAACAAGCGAATTCGTGGGCAACTTTGACGCTTTTGATTCGTCGCGAGAGCGGTGGCGCTTCGCAACTTGCGCTTCTGGAAAAAGGCTGTTGGCGAGGCTTCCGAGGATGAAGTTCCTGCATCAGTCGACAGCGTCTTTGTGCCCCACTCAAAGGAAACGCAATTTAAACTACATGCGGGCACGGCAAATGTTCATTCCGTTAGCTCAACTCCTACTTTATTTTTAAGGATTCATCACGGGACAGGTTTCTCTGGTACCTACGACTTATGTAATCATTAGTAAAATTCGAAAACTTTTTCGGAGCAGGCAGTTCGTTAAAACTCTGTAATTGGGTTTGGGCAAAGCGCATGTAGTCGCACGCGCCGTGTGACAAAAACTGTGAAGAATAGATAGCTTAGGTATGGATCTTGGATCTTATAACCTTAATACTACCTTACGCATAAATAAATATATCAAGTAGGTAATATATATATATATACCTAAACATGTTAAACAAAACAATAGGTAAGTAGAAAAAAAGATACAAAAATACATATTTATTTGAAACCCTTTCCACGTAAATAAGTACCCCTCAACCTGACTTACGTCAAAGTGTCTTAAATGTGTCTGTCCCATTTTTCTTTGTCTATTGTGTACGTCCTGACTTGGTGAATCATGTAAACAGCTCTAAGATTACAACATTACATTACATAATGATCCTAACATAACAATTACTCACTTGTCACCCACTAGTGTCTTCAGGATACATAATAATAGGTTTAATTGTTTTGGTCGCCATCATGTCTTGCCGGACCCTGTCCGAGCTCACTGCAGTCATAATTAAGTCTTTTAACTAAGACAAATTAACTGAAGCTACAGCCAAGACAATGGAAACAATACTGACGCAGTAAATTCGGTCCGTACAATCTTTGTTCTCTTATACTGTGACACCGCATTAATTAGGGAGATTTGGGTGAAATAGGGAAGACGTGTTATCACCAAAACAATATACCTAACTCGGACGACACGTCAGGATACAAAATAAAGCAACTTTGTTGTAGGATGTGGGTCACTTTAAAGATAAGTAAAAAGTATTTGAAATGATAATTAGGTTGATTATTAAATAGCAAGTTTTTTTTTCAGAACTGCGTACTGCAAACGTCGATTACAATTCCTTTGTTATGTAGTATCGTAGAATTACTACTGAAATCATAGAAATTGAAAAACCTGGCCAAGTGTGAGTCCGGCTCATTTTACAACTTTGGTAGCGTCTATCTTCTGAACGTAAGAGATTTGGAAAAAATGTTATAGGAACCCCTATATCATAAAAGTACTATTCATAGACACCCCCATACGGATAGGTTTTAGTAAGTATTATTTTTGTCTACCTACCAAGTTGTAACGGTTTAATGCTCATAGTTTCAGAACAAAGTGTGTAGACAGATCAAGTTGACGAAACTATAAGGATTCCATTTTTTGCCATTCGGCTACGGAGCCTTAAAAAGTGATAGAGTATTCGCAATATCGAAATATAAATTTAACAGCGACGAAATTACATAATCACTTGTAATTTAAAAGAATCTACCCCAAATCTGTGTGCAATGGGCCAAAAAGCCCGCTAATTCGAATTTATTTTCTATCAGCAGCGTTCGTGGAGCGGAGACAAGGCGGACCGAAGCCCTCAGCTTCGCCCTTATATACGTTCCTACAAGTTAAATTAAACTAATTATCATAGTCTTCTCTGGCGACATCTCTTAATTGACCTTCCCGACAAGGCAAAAGTTCCACATTTGTTAATTGGAGTTAGAATTACAGTCTATCTTCAGTTTTTAAGCTGCTTAATGTGCTTTCGCTAATGAAGTTAAGAAATTAACAGATGCATTCGTTAGTTACGTAATTTTGTTTGAAAGAAAACACTGAATTATCTACTGCCTACCTACTCGAAGCTAGTTTCTGATTTATTAGAACTTTTTAAATCTTACTATGTTTATTACCGTAGTTACTTTACTGCGAATCTGAGCTAGCTAGACCAAATAATTTGTTAAATTTAATACTGAATTTCTGTAATACACACATCAACAAGGGATATGTTGTATCAAATTCTTAAACTCATAAAATGCTGGCCAGTTTTAAATTCTTTTGTAGTAAGCTTACCCTTATTCGTAATAACGCAAACAGTCTAATAAACCTATTTAACTATTACACTGTTTTGTCTCGTTCTTTCTTGGCGCTATCAGCTAAAATGGGTTTATTAGACCATTTAAATTATTATGAATAAGGGGATTATTTTGTAAACCAGTTTTTACGATTCGAAATTACAATTTGTAAAAAATCAATTAAAAACAAAAGATTTACGCAGCATAAAAAATACATCTTCTTGGATGGTAGCACAGTCCGAAGGTTTCAATTGCCTATAGTAGTTTTTGTGTCAAATTTAAGTTTATGACAAGTTATCCGCTAATTTCGTTTTAATTTTATTGTTTGCATCATGCAGCGGCATCATTAAGCGAGAGAGGAATTATTAAGGACAGTAAGCATGCCCCAAGCTAGAGCTAATCAACGGAGTATTTTTGAGAAGATTGGAACAAGACAACAAGGTTATCAATGTTATTCTCACATTATTGTGCAACTGATGAAATGGCTGAAAGACACCCAGGTGGAAAGCGCATAACCACTAAACGACAAGACCGATTTTCGCAAAATGCCGCCGCTTGATCCAAAGCATGATGAACCGTTGCAGGGCCACCATTAGCATCATGGGTGATTTTACTGACTACAGATTTTTCACATTTGTTACAACCTCATGTTTTTTTCTTATTCGTCACAATTTCTTGAGAAGCATGTTGATTGTTAGTTTTCCAATATATCACCTTATTTTTAGGGTTCCGTAGTCGGATGGCAAAAAACGGTACCCTTATAGTTTCGTCAAGTCTGTCTGTCTGTCTGTCTGTCCGTCCGTATGTCACAGCCATTTTATTCTGTAATTATGAGCAACAAACTGTTGAAAATTATTAGGAATATGTATCCTGTTAACCGCTTTACGATCCTTATACAAAAAATAAAAAAATGACATTTAAGGGGGGCTCCCATACATAAAACTAAAACCATTTTTTTGTCTAACCTAAACGTGTGGGGTGTTTATGGATAGGTCTTTTAAAATTACATAGAGGTTTCTAAAACCATTTTCTTTGATAGTCTAACGTTTTTAGCCAGACGCTTCCAAAGTGGTAAAATGGGCGTCCCCCGCCCCCATCTAACTTCTTAACTAAGCGAGTGTAAATTTTGAGAAAAATATGTAATCATACAAACACTATGAAAAACAAAGTTATATTCGCAGTCAACAAAATATTGAGGTATTTTACTAAGTGGAAGTAAGTGGATTCGCTTATTCAGTTAAAGTCGGCACGGAACACTCAGTGCGCGAGTCCGACACGCACTTGGCCGGTTTTTCATTTTATTGAATAAAAACTCAATTACAACGGAATTATTAAATTTAGTAAATATTTTCAGCCGCCTTAAGTCAGTTTCAGCAGTTTCTCGCAAAAAAAATGTTTTAAACTAGTCTTCGCCTGTATAAATTTGATACGGGGGCCGGCAGGTGCGCTTTGCCCAAGGGTAGTCTCTCCCGCCCCATTGCACCAGGAAATTGCTTCGGCACCAAAGCAAACTAACCGTATTTCACACCGAACAAAACAATCCCCCAGGTCCAATCATGTGAACAAATATTCAAATAATAATTGCTTTCCACGAATCGATACGCACTGGCCGAAAGAAAATTAATTGAAAGAAAGCAATTTGGCGTGAAACACAAAATATCATTCGCGTTTGATGTTCTATTTAGAAGTCAAGATATGTAGGTATGCTTCAAGTTTGTTAGAAAGTCAAGAGTTCATCTACAAATATTATATTGAAAATGAATCTAAATGCTCAAACTAATTAATGAGAAATCGATTATATTCGGTAAATGTATGCTTCAAGTTTATTAGAAAGTCACGAGTTCATCTACAAAATATATTATATTGCAAATTTAATCTACCTAAATTCTCAGACCAATTAATGATCAATCGATTATATTCTATGAACACAACTAAATAAATAAATATTTCTGAAACTTAAAATCAATATTTCCAATTCGAATGAATTCTCGTATTTTCTATAAGTCACCTAGAATGTGAAAATTTTAGTTTTATTTCCCTCGTTTGATTGGTGAGATTCAACTTAAATTACTACGAGTATTGTCACCTATTGCAGAGGTGAACTTCAAACTAACGTATGCTAAGCTAAACAAACAAAAAATTGAGACCATACGCATCGATACTAATATTATAAGCTGAAGATTTTGTTTGTTTGTTTAAACGCGCTAATCTCAGGAACTACTAGACCATTTTTATGTGCAGGTATTTTTGTGTTGGATAGATAGACGCGCACACTAGCGCCACTCTATTCAAAATAATTATTACTCCTTAAATACAAAAACAATCAAAAATCTGGTAGACACGATTATAGTACAGGTTCTATAGTTTATTTAGTACGTTTAAATTGTTTCAAAAGTAGTTTACTGTAGTTAGAGTTAGAAAAACTGCTAAATATGGCAATTTTTGGCGATTTTTCTAACTGTAACTGCAGATAACTCTGTTTTATTGAACTTAAAAATTGTATCTAAACCACATAACCAGTATCGGAAGTCTCGACATAGTTCCCTGTAAAACCACCAGGTGGCGCTCGAAAAATGCCGTAACAAAATTAGAATTTTCGAAAAAGCTTAAAAATTACAAATATTTTTAAAGATTTATTAAACATACAGGCAACATAAGTTAAAATGATATTTGATGAATTAGAAAATCATAAAATTGAAATTGTCTACGCGAAATGTCAAAAATGTTGCATCAGACTTCGCCCGCTGAGCTACAATCGCATCAATTAGATTTTCGATTTGTCTTTTATTTAACGAGTTATGATTTTTCTACTAAATTGGCGATAGTGTGCGCGTTAAAAATTCGGGGAGCCCCTAAAGGTATAAAATTAGCTACTTGATCGCGTTAGAAGTAACAAGGAAGCTTCTGTGTAGGGATTATTAATGACACGTTACAAGGGGTATTGTGTTTTCACGGAGCCAGCCGGAACACGTGTAAACATGACACGAGAAGCCTATGGTTTATTATCATTACTCTGCCAAGGACTAACTTGTTAACTTTTTTATCAATACAGTCAAGAAACCATAAGCTGGTGACTTAAAAACATGGAATTTAAATTCAGCTATTCTGTGCTCTTATTTTTGAATCACTCGCCTCAATAAGGCGTGTGATTTTCGATACTTAATTATTTCTTTTTGAATGAAAATCTGTTGCAATTTACACTACAGGAATTCTTAAAAAAAGAACACAATTCTGTAAGCTATTTCGTTTACAATTACCGCGATCTTTGTTGACTTTTAATTGAATACCGAACGAAACTAAAGCTTCAGGCTTAGTGAAAACTGGTGAAAATCATTAAAAGTTACATAAATATTAATTTAAATTTTAACCGGTAAGGGAGTTTTCCAAAACAACAGTTTGTGCCGGAACCGTCGCGGTGTTCACGTTTTATTAGTCTAGGTCTCCGAGGCCCTACTCTATTATGTACTCATCCCTTTTTAATACATTTTGTTTTATTTTGTAGTTTATAATTTTTATCTTTTGAAGTTAGATATATTATTTCAAAGATGTATATTTTAGTTTAAATTTCATAGTAATAGTATCTTATGTTTGTTACGCACAAATATTGTTAATAGGAAAAATTTGATTGTTTGTTTGATTGCATCGAATGGGCTCCGAAACTACTGGGGGCCAATTCTCGTGAAGTAGTACTTTTTCCGTGTGGTAATTCGTATACGAAGTTCACAATTCTATTGTAAAAGTTCGAGTGATACATAAAACTGCTATTCTCATGCACCGATAGAACATTTCACGTTCGAATTTCATTACAACGTTCCATTGCAGAGATCGTACGGGCGTTTTTAAAAACGCCGAAATAAAGTATATTTAAGTCCATCTTTGGTGAAATTAGACAATAAATCTATTTGTTTGTTTAATTTGATGTATATATTCACAAAACTATAAATGTTGTTAAAATATAATTACGGTAGATCAATTATTAAAATTTCATTATTCATGCATAGCATGAAATGAAACGCAGCGAGGCGCCATATTACCTTACTCTATGGCCCTAAATGTCAATGTGTGTGTGTCAAAATTGTTCCAAATATCGATTTTTCAGTGACGTAGAAAATTTATTTGTTTTCTCAAATTTTGCATAAAATAAGAATTACAATGCTAAATACAAACAAAATCTAGATTTTTCTAAGGTTGGTATGACGCTGTTTGTCTAATAATTTGCTTTTTTTATTTACTTAACTACAAGAAAGAGGCATTCAATTATAGTAGTACCTAATAGGTTCAGTTAACTAACATCACAGATATTAGTGCACCTTCTTAATGTAAGGCCTGGATAAAGTTTTTAACATCCTTTGTAGATATGTAGTGTTCTTACAAAACAAACTATTTTTATTTACAGATAGTCTGGATTATGTTGTAGCCGGGAGAATATTTAGTTGCCAATGTAATGCAATAAAAGACTGGTTAAAATACATGGGAATACTTGAATACCTTAATTCTCTGATATCTAGGTAAGTACCTAATTACCTAGACACATACATAATGATAGTTTTATTTTCATAATTTATAAATCAAACCATCAGATTTTCCATTTATAATTTAAATCTATGTGGGTTATAGTATTGCCTATAGTTACCTTATTATAAACAAATAGTACATTAGCAATCTGTTCTATGAGTGCTTGAATGTGTTCAAATATAGTTTATGAATTCCACCTACAAGTATCTAAAATAATCATTATCATCCCAGAAAAGAGATACCTACTAAGCTAAAAAAATGATGGTGTTCAAGTTTTGTTTTTATTTTTTGTGTAGTAGGTAACTTTCTGTGATATTTATGTTGGTTATTGTTTTTTACAGAAGTGAGCAGTACAACAAATTATAATAATCCAAAAGGACGGAGCGCCAAATGAAGGGATTTTAAATACTCCTGGGAACACAAGGGCATGCATTTCACAAAAAAATAAATGATTAGTTAGAAATGTAAGCGAGTTGGATTAAAGGATGGAAACTTTCCTTATATGACCAATGGCTTTAATGCTTCAACACCCGAGCGGTTGCAGGCAACCGCATAACAATAGAATTTGCATTGTGTCTCGTTCTCATACGCTTGAGGGATTAAATTGTTTTTTTAACAATAACATTTTTGCTTCTTAAATGTTTTGTGTTTTGTCTGATGTATGAAGAAAATAAAACCACTTGCTAAATTGGTATTTTTTATTTGTATGAAATTTATTTATTTATACTGTTTAATCTTCCTAAGTCATTGACATTAGAAAATTTAAATTCAGGATTGTTTTCAATACATAGGGGCAATCCATGTTCATGAGCTTGAAACATAGTCAAAATATAAAACCAGGGTCTGAGAATGAAGCTGAAGGTGACCGAAGGTACTCCGTAATAAGACAACCAAACCTAATCGAGTTGGGCTCGTAAGATTCGACTTGTAAAGTACTTTGTCTCTAGATAGTATCCAGGGTTTGACAGCTATTAAGTCCTATCGAGGTCACCGCTGCTTAACCATCTTAAGAGCTGAAAACGCTTGCACCTTCTGTCGACTTTTGTTTGAACCGACACCTGTTTTGTCATGTGTGCAAGCGATATTACTTTGAAAGTGGTAAGTCGGGAGTGACCACGGTTTTTTGTAAGTCAATTCATATACTCGAAACTTCTCTAAAACGCATTTGATGCGATTTTTAGAAGTACTCTTCTGAAAACCGCATCAAAATCGGTTTAGCCAAACATGATATAATAGACGGCAAAATAACATTATATATTGGACACATAGAAAACATTCTTTATTTGAAGTCTACTAAAAATCATTCAAAGTCAATATAAATTTTCTCAATTTTAGGTTAGGTAATCATTTTGCCCGATTAGAACCTCAATAGTTCGTATACGAATTTTGAAATCTATTGGTCTCCAGCAATCGAAATGTTCGTGTGACGTTCCATCGAATTAGTTCGATTGTGAAGGTCTGAGAATACACAAGCCTTGTTTCCTTCGAAAAAAATTCGAGTGGTGAACTTTTTTACGTGTGTGAACTTTTTTCGATCATGCGAGAATCGGCCTCCTGGACCGATGTAAAAATTATTTTACTATTGGAATCCTGGATTTCTGTGATGAACATAGGCTATATTGAATTTTCAAAAAAGTTAGGGATCCGTATGAAAATTAAGATAATGCTGACTATTACCTAAACTTATTACTTAAAAATTAAGATAATGCTGACTTATACCTACTATATTTTGATAGGTATACAGGGTTTAACAAAATCAACTGCATTCCTTCTCGGTGGTGATTCTGTTGCTAAAATACAACAACTTTTTGTATGGGACCAATATCGAAATCTTTAATCTTTTTTAACTTCTTCATACATTTTCATTTTAAATTGTCTCATTTTCTCTTTATCTTTGATAGTTTGGCCAATTATTGCACAGATTAGTAAGCAGGCGGAGGTGACTCGCCGGGATTTTGTTGTTCATTAAAAAATCTTATTCCTCCCACCTTTAGCTGACACTCATTAACAACTCATTATCTCATGAGGTAAAATTGAATCTGGAATTTGACATTACCTGTTGTAGTTTTAGTGACAAGGTTAAGGTTGCGTTCTTCTACTATTATTATTATCCGTGAAAAAATTCAAGGATTTGAAATATTTGATATTTACCGCGTTTTATGTACTCGGTTTTCTTCTGTGCCGTTACTGTCCTTTCAATTGTGTGTTTTCTGTTTAACGTCAGTAAATAAACTGATATGTTGTGCAATACCTGAGGTTGAATCTTTCGCTAAGCAACATAACACATCATCATCACATTTACAATCACGTAGCTATATTTATTTATGTTTCCTCACAGTCGAAATGACAAATAGTATGTTCAACTCGGGTGAAGCACCCATTTTACTGTCGAATTATCGAAGAATCGAGTGAAATAGGTCACTTTATCCTCTTGTATAACAATCTACTATTCTCTAGTGGGCATAGTGACGCGGAGTACGCGTGACGTTGTACGCGGATAACGGCATTTATAGGAAACCATAGCCTTCAGCAATCAAATAAAAAAAAAAAAATCACATTCATTCATACCAAAGTAAAGGCTTACTTCGTCTTTTTAGGACTATAGAATAACTAGCTACATAAAGAAGTGGAAAATTCAACGATACAAGTTAAAAGCTTAGAAAATCATAACTATACCTGTTACGCTCGAGCTAAGAATCAATCACAACGCTCCTAGAGTGAATGTGATTGGTCCATTGTTGGCGGTAACAGATTAGCTATATTCAATACTATCGTAGTAGTTACACTGCCCTCGAATTTTACCTTTCCGAATTTGAGCGATACATAGGTATTTAGATACGGACAGTTTAAGATTGCCTATTTAAACTTTTAATAATTAAACTTTATTGCACTGGAAGTTGTACAATTGGCGAAGTTAATGCCTCATTTTTATTCTGTTCTGTGAGTAGGAACTCTGGAGGCAGCGTCGGAGGCGGAGGTGGCGGCTATTGCAATCTCGCAGCCGTCACAACAGACCTTTATGACGTGACGGAAGCACTCCGGGAAAATGCCAATGCATTCGAGGCGCCGCATCTGATGCTGATGTCAATAAAGGATTTGAAAGGCTTTATTTGACGTTAAACACACTACAATTTTGTAGTCAAACATTATTTCTATTAAAATATGAAATATAAAGTTCAATAGATACGCATTATTTAGCTACGGATGAAGAGAACGATGAATGCTGTTCTCCGATAAAAATGTGACAGCATCCTTGTTACATACATCAATAAACTAATAAGCTGATTGGTGGTGAACATATTGAAGAACACAACCAATTATATAACTAAAATGTTTGTATGACTACGTTATTACGGTATGGTATTACTACACGTTCAAAGGAAATTCCTTGCGTCGAAAACTAATTATGTAAAAATTGCGACGGGCAATTTTATTAGAAAGTAATTTAACTTACCGATCGTATTTCGTAATGTATTTCTAGAAATAACTTTTTAATGAGGTAGATACCTACTTCAATGAATGTCGAAGTTAATTGAAGTTTTGTTGGAGAGAAGTAACTCGGAATTAAATAACAATGAGCCCTCATCCCGGAATTTGTGGATTTAACACGAACACGTCTCGAGAGGAGACAGCTGCCCAACTTTTTGGGATAGCCGCAGTTTGGGTTACCTACTTGCACATACACCCAAGTTATCATAGTTAGGTACCCATACGCCGATAAATATTTTTTTACTGTTGCGATTGATAAGTGACAGCTCCAGCATGGATCACCAAACAAGCATTCACCGAAATTGACAATAGGTGTAACGTGCCAATGACACACATAAATTGGCTGTTAGTTCTTTGGGGTTATGCTTCTTATTTTTTGCCACAAAACGGTTAACTCTGTGTAATGCTACCTTAAAAGTAAATATCGCTATTGATACGAAACCGATACTAATTCAAACTGTAAAATTTCCGTAAGATAATGTATACCAATAGCCTGCAAAACTTGAATATATAATTATATTCAAGTTTCACACTGAGAATGAGTACTCATAACTTGAATAGGTTCATTCTCCATCTCGTAAGGTAAAGTTCTGAAGTTCTCGTGTCGCTATTATACGCTGCGTATAGCAATTTTTTTGGGTGAGTTTGTACATCAAAGATATCAGGACTTTGTATCGGCCTAGCTTGCTTTAGTGTCACCATTTTGCAATAATTCAGAGTGTTGCTTTTAAACGTGCCGGATCAATATCTACAGGGCAATTTGCATACAAAAGCATTGTAAGGGCAAGTGAGTTTTCTGCAGTGTGGCTTGCCGGCACGCGGCCGTGATCACATCAAAAATATAACACACAACCAATCAGGGCCCCAATTCTCTTGCAGTTTACTTTAAAAAAAAAAACATTGATAGTTTTTTTTTTCGAAGAAAAAAATCTTAACAAATTAAATATATTTTTGCTGTAGAGTGCTTAAACCGCACTAGCCTTAAAATTGAGCACGAAGTCATTGACATATCTACCTACACACAACCTATAGGTGCGTTATATAGGTAGTAAAATATCGTAAAGAAATGGCACTTATAAATCTCTCCTACAACCACAAAGTATGTCTACTAGTTATTTACTCACAATGTAGTTCTCGCCTTTGCCAAAAAAGAAGATAAAAAGATATTGAAAGAGCAGATAGCTTATTCAAGGTAGTGTAATGTTTGTTCTAACTGGATTACATCGTAGGTCCAGGACTCTAATTAAAACTGCAATTTATCTCACTTAGCCTGCCTCCCTTTTGTTTGCGAAAGTAGAACACCACTAGTTGTGGCGGTCCTGGAGATCTATTTTTGAATCACTCGCTTGGATATGGCGTGGTAATTTTCTTTTAAAAGCAAACTTAAAATCATTGAAAACCGAGAAAAATATATACGTGAATACTCACGAAATTGAGTCATATTTTTTATTTTTCTGTTTTTCATTCGAAAATCTCACATTAATCAATGAATATCACACGCCATCTTGACGCGAGTGTTTCAAAAATTGGGCCCTTGGGCGCCACTTTTGTGCATGCTCGTAATGATATGTCAGCCTCCACAAAGATTTAATTAACTTTTCAACTTCAATAATTCATTTTACTGAGTAAGCGCCCTCCATCTTTAACTTTATCATCATACTCCGTTTGGCGGGAATGAAAACTCGTTGCTGTATTTACCCACATAGGCCCGGTTGCGTGATCGATAGTTAACTCGACTAATGATTTAATATCATTACCAACGATTGAATAATGACGAGCGTATTATAAAGAAAAAATACATTAACCAAATAGTCATTATTAAATATGGTGACATTTGGTTAAGGTATGTTTTCTTTAAAACACTTACATCGCCAAATTTTCAATTGCTGTTACTCGTAATAACATTTTACCATAATTTGAATTAACTATCGATCACGCAACAAAAAGATGACTAAATTAGTCTGGCAAGCATTTGTATAATGTTTTATTTTTCATGTGGTTTTGTATACTTTCTAATTATTCATATACTCGTGTCGTGAATCAAACTCGGTTGAGTTTATAAAGTTCTTTATTCGATCAACACACTTATCTATGACTAGCGGTCCCCCGCGACTTCGTCCGCGCGTTTTGAGTTTGCTCCCTCCCCTCCCGTCGCAGCGTCATGTTTTATATCCTAAAGCCTTTCTCGATAAATAAGCTATCCAACACAGAAATATTTTTTAAATCGGTCCAGCAGTTCTGAGATAAGCGCGTTCAAACAAACAAACTCTTCAGCTTTATAATATACTAGCGGTCCCCCGCGACTTCGTCCGCGCGTTTTGAGTTTGCTCCCTCCCCTCCCGTCGCAGCGTCATGTTTTATATCCTAAAGCCTTTCTCGATAAATAAGCTATCCAACACAGAAATATTTTTTCAAATCGGTCCAGCAGTTCCTGAGATAAGCGCGTTCAAACAAACAAACTCTTCAGCTTTATAATATACTAGCGGTCCCCCGCGACTTCGTCCGCGCGTTTTAAGTTTGCTCCCTCCCCTCCCGTCGCAGCGTGATGTTTTATATCCTAAAGCCTTTCTCAATAAATAAGCTATCTAACACAGAAATATTTTTTTAAATCGGTCCAGCAGTTCCTGAGATAAGCGCGTTCAAACCAACAAACTTTTCAGCTTTTTAATATAATTAGCGCAAGCGCACGTTGTACTTAAGCTGCGAACATTATTTTGGTGCGGAGTTATGTTAAAACTGTGATAGCTCCTAAGATATTTATTGGAATCAAATGATATAAAGGGCAACTTGGTTCTAAATGAAATTCTCGTGATGATGAATGTATTTATTTTGATAAGAATAAATACCTGTGTGTATAATACATCTCTAAAAATGATGCATTATTTTTTTTCAAATTTATTAACATAAAAAAGGTTGTAGTAAGTCAACCATATAAGATAGACTTATGCTGTCGCGGACTTTATTATAGAACTTTTAATGCTCAACAATCTTGTCATACATGATTTTTGTGTAACTTAAGCGGTTTCCGCAGCGTACGCAGTGGAAGCTCTCAAAAGGAATATCTTTCTCCCGTTTTCGCAACATTTTTCATTGCTGCTGTGGTCTTGTGAGTCGTATCTTTATGTTATATAGCTTAAAGCCTTCCTCGATAAATGGACTATCTAACATAAAAATAATATTTCAAATTGGGCCAGTAGTTTCTGAGATTAGCGCGTTCAAACAAACAAACAAATTCTTCAGCTTTATAATATTAGTATAGATTAGCGCAAGCGCACGTTGTACTTAAGCTGCGAACATTATTTTGGTGCGGAGTTATGTTAAAACTGTGATAGCTCCTAAGATATTTATTGGAATCAAATGATATAAAGGGCAGCTTTGTTCTCAATGAAATGCTCGTGATGATGAATGTATTTATTTTGATAAGAATAAATACCTGTGTGTATAATACACCTCTAAAAATGATGCATTATTTTTTTACAAATTTATTAACATAAAAAAGGTTGTAGTAAGTCAACCATAAAAGATAGACTTATGCTGTCGCGGACTTTATTATAGAACTCTTAATGCTGAACAATCTTGTCATACATGATTTCTGTGTAACTTTAGCGGTTTCCGCAGCGTACGCAGTGGAAGCTCTCAAAAGGAATATCTTTCTCCCGTTTTCGCAACATTTTTCATTGCTGCTGTGGTCTTGTGAGTTGTATCTTTATGTTATATAGCTTAAAGCCTTCCTCGATAAATGGACTATCCAACGTAAAAATAATTTTTCAAATCGGGCCAGTAGTTTTTGAGATTAGCGCGTTCAAACAAACAAACAAACAAACAAACTCTTCAGCTTTATAATATTAGTATAGATACAAATCACTATCTCTAGCCACATTAATAATTATAACTACATTTTAACATAGGTTTCTTCCATCAACCTTTCGCTTCGGCGGTCAGTACTAGACTGGCTCGCTTTTCGAGTGCACTCCGCAAGTCAGAAAATAAGAAGGGAAGGGGCAGCCAGTGTTGCCATTTTTAAATATCGATAACGTTATTCGATTAAGTAACAATACTCGTTTTTATATAAATAACGTTAACTGATATTATAATGGGTTAAGATTACAACAGGGCTACTGATTGAATCTAAATACAAAAATCATCACACTCGCAACTATTTACTACTAAGTGGTATGTGCAGTTATTACGGAGATATCAATATAATTAAATATACATTATTTTTTAAATTTAATTTAATTGAAAAGCTTTGGTAGCTTGCTTTGCCACTTATAAATATTAATAGCGTCTGCAAATACGAGTAAATATCACCACCACGAAATGTAAACGAGAAGTTGTATTGTACTAAAACTAAGAGGATAATGTATGTTTTTGTTTTCCAGTACGTTTTCCTCCTGTTTAAAGTCGCGCACCGAATCTCAACAATGGCAATCTTCGAAATAGGAAAGTTTAAACGCTAGGTGTGATATCTACGGAAGGGAACAAACACCGACTAATTAATTATGACGTGGGAAAAGCTGCAGGAACCATACGAAACTGGGGGTTAACTTTGATCTTAGAAGGTAAAGTAACATATTTATTTTATCGAGGTAGATTTAGTATACCCGGACGCCTAACAAAATTATTTTAAGGAAAATTAATTTTATAGCCGTACATGATAGAACGAGATAAATGTATGAGATTAGAGGAATTTTCGATAGGACTAGGTACGTGATAGCCATGAGAGTAAGAGCGCTTGTAAACTTATGCCACTTTAGAAGCGCGACGGTCGTGCGACAGCCGCGCTGCTCATAATTACATGCATCATTAAATGTCAAAAAGTAAGATATTTTTTTCCCAAATACTTGTTGTCATTATAAATAAGACATTTCCTTTTTTTACGAAATCATTTAAAATGTAATGAAATGCGATGCGATGTCACCATTTTCCGCATATAGGTATCACGAATCATTCACGCTCTGCGTTTAAATTGCTGAGCTAGAAAATCATTTAAAGAAAGGAAAAAGAAAATAATAATTCTCAGTCGGTAACGGTTGGGGCACCTATTTGTTAAGCAACCAAAACCCGCGACTGCAGGTTGTAATTAGACAAGTTTATTTCAGTCCAGTAACAAGTTTATTTGTTCCCAGCTCAGACCGAGCTGTTTGCCCTGACCCTCGTATCGTGTCAGAGTGCTTTGCACAAGTCAATCAAAAATAGAAGAGGGTCGGCAACTCTGAGACCTATCATTACGCGCTGGGCTACTGGCTTAATCACTTTTCCCTAGCCGCTTTAAACGAAAATCATGAGGCCCAATTAGGAGTCACAATTTCGTGTGCTTTCGGAGATTTACAGGGGATTTCCCCTTATTTATAACTAGCGGTCCCCCGCGACTTCGTCCGCGCATTTTGAGTTTGCTCCCTCCCCTCCCGTCGCAGCGTCATGTTTTATATTCTAAAGCCTTTCTTGATAAATAAGCTATCCATCACAGAAATATTTTTTCAAATCGGTCCAGCAGTTCCTGAGATAAGCGCGTTCAAACAAACAAACTCTTCAGCTTTATAATATGTTAGCGCAAGCGCACGTTGTACTTAAGCTGCGAACATTATTTTGGTGCTGAGTTATGTTAAAACTGTGATAGCTCCTAAGATATTTATTGAAATCAAATGATATAAGGGCAACTTGGTTCTAAATGAAATGCTCGTGATGATGAATGTATTTATTTTGATAAGAATAAATACCTGTGTGTATAATACACCTCTAAAAATAATGCATTATTTTTTTACAAACTTATTACCATAAAAAAGGTTGTAGCAAGTCAACCATAAAAGATAGACTTTTGCTGTCGCGGACTTTATTATAGAACTCTTAATGCTGAACAATCCTGTCATACATGATTTTTGTGTAACTTAAGCGGTTTCCGCAGCGTATGCAGCGGAAGCTCTCAAAAGGAATATCTTTCTCCCGTTTTCGCAACATTTTTCATTTCTGCTGTGGTCTTATGAGTCGTATCTTTATGTTATATAGCCTAAAGCCTTCCTCGATAAATAGTCTATCCAACGTAAAAATAATTTTTCAAATCGGGCTCGTAGTTTTTGAGATTAGCGCGTTCAAACAAACAAACAAACAAACTCTTCAGCTTTATAATATTAGTATAGACTAGCGGTCCCCCGCGACTTCGTCCGCGCGTTTTGAGTTTGCTCCCTCCCCTCCCGTCGCAGCGTCATGTTTTATATCCTTAAGCCTTTCTCGACAAATAAGCTATCCAACACAAAAATATTTTTTCAAATCGATCCAGCAGTTCCTGAGATAAGCGCGTTTAAACAAACAAACTCTTCAGCTTTATAATATATTAGCGCAAGCGCACGTTGTTCTTAAGCTGCGAACATTATTTTGGTGCGGAGTTATGTTAAAACTGTGATAGCTCCTAAGATATTTATTGAAATCAAATGATATAAAGGGCAACTTGGTTCTAAATGAAATGCTCGTGATGATGAATGTATTTATTTTGATAAGAATTAATACCTGTGTGTATAATACACCTCTAAAAATAATGCATTATTTTTTTTACAAATTTATTAACATAAAAAAGGTTGTAGTAAGTCAACCATAAAAGATAGACATATGCTGTCGCGGACTTTATTAAAGGACTCTTAATGCTGAACAATCCTGTCATACATGATTTTTGTGTAACTTAAGCGGTTTCCGCAGCGTATGCAGCGGAAGCTCTCAAAAGGAATATCTTACTCCCGTTTTCGCAACATTTTTCATTTCTGCTGAGGTCTTATGAGTTGTATCTTTATGTTATATAGCCTAAAGCCTTCCTCGATAAATGGACTATCCAACGTTAAAAATTTTTTTCAAATCGGGCCAGTAGTTTTTGAGATTAGCGCGTTCAAACAAACAAACAAACAAACAAACAAACAAACAAACAAACAAACAAACAAACAAACTCTTCAGCTTTATAATATTAGTATAGATAGCGGTCCCCCGCGACTTCGTCCGCGCGTTTTGAGTTTGCTCCCTCCCCTCCCGTCGCAGCGTCATGTTTTATATTCTAAAGCCTTTCTCGATAAATAAGCTACCCAACACAGAAATATTTTTTCAAATCCGTCAAGCAGTTCCTGAGATAAGCGCGTTTAGCTTTATAATATATTAGCGCAAGCGCACGTTGTACTTAAGCTGCGAACATTATTTCGGTGCGGAGTTATGTTAAAACTGTGATAGCTCCTAAGATATTTATTGAAATCAAATGATATAAAGGGCAACTTGGTTCTAAATGAAATGCTCGTGATGATGAATGTATTTATTTTGATAAGAATAAATACCTGTGTGTATAAAACACCTCTAAAAATAATGCATTATTTTTTTACCAATTTATTAACATAAAAAAGGTTGTAGTAAGTCAACCATAAAAGATAGACATATGCTGTCGCGGACTTTATTATAGAACTATTAATGCTGAACAATCCTGTCATACATGATTTTTATGTAACTTAAGCGGTTTCCGCAGCGTATGCAGCGGAAGCTCTCAAAAGGAATATCTTTCTCCCGTTCTCGCAACATTTTTCATTGCTGCTGTGGTCTTATGAGTTGTATCTTTATGTTATATAGCCTAAAGCCTTCCTCGATAAATGGACTATCCAACGTAAAAAAAAATTTTCAAATCGGGCCAGTAGTTTCTGAGATTAGCGCGTTCAAACAAACAAACAAACAAACAAACAAACAAACAAACAAACAAACAAACTCTTCAGCTTTATAATATTAGTATAGATTTACCCGTAAAATAAAATTTCAATGAAAGTTTCAACTTTCAAGACACCATGCTCCATTACAATGTAGATGAAGATGAAATCATATTTTAGTTTTAATACTCTTAATCAAAAAATACTTGGGGTAATTGAATAAAATCGCCACCATGTTTTGTTTAATAAGCAATGTTAACTTTTGTTATGCGTAGGTAATTATAGGAAAAAAAACCTTTAAATACCAAGTTAGTTGCTTTAAAACTATTATTCCTAAAAGTATTTAATTATTCCGCGACGAATAAAAGCTTCCGCAATAGCAGCGTGGCCTTTTAAATCCAAATCGATGGATTCAATTTCATTTCGAATTCAGCCTGAGGTAACAAAAAATCACTCGTTTAAATCGAAGAATCAAATGGCTTCATAAATTCAATGCATTTCAAGAAAAAAAATGCAAAGGTAACAGCTATTGAAAACTAAAATATTCTTAAATCAACAAATCGTCGAAAAATACAAATCGCTTATTTCAATGATTAACTTTTGATTAGTTGTATATAAGTTGTTTTTAAATTAACTCGGCTACGATTCCAACAAATTAAAACCACAAAAAATCCAAACACACAAACTTGAACAATGAGTCAATAAATCAACGCTTCGACTAAATTCTACAGGCAGTCACGTTCCGAATTCTATAACAACGTATGTATAGAGTTCACACACAAAGAACGGAACTCCATAACAGTTCGAAGTTGGCAGAATTATTTACCTTGGCTCCAAAATAAATAAAGAGCGAAGTTACGTTACGAATCCCTAGAGCGGCCGACCACACATTTAGTTTTCGGATGCCCATGTAACTCTCCAGTTAATAGTCTCCTAATGATATTAAGAAAACGTTGTACAATGTCGGGCCCGTGTCCTGCTGTGTTACGCCGTACTCGGGGACATAATTAAGTTTTCAATGGAGCTGAAATGTGGTTTAACGGCAAACAGTGAGAACAAACTAGCCTCTCACGGGCACAAGTTCACAGTACTACCTGCCGCCCTCCTGATTTAATATGCAGAGGCAAGGCGTTTGCGCTGTATGGATAATTTAATTGCACCGAGGGAGTGCTCGGTAATGCTCAGTTAGCTCAAAAGTTACAATCTCAAGTGGAAGGTAGCCTTATGAAGTAATGACATTCGCTGAATCGCACTCACATGGCACAAACTGGAGTTATAAGCATAAAAGAGCTACTAAGGTACTGAAAGAGCTACTAACTTATGGACATTAATAACACAGTATCTCTAACGAAGCTGCAAAATTTACCTTACCTTACCTTATTAGGTACAACCTACTACGTATTTCATTATTTCAACTTGCGCAATAATCTATAAATTTCACAATATCCAAAGAGAATATTGAACAATCCTTAACGTCGAGTAATAGAATAATTGTTTTAGTATCAGATTAAATCACGAAACAAGATGTAATTCTGCGTCTATATTGTCGAATTTACTTGAAAAGATCCTTTCAATAAATCAGCCCGCTCTTGAACAAGCAAACTGTAATTACTGAGATATTGAAAATTCAAATTAAGTATTTCATTTGCAATTTGAAATCAAATTTAATTATCTTGTAAAATTTTAAAACGGATTAAGCAAAATATCTTGTGCTCTCCCTCTGAGATATTTTAATTAAAATGTTCTTTAACTAACTAGTAACTTTTTCTTAAACTATTCAAATTTTCCATTACGTAAGCTCTTCAATTGAGTACCTTGATTTTAATATTGCTTTTCAAAAAAAAAATTAATATGAAAAAAAACTCTATATCTAGGGATATTCTTCCATGAACCTGTACCATGGCATGAACCATGGCTGCCAGTTGAGAGGATAAAAAAAATCGTACTAAAACATAACATGTGAAATTGTGAACATACGTCAGAGTGTATGTCAGTAGAGAGAATGGTACTTGTATGTTCATGATCACCACGAAATTTTTGAAGGCGGCCAGCTGAATACAAATTAACGATACATTTGATCCAACAAAATATTATATACTGTGGTTTCATTATTCCCGAAATCCCATGGTTACCGCAAATGAGCACAACCTACGGCCTAGAAGCAGAGCGATAGTTAAAGCTTGCGAAAGTTACGTGTTTTAATTACGCGGTAAGTAGGTATACATCATCGGCATAAAATTATTGATAAAATATTGTCATAATATTGACTATTGACTTCATTATTTTAATGCGAGTTTGAACGTCTCAGATTAAAACACTGCATTATTTTTATTTAAAATATTTTTCTTGTCTAAAACAGTTATCATTAGAAAAAACTAGGATAAATTTTCACAATCACACTAGATTTATTAAGATGCACATTTTTGTTGGATGATATCAAAATAGTTATTGTTTTGTTTCAAGCTAGTGAACCCAAATACACACTTAACCAGTATTAATCGATTTATTGAAATCAACTAAAATAAACCCGTAAAAAACCATCCACCAAAATAGTTTACGTTACATTTAAAGTAACTTCAGATACAACACCCTCCCTTGGTTCGCAGCAATAAAAACTGCCAAACCGAAAGGGTTGACGCCGTAAAAGTGTACCGACGGCCACATTATGCGTTAAATGTTTACGAAGATAAACAGAAAAAAAAATGAAACCACTGTTTTCAAATACCCTTATTCCCCTTTCGAGTCGTATTACAATGCGTAAAAGTGGTTGTTGAAGGCTCTCGTCCGACGCGATCGGTTAAGTTTACGCCGCCCACTTTACGTATCAACTAGAGTCTGGGGAACAGTGATATCGTATCCACAATTTGAAACCTATGTTTAGGTAAACTTGCGTTGTATGTTTAGTTGAGCCGCTATATACGCCATATGCTCAATCGTCATACAACATGTATGACAATATGGCATATTTTTAACCGACTTCAAAAAAGGTGGAGTTATAAATTCGACTGTGTGTTTTTTGTGGCTGTGTTACCTCATATAACAGTCATTTGTAGACCGATTTGAAAAAAAAACGCTATATAGTTGGTCCCTAGTCGGGATCTGATGATGAGATCTTAGTGCAATCGAGAGAAACCCTCAAATTTTAAAGGCACGTATAGTATTTTTACTAGAATTTTAATGTTGTTACATCTGATAATCAACATTGTGTGGAGCTGAGCTGATGGTGGAACTCCTTAACGCTTAGGAGTTCAGTAATTATAATGACAGAACTCATGATAGGTAATTTGTAGCTTCTTAAAAAACGGAGTCATAAGGTGCTTGAATATTGCTTGTGTCGTTATACATTATTCAATATTAACATACTTGCTTGCTAAAACAGCTATGAAAGTATGATTTTCTTACAGTTTTAAATTTAATTCTACTTTCTGTATGCAGCTCACAAATAGGGGGGAAATTTTCTCAATTTAGCTTTGTCTGGAATTGAAATTATATTTGATAGCACATCATATTCCAGTTCAACGAACAGTCGTGAGAATCGAATACGGGGAGCTAGAGATATGCAGTCTTACTTAGTTGTGTATACTATTGTCTATATAATGTCTCTGTACCTTTCTATCTCATGAAGGATGGGGTCTACTCTGTAAGACGTAGTCTGTATTCGCACTTTCATAACAGGCAGGGGTGGCTATAATAAAAGGTACGACTACGTCTTACAGAGTAGGACATCACAGCTCATATTGAAAAGCGCACGCGATTCAAAACTTCATAAGTGCCACGACACCACTATTTTGTGTGCTATTTCAGTTTTCTGTGATGGTGTGTGCGACAAACACACAACACCTTGACTTCAACTACCAAGGCTCGAGATTACCGGGAAACTTAAAGTTAGAGTACATATTATCCCTGTTCGTTCGATACGTACTGTGATATGAATATGCTATTTACCTGCTTGAGAAAGCATCTTCTGACTTCTTTTTCTTTAATTTAGGTGCTGCGCTCTTGTCGGTGGAGTACTTGCCATTGTTTTCTCCTGCCTGCTATCATCTTAACTGCCTAGTACAGTCGCCCTCAGATATATTGGAGCTCTTACTCTTTTCATAGTTTTTATTACATTAGGATGACGCGGGCAGTTTGTAACGCTTTGTAGTTTTCAGTAATGTCATCACTGTCATGAAAGTGCCATGCAATAAATAAATTCAGGCAAGTGAGTGTTCAGATATTAATGGTGATTTGTAGTGTATGAAACTTATTGTCATTTAAACTGTTCAGAAGTATTTGGTCACTTACTTCTTTTGGCTCACCTATGAAATTAAAAATAAAATTTAGATAAAAACCAATAATGAAACCCAGTGGAGTATTAAGTAGGCATATCAAGCATACGTTTGAAGCAAATAATAAAACAGAATATATTTCAGTTTACTGGTGTAAGTGCTACGGTGGTGTACTACAGAATATAGCCACACAGGTAACAGGCAAACATGGTGGTCAAACTATTAACACCTCTATTTTTGCTACCGGGTGGGAAAATACCTAAGGGAAAAAGAATGCGTACATTTGACCGATTTGTGTCGTTACACTCTTTTAGTCCATATTTACTCTACTTATTTATGAAGAAACGTAACTTACAACACAAGAGATGTCGGATATTGTATTCAAAACGATCCGCCTGTTGGATCTGCGGTTGTCTGTAACGACTTCGTACATTTCCATGCGTACGCTTATTGACATGTACGAAACAGCGATATACAAAGCTATTTGCGAATAAAATAGATATCGCCCTACAAAGGGACGTACTATTTCTTTTGATAATATTTTGTAACTAATAATATGACGAGGCAGGATTTATTAAATTAAAGGAGATACCTAGGTACCATACCAACTATAAGTTTTTAAATTGCTATAGCACCATTTTGTATTAAACATGTCACGCCGTTCTTTTTTTCCATGCTGAAAGCAAATGGAAAAAAAAAACGATTAATAAGTATCTTCTTGTAAAATAAATAATATGAAAGTACGTATAATACCGAAATAGCACATAAACATAGACAGAGGTCAGGCCGAAAATATAAAAATATACAATTCATCATATACCCATGAAATGTCTCAGATTTTATTGTAACATTTGAAGTTCTTTTATGTTTGATGGTCGTGACATCGGGTCGGCAGTGCCCAGTAACCCATGTTATAAGAAACTGACTGCTTAGGAAATAGGTTCGGAGCCTCATCATAACTTCATATAAGTTTGGTTATAGTTACTGATCCTCCAAACTAGTTTGATTAACTCATTTGAACATTCGGGCTTTAATTAAAGTTGTATCGAAGAATGTATCAAGGCCCCGTTGATATGATAGTAGTCATCGAAGTTAGCTATAAATAATATATTAGTTGACTGATCCGTAAATTCACATCATCGAGAAAACTGAATAATACTGTTTTAAGTAACATTAATAAACGAAGCCCTTGCAAGATTTATTCGTTCGACCCTTTCAAGATTGAATATAGATTAAATACAACAAAAGCCGCTACAATAATTCAGTTGAAGCCCCCAAATTGCAAATTAGGCTCACAAAAGGGTTGATGGAGTCTACAGAAGTGTTACGCAAACTGCACGGTACAGTAGCCACCAGTGATCCGGCATAGAATCGATGTTAATTGATTCGAGACACTGTGAATCACTCGAGCTTATACATTAATTAAACGTAGTTGATATATTACGTAACCTTAAAAGTAACTTGTTTTTCTGCTAGCTAGACTAAGTTTTTACAAATAACTCAATGAGAATTTCGCTTAACAAATAGCTCTTTCTGAGCTTACAGTAGATAGGCATGATTTATAAATGGAAAGTTTGTAAGTGTCATTTACTCCCTTGTCATCTCGAAGACGCGGGTTGATAGGTACGGTACGCCCATCGAAAGCTCGGCTGCCGCGGGTTGATAAAGGCTTACAATGTATTAAACACAGCTTATTGAGTATTTTCCCTGCAATCTGCATAAGTCAACAAATATCAAAACCCTCGTCTTTCTAAAGGCTACATTGATTTCGTAATACTGATATCGAAGGATGGAACCGTTCGAGAACTATTTTTTTAAGCTTAACGAATGGTAGCTGATTAATATAACACTATAACACTGTACTAGTATAATACAAAATCCCATTTTAACTACCAATATTTACTTAAACTACCCATAGTTTTCCACAGTGACCAGTTGCATACGGTAAGATACTAAGGTAGCATATCACAGTGTTGAGTGAAAATCCTCGTAGCCTTTAACATTCACTGCTGGGCAAAGGCCTTGCCTCAACTATGAGGTAGTTGAGCCATACTCCACCATGAAGGCTCAGTGCGGATTGGTGGAGGGGTTTTTACAAGGCAAGCGACTTACCTTGCTGCCAGATGTTGATGACCAAGCCGCCCAAAAGGCCTCTGACTAAGCTTAACGACTAACATCAACCGATATTAGCCCGGACCAACACGGAGATGGTCATGATTTAAGTCACACAAATGTTCGGAATGGTCACATATTCATACACGACCGTGCTTTGGGTTGCTTAGCTTCGGTAATTGCTACCGAAGCGCTGCCACCACTACGCTTGGAGTACCTCAATCTTTGCAATAAATTTAATAAAATCTAAATAAAATTTATTTAATCTATAACATGTTTTCAGTGGTAGGCTGGCAATTAGGAAAACGTCAAAAAGCGTGATGTAGCTTCTGACCTAGAAAAAGAAGGGTACTAGATGAAATCGCTGAGAACAAAATTTTTGACCACGTAATTTTGTATGGATTAGTTAGGAGGTTATCAAAAGTCCCAGCCCGTACCTCCTGAGATGAGAGGAGGGGGATGGTTTAAATGTGAAATTTTTAGGATTTTGCGTACCATGCGTCAAAGCGACATGAGACATCCCACAAAATCAAAGCTAAAAAATTTTGCTGCAAGTTTTACTCAGTCAAATTTTGAAACGACTTCAAAAAAAGGAGGTTTTCAATTCGCCCTGTATTTTTTTGACATCGATGGAATTTTATAATATTGGAGTATGTTTCTGGCTGCATAATTGTGAAACTTGTAAAATATATAAGTATGCATATATATATTAAAGTTATTTATCTATTTGGTTGTAATGGATAAAATTTAAATATATATTATTGCGTCAAGATTGCTCTTTCCTTAATCGAATAAGTATATTCCGACTTTAGGACCAGTGTAAGTATCATCAAAATCGGTCCAGTAGTATTGAGAAATTGGCAAAAACAAATACTATTGGCATGAAAAAAAAAGTTTAGAATGTTTCTAACACTCATAGTGTCATATTTTATATTCATAAAGATGAAATAAGAAAACCAAATTTTTCGCACGGGCGGGACTTGAACCAGCAAACAGAAAAACGTCACGCGTATGACGTATCCATAAGAGACCCGAAATTTCGCAAGGTAGGACCGACAGCACGGTAGCTCAATTGGTAGAGCGTTTGGCCCGGTTAGCCAAGAAGTTGCTGGTTCGAGTCCAGAAATTATTTAAAAAAATAAAATAAAAAATGGTTTCCTATTTCAGCTTTATAAATAAAAAAATATGTTCAAACTTAAAAACCATCTTAAAAAATACCGACCATAAACTAATTACACCCTTTTCTTATCTCAAGAAATAAACAATTCATTTGGAGTCTTTTAAGCCTTTTTATGTAGTTTTTATTTTTAATGCGGTTTAAGAGTTTGTTCGTGATATTTTTATTCCATATTATTTGTTTTTGCCCATATTAAAAAAAACTGAACCACTTATGATAAAACTTACACCAATCTTTATGTCGTAATTTACTTAATCGATCAAAAATATATTCTCGATACATCATCTTGTTTAAATATACAAACCAAACATTTTACAAATATCACACAAACATACATACCTACCTACACGTATGAAATTTAGCACACGTGTACCCAAATATTATCAAATTCAAAAGATGTGACATAAACACATGTATAATTGATAACTTCTTTTTTTGAAGTCAGTTTAAACCTTGAATAAGTTTAACTTGTGCCAAAATTTAGCTTTCATTTTTGTAGTCTTCTACATTCTTCTACATGAGTAAAATCTCATAGAAGAATGCATGCAATTACATCGCTAAAACGTATTGTTTCCGATAGTTAAGCGAAAAACGTCATATTTTTCAAATTTCCTTACACGGTTTAACGTTACTTATTTTACTAACCAAAAAGCGGAATAACGTTAATTATTCACCTGCCGGCCCAGCGTGTCATGGCGAAAACTCTCAGACCCGGCTAATGCCTCAACAATTGACCTTACAAGAATCTTTCGAACAAAAAGCACTGGCTGGCTGTAAAGTTTATTTGATTTGAATTTTGACATCTACTCTTATGATCATCATTTGTTTTTTTCTGTAGATGTACTGACTGTGATATTACTGTATTTTTGTCTCATAAACTGTGATGAAACCATCAAATTATTATCCCCTTTGGAAAGGGAATAGTACCTACTTCTATGCATGAGACTCAATAAAAGACCCTATTATATCTGAGTATCTAATTTAATATTCTCAGTTATTTGGTGAGAAAAGTCAATTGCTTGCTTGTCACAAATTCAGGATAAAACCTATTGACAAACATTTATTGTCTTCAAAGATTTCTTAAAAGCAAATAGAAACGTCGCCACCCAAAATACAATGTCTAAAACAAAATTCTTATTTAGCGATCACCTCAAAGGGAGCTTTGATGTATAAAAATTACAATTGCTCATTTTGGTCTTCACCCCCGTGCGCTCTTTAGCGTCTAACTTAGTATTATAAGTAATTTAAAATAAAAACAATGAGAGTGATTTGCTTTCCGCAAATGGAGTTCCTTTGTGGGAGGAAGGAAACGAGCCCCGCGAATATTTGTGCCGCAAACAATGGCTTCGCTATTTGCGGCCCACGACGTTTGCTTTGTTGACGCGAATCAAAACCTTAACAAAATACAGCGTTAGCGTTCCAGAAAACGAATTAAATTATTTTGTCTCAAACGCGATGTTTCCAACTGTTTTGCGTTACACTTTAAAAGTGCCACGCGCTGCTTCGCGACTGAGTCGGGAATAAACAACGGCGCACCGAAATCACCCGTTTACAAACAGAGGTAAGAACTTTATTCTTAGTTTATCGGATGTAGTCTGAAGAAGATAATTGTACATTTCGCCTGGATAAGATTGTGACTGACGAGTCAATCTTATTGTAGAATACAAGGGTATAAAAACCTTCTAACTAGTAGATATTTTATTTAAACTTTATTGCACTGTAAGTTATACAATGGGCGGACTATATGCCTCATGGTAGCTATATCTTTAATAAGTAAATAAATATAATAATATAACTTTGTCCTCAAAAATTTTGGTATTTTGGCTAAGTGGATGTAAGCCTCCATCAGTGCGCGAGTCCGGCTCGCACTTAGCCGGATTTTTCTAAGCGTTTACGGGTAAATTATATAAATGTATTTAAATTGAAATATCTTCTTCAATAAATTTAAAGTAAACACCTAAGTACTAACTAGTGGTGTGCCTTACTTTCTACGTGAGTCTGAAAACATGAGAATTTGCTTTTTAAAGTTATTGTTTACTCCAGTTGACTCTATATATTTTATTGAGTTGATACTATAATTAAGCAGATTGCGGAAAGTAGAATCCGCAATACTTAACTAAAGACTGTGACTTATTTTTTCGACGACCCGTCTGGTGTAGTGGTCGAGAAATCGCCTACTACGCAGCGGGTTGCGGGTTCGATCCCCGCACAATACAAACATATGTGTGCATGAACATGTCTGTTTGTATTGGTCTGGGTGTTTTCTATGTATATCATGTATGTATTTACAAACAAAAAGTATTATATCCGTTGTCTGGCACCCATAACACAAGCTTTGAGTAGCTTACTTTGGGGCTAGATGGCGATGTGTGGGAATGTCCAAAGGATATTTATTATTATTTTTACATTTAAGTATAAGGTATTTTCATATAGGTAACTTTAATTTGAGTACCACACAAAAATCAAATGATATACCACATTTAACACATTAGATACATATGGCTACCACTATTTAATAAATAATGGGTATCATTCGCCGATTTGGCTGACAAAATGTGATATAAAGAGAAATACATGTGAAACCAATTTTCCACTAATTAAATACTTAGTCAGAAGTACGTTTCGAAAGCGCAAAATGAATGGACGCGTTTAGGCACAGACACCAAAATTACTTAGTAATGCCAAACGTCATAATAACCTTATTACTAACATTAGAGAGAATCTGCCGAAAAAGCGTCCTGCGCGATCTCACCAATTTAGCAAATGGACGATTTTATCGCTGTTATGTCGCCAGTTTCATAAAAGAAAAGTGTGAAGCGCCGAATGAATGAGCACTCGAAACGCTTATCAGCCGGCGAAAATTACTTTTTTTAAGAAAAGACCTTGTGCCCTCGACATGTATTGTCTTACCCTTTGCCAGATTCACTTTATTTTTCACTCTTGTAATTAGTATAAGTTTGTTCCAATGAACCAATATTGTACTAAGCACCAAAATAAGTTTGACTGTAAAATCTGAAGATTTTTTTAAAAGCCTACAAAATCTGTTTTTAAGCAAATCTGCACGCTACTCCGTTTTGAACACAGGTTAATAATATCAGCAGTTGATCAACTAGCGGCTAAACACTTTTTACTTTATGTCCATTATAGGTTATAAGCATAATTGTTCTACGAGAAAAAGGACCCAAGACAAACCGATCTCCAGACTGTCGTAAAACAGTCGCACTATGTGCGATTAAGATCTCTCTTGGTGACATTTTATTTTGATGAACATAGAAGCCATATAGCAATCGCGACGCGCTCTCTCGAGGCAGGAGTCGTAAGTTTTCTTCATGAGCGAATACCTTTTAGGTCACTAGTGAGTTAGTACGTGAAAGTAGTTATTTCAACTAGTTGTTGGGTTATTTATGGTCTCCAAGGATTTTACTGGCTGACTGGATTAATAACCTATATAAATATAAATGTGTTTTTAGATAAATAAAATAAATAAATAAATGATTTATTAATGAACAAAAAGTATTTATGGTAACAAAAAGGACTTATACTAAGAGACTTATTATAGTATTTGTCTGAACTAGGTTGGACCTGAGTTTCAGACTATAAAAGAACTATGTTAGCAAACAAATTACAATAAACTTACAAAGATAACACAAACAAACCTTTAGCTAACAGACAGATGACCCACACAAAGCTAGATAATCGTTTCAAAAGCAGTAGGTATCGTAACACCTACCTTTACGTCTGCGAAATGTCACATGCTTACGTCATTCCCTAGGTTCCTTTTAATACGGTAGCCATCGCATCAATCTGATGTAGTACATAGTAAAAGAAAATATTGTTCGCTGTAAATTAACAACGCCGGAGAAAGTTTCTTCAGAATACGAGGTGAAATTAAAAATGTTTTATTTTAATTGAATACCAGCAGCGTGACTGTTCCAGCGACCAAAGGTTTCGCCGGTGTACTAGGCAATTACCGTAACGTTCTGTTCGTGTCAGCAGCTTGTGCCGTATTAGTTAAACTTTATACGATTTCCGGGAGCCAGGAAACCCAATTAGCAATATCATCCGGCCTGAGAGTGTAACGAGAGCGGAGAGGCAATAAGCACCGCTACACTTAACATACTGCAAATTGCTGTTAAATTTACTTAAACCCTCTTCTTACATCTCATAAGTTGGGGCTCAACAAATTGTCAACGATTTGCCCGGGCATTATGTCGTGCCCTGAGGTTTATCCCTTAACCTGACTGGATAAGCCAAAGACAAGAACGTGACGGCGGAGCAAATTCCAGCAGGCATTTTTTCGTAAGCTAAGGATGTGGACGCGGCTGCCAGTTTTATCTCATAAAACACTTCCGCCACTCCTAAATGGCACACAAATCCCTGCTACATGCTTTAAATGTATTATATTTTTCTTCAGCCTTATACATACGTACCTATATAAATAAATAGATAAGCTCAGTTTGTACCAATTGTACAACTACGAAGGACACTGTCGAGTCAGTAAAGCACTTGGCCTGCGATTCAGAGAAGACTTCGCGAGCGCCCTCTTCTTAAAATGAATGATTCTGAAAAGGGTGTTTTATCAGATCCTCTTGAGAAGTTCGCTTCAAAGATTTAAGACACGAATATTGTTGTTAACTGTAGCCATTGAAAAGTCCTTTATTCGAAACAATACGTGGAAAATAGGCAGTACGTATTTAGTATAGTACGTACCTACCGTTCAGTAATCTTTGTGAATTAAGTGTTGAACTGAAGTTATATGGGCCACCAAAACATTAATCTTATGGCGTACCTAGTATAAATACCGTCATTTTATGCATTTACTAAAGATCTTGTTGCGCAGCATACGTAGATGACACAAGATAAGAAAATAACTTAAATATTAATCCTCGTTTTGACGAAATAGGTAATAGTTATAATCATTACAATATTCTCAAATTAAGTTGTAGAACATACCTACGGGATTGTAAGGAGTGTTGGACAGTTCTACATGCAATAGCGTGCTGACCGTTTGGGCAAAGTGCTTGTCGTTTTGCATATTAATTGTTATTTTATTCTGTAACTTAAAATATTACAGTCATTATAGTCGATATTAGGATTGTATTTTGTTTTTGACAATTTGTAACAGTGGCGTCTTTTCCTTTCGTATAATCCCATTTATTATAAAATTAAAATCCCAGGCGACAATTAACTGTGTTAATGTAATGTAGCAAAGTACTTATTGTACGGACAACAGCACGTTAAGGTAAACACTGCGGTGTCGTATCTTATGCAGTTGTAAAAGGGGCTAGTTTGCAACAAAAGTGGGTAACCTGATGTGCCGGCGACTCTACATACGAGTTAAATATACTTGTAAAATTGAAATTGTATACTTATAAATATGAAAATAATTGATGGCCTACGTTCTATTCCAATGTGGGCTAAAGCGTTGTAGTCTCTTATTTTATTTTTATTATCAAAGTCTTTATAATGTTGTGTGTAATGCATCGTTATGTACCTACAGTCTGTGAAACACATGTGAGATATATATATTTCCCTTATATACTAAATACATTTAAGTTATGTACATTTAGGCGAGAACAACTGCCGAAATGAATAGTGTGTTTTTCTTCTTATTTTGAAATAAATAAATAAAAAAAAGATGGAATAAGAAACCAAAAATTACGCACGGGCGAGGCTGAACCCACAAACTCGAGCTAAACGGCAGTTAGACTGGCTGCACGGTAGCTCGATTGGAAAGAGCGTTGGCCTGGTTAGCCAAAGGTTGCGAGTTCAGTTCCACCCGTGCGAAATTTTTGGTTTCTTTTTCCATCTTATAAGCAAACAAAAAGAACACTATAAGTGTTCAAACATTTTTTCCCATGTTATTGTACAACTCATTACATTGTATATTACTTAATAAATCTTTTGGTTCCATTTTTCATTTTATTTTTCAAAAAAACAAACAAACAGGTAAGTCCATGCGGAAGGGCACGACGTGATGTCACCCGTACTCAATGAAAACGGCATTCTGAAATACTCCTAAATGTTTTTGGACGAACATTTAATACCTACTGGCTTAGTTGAAGTTCCATAGACCGCGAAATGGTTGAGCTTTAGGCCTTTCGTCCTAAATATGGTTAGAGCTCCTCATTTTTATCGCACAGCAATATAGCAAACAACCAAATCCAATCCCAGTTTGGTAGGCAATTATCGGCTAGCGTAAATCATACGTAAATGGGTCCGTTTTTGTTCTCGTGTGTAACGCTGCTAAAAGGCCCGAAGCTGCGCCCGCTGCTCTAAATGAAGATTTGTGGCCCACAATAAAATACTATTGCATTGTTGCTCCCAGTCCACCATTGTCACGGTACACCGAAATAGAAATCACGGGATAAAATAATACGCTATTGGCGAGCTGCCCTATTCGACTGCAGCGGATTTTGGCCACTGTAATGGATAAACTTGTGATATAATAAAAGAGAAAATGCTGAATCCGTTATTTTTTGACGACTGACTAATCGTAACGTAACAATATGATTTATCACACCGGTATCATGAGGTTTGCCTTAAACGGCGATGAAACGATGAATGGGTCTTTTGTTTACTGGATTATTATGATTAGAGCTTGAGCCCGGTTGAAATAGAGCTTTTTCCAACAAGGTGAAGCGGTAAGTGCACGTTTTCCTTTTTGTTTCCGACGACGAAATAAATATCACCGACATATCCTAAGCTAATATCCTTCGGCTGTGCTGTATAAACTTATGAGGACAAATAGCAGGATGCGTGTTGCGATCTTGCTTTGACAGTTAAGCTGCTCTGTCTTTGAATGGATTACAAAAGGATATTGACCAAAGCCGGGTCCAGATTGCGTCTATGTAGTTTATATTTCAAAAATCTTGTTTGAATTATAATTGCACTGGTATTTTAAGGGTAACTAAGTAAATATTGAATTACCTTGTTAGTAAAACATAACAATTACCTTACCTACACACCACACACTCACACACTCAGACACACACACACACACACACACACGCACACACGCACACACACACACACGCGCACACACACACACGCACACACACACACACACACACACACACACACACACACACACACACACACACACACACACACACACACACACACACACACACACACACTTCATCATCATCAATTCATTACACATAGTTACTTGCATCCGTCGCAATTCTGTAAGAACCATTGGGTTCCCACAGGAATTTCCTAGTGTGGGGCCCACAGTAGAATTCGTTATATTAAGCTTATAAGTGAGTATTTTTTTATATCATGACTTTTAGTTACCACTCGTATCTCATAAACTACTGGACCTATTTTGATGAAACTTATACTCATTTAGAGTACCCTAAATTTTGCTATACGCGATTGAATAAATAAAGAATCGTTTCGCTATGACTTCTCGTTTTTGAGAGAAACAAACATACAAATATACTTATAAACAGACAAACATACACATACGAAATATCACACACATGTAAGGGAGCCTTAATAATTCACATTAACAGCGTGGGACGTCCACCAACAAGATGGACAGACGACCTTATAAAGATCGCAGGATCAAACTGGATGCAGACCGCTAATGATCGGTCGCTGTAGAAAGCCGTGGGGGAGGCCTATGTTCAGCAGTGGACGTCCTTTGGCTAATAATGATGATGATGACTAAAATTTTATCCTATTCTCAAGTCCGATGATATCACATACATACAAGTCGAATTTATTAACTTCTTTTTTTAAGTCCGTAAATACAACGTTTATAAATGCCACCTTTAATAGTTCAATACTGCATGCCTTCATTATGTCGCTTTCTGGCGCTGACGCTGCGGGACTTACTCTGTAAAAAGTGATGTTCTTAGTATAATCTTCTGAACGTTCACTCATGGTCATGCTGACAGTTTTTTAGGGCAGTTTGATCCTTTAATGTTTTATTTATTAACTGACATGTCGTAAAAACTACGTGAATCAATTTCGATATACCTTGTGCTAGATACATTTATAGATTAAGTTCAAATATACGTGACTGGAAAAAAACATGTCTAAACTACTTTTCGTTTTCGGAAAATTCTTGGATAAACATTCAAACACTTAACTTGTAGCTTCTTAAAGAACGAAGTCATAAGGTGCAATCCTTCCCCCCCCCCCTTCTGTACTAAAAATGAAGAAATAAAATTAACTCTAAAAAAGTAAACACCGAATAAGTAAAATTCGCGTAAAATGTATTTCTTTCCTTAAAATGGTCAGAGTTTATTTAAGACTTTTTAGTGCTTTCGAATTTCGACTCCGTTCTTTAAGAAGCTACAAGTTAAGTTCTGTCATTAAAATCGCTGAACTCCTAAGCATTAAGGAGTTCTACAATCAGCTCAGCTTCACTCAATGTTTACTGTTAGACGTAACAACTCGTCAACATTAAGATTCAAGTAAAGAACATTATATGTGCCTTTAAAATTTGAGGATTTCCCTCAATTGCACCAAGATCTCATCATCAGATCCCGTCTGGCAACAATCGGACCAACTAGAAGGTCTAGCGAAAAATTTTTTTAAATCGGTCCACAAATAACTGTGATATGAGGTAACACAGCCACAAAAAAAAACAGTCGAATTGATATCTTCCTCCTTTTTTTAAGTTGGTTAAAATTTGCATACGTTTGGAAACGTGACGAGTTTTTTTATGTTTTGTAATACCTCCTTTTTTGAGTTAGTCATAAAGATTATGTCGTGCAGAGTAGGGCCTTTGCAGTAGAAGCAAATCGCAGTAATATGGCATAATCCACGTGCGTGCATCACATTCTGCATTCGGATCGCATGCGATCGGCGCTGCTGCCCGGATATTGTGTTTGTTTTATGTACACAGCTTTTGTTTCGCTTTTAGTCTATCTACGCTCCTATTTTTTGTGATATATCGCAGCGCTCCGCGATGTAACAACCTAATATATACAAACATTGTATCAAATTCTACTATAGTTCGATTTTTCTTTATTCAATTATTGTATTGTTTTACAACACTGAAATTATTTTATGGTAAATTTACAATAAAGTACGAAACCGTGATGTCGTCGCATAATTTGTAATTAAATTTTATTAATGGCATGACTCAGAAGAAGGTGATTATCCTAAGCAAACGAATATATTATTTTGGGCCGTTGTTCAAACACTGTCCTTAGTTTAATTTCTTTAAAGAATAATTAGCCACCATTAGTGTTACGGTACTTGCTAACATGTAAGCTCGTATATAAGTCTCAGCTACAGAAATATATATTTCAAAGGTTAGTTAAGGCCAAAGGTAATTTATTATTCACCATAGTAATATTTAGCAACTAGCCGTCCCCCACGACTTCGTCCGCGCGTTTTGAGTTTGCTCCCTCCCCTCCCGTCGCAGCGTGATGTTTTATATCCTAAAGCCTGTCTCAATAAATAAGCTATCTAACACAGAAATATTTTTTCAAACCGGTTCAGCAGTTCCTGAGATAAGCGCGTTCAAACAAACAAACTCTTCAGCTTTATAATATAATTAGAACATTATTTTGGTGCGGAGTTATGTTAAAACTGTGATAGCTCCTAAGATATTTATTGGAATCAAATGATATAAAGAGCAACTTGGTTCTAAATGGAATGCTCGTGATGATGAATGTATTTATTTTGATAAGAATAAATACCTGTGTGTATAATACACCTCTAAAAAGAATGCATTATTTTTTTACAAATTTATTAACATAAAAATGGTTGTAGTAAGTCAACCATAAAAGATAGACATATGCTGTCGCGGACTTTATTATAGAACTCTTAATGCTGAACAATCTTGTCATACATGATTTTTGTGTAACTTAAGCGGTTTCCGCAGCGTACGCAGCGGAAGCTCTCAAAAGGAATATCTTTCTCCCGTTTTCGCAACAAATTTCATTGCTGCTGTGGTCTTGTGAGTTGTATCTTTATGTTATATAGCTTAAAGCCTTCCTCGATAAATGGACTATCCAACATAAAAATAATTTTTCAAATCGGGCCAGTAGTTTTTGAGATTAGCGCGTTCAAACAAACAAACAAACAAACAAACTCTTCAGCTTTATAATATTAGTATAGATAGTATTTGTATTACAGAGGTGCTCGCAGCGCAGTGGTAGCAGCGCTTTGGTAGTGATACCGAAGTGAAGCAACCTACGGCCCGGTCGTTTTTGTATGGGTGGAAATTCCGACCATACAAGTGACGTACATCACGAGCATCTCCGTGCTTCGGAAGGCACGTTAAGCCGTTGGTACATCCTAATATCGGTTGATATTAGTCGTTAAGCCTAGTCAGAGGCCTTATGGGCGGCTTGATAACATCTGACAGCAGGGTTAGTCGCTTGCCTTGCAAACACCCCTTCACCAACCCGTCACGGATCCCTCGTGGTGGATAATCTCTCAAACTACCTCATAGTTGAGGTAAGGCCTTTGCCCAGCAGTGGGATGTTACAGGCTCACTTTACTTTTTTTTAGTATTTATATTATCCACAATAACTTAATAGTGGTTCAAACATATGCAACGTCACTTGGGACATTTGTAAAATAAAACGAAAAAGTGGAAGCACAAAAACATTCAAAGGAAAATGTTCAAAAAAACGTTTCCAATTTTCCTGTTGAAGACTTAATTGTGATCAAATATTTGAAATAAGGAAATTCTGATTCCCATTACCTACTTTATAATTCTTGTTAATTTTACAAGCAAAGTTATACAAAATTATGGAGGCGGGGAAAAGAGAAGCTTACTCGTGCAGTAGATTTAATTATAATGTTGGATAACAAAAGTGTGAACAGTTCGAACGAATAAACTCGATGGTACGGAAGCCGCACCGGTTAATTTTCTCATAAGCCGTGTATACAGAATGTTTTTTTTAACTCTTTTCAAAGATGAATAGTGTAAAATTTTGCACCTCTAAAAAAATATGCAATATTGGTTTATAAGGTTTTTAACACTCACAGTGTCATATTTTACATTCATAAAGAAGTGCTGGTTCAAGTCCCGCCCGTGCGCAAATTTTTGGTTTCTTATTTCATCTTTATGAATATGCAATATTTTTAGAAGAATATTTGAAAACATGCTTTACATTCACGTTTATAGTTAGAAGGTACTCACTATCCTGTATACTAAATACTATTAGTGAGCGTTTACTGCCATTAGCCGCAGACAGGGGATTGATTGATATTGTATTTAGTAGATTAGTGAACTACGTCTGATCGAAATGGCAACATCTTTCTCAAATACCTAGTCAGTTTTCATCATAATTCCTGCATTTGACAGCCTTCTAATGCATAGTTACCTATTTTATCACCCTGAAATACACAAAAAATACTTATGTGTATTGACAGCGTACGTCTAACAAAACTTTGTGTGAAATTGCGACAAACAGACACTCCATCTGTGTTGGTATTTTCAATGTGCTTTTCTTTCGCAGCGTAGTAAGGTTTAACTTTTTTACTTCGTTTTTATAGTGTAAATAATAACCTATTTCCATAACAGCGACATGAATAGTTCATTCATACCTATTTGTCGAAAATGGGTATGGTATAGATATACCTACTTTTCATGACAGCATTTGATATGAATAGTTCCTTTGAGTGAGACGACAAGTACGGGAACTAACTCAATCAGTCTCTCTCAGGGTTGTGCTGGTCTAAGTGAATTATTAGCTCCGTCTATTATGTATAACCTATGGTCTGATGGCTGTGACACAGCTGGAGGCAGCCTAATTGACATTTGATTAAGTCCATGTACAATTAGTTTACCTACGTTTAGGTGTGATTTGAGACTATAATCGCAAGTTGCGGTGTGGGGAATAACCACAATGCATCAGGTTTTATTCATACCTTCGGATTCGGATACTAATTTTTAGGCATTAATAATATCTAATCATTTGTCGCAGCTAGCAATACCAAACGGAACGCAAGCGCACCCTCTAGCGGTGGTTCGTGACAAACAAGATTTTGGTGCGCTTGGCAGAGTCTTGGTCGTAGCGGTCAGCGACGCCTCATCGGAACCCATTTTTCATCGCGTCGTCGTGCTGTGAATATCTACGTCACGGAACTTCCCCGCGTAGTAGTACCTACCTAAATTAGAATCGATAACGCCTGTTTGTGTAGTCTGCGATAAAGTTTTTAGGAACGTTAATCTCTTTGAACCTTTATTCCTATGATGTCTGATGGTTCGGTTAGAAATCCTAACGATTCTACAAATTTATTTATCATAGTATAATCAATAATTCCGTTTAGAGATTTGAACTTGTTACTTTGTTAAATAATGCTGCCACATTCATCTTACTAGTGACGTGTTTCGTTCATTTGGTTCTCTGCGGTTATTCAGTTCATTCAAACAAAATCCGTATGAATGTACGAAACTCAGTACGAAATCAGGATTTCTTTGTATAAGGTATATTTATAAAATGAAATATAATATTCATAAGAACAAGGGATTCAAGAAAAGTACTATTTTTATGGGTGTTTTTTATATACATAGACTTATATGTATTCTACTAGACACACTGTTCAGAACAAATTTTGTGTCACATTTTCTAAATTGACAGAAGTATGAAGTGTTGCTATTTAATATTTTTGATTTCTCCTGTTTGATGCAGATTATTGTCGTGTTTCTTAGGACAATCAATTTTAAGCTGCTATAGCAAATAAATTTAAACAACGTAATATTTTAAAATGTTTTCAAGAATTAGAGAAAAATAATCACTTCAAAAACAAAAAGATATCATATCAATATCATTTCCCAATTTCTTCCAAACATGACAATAGCCATTACAACTACAACACTGAGCTGTCAAAGGTAGCAAAGAGTAAGCGAACAGATATAACACGTTGCTGGTGTTTAGTTTTATGCCTATGAGTCGATATTAGTACCAGTATTAGTACTTACGATTATTTTTTGTTTTTACGACAATATGAAATATATAAAAAAAATATGTTAAATCCACAAAAAATGGTTATTATATGCCTACCAATATCATAACAACATAATTTGTACCAGTCAATACGGACAGATATTTACTTAAAATCCGTTTTTCTTTTCTAGTCGAATATTGTAAGTAATCTTGTTTGACATTCCTTTTTAACGAAATGATGAATTAAAAAATAAGGTAAACACAAAACTCAAATCTTACATAGGCAATTATCGTAAAAGACTGAGATCATTTTTAATTAGATAGTAAATTAATTTTTTTCACTGACATTGTTATAAAAGTTATACAAATATTGTTTACAATTTTGGACTAGCTAAGAAATCGGACTATAATGATAAGGTTAATTGAAATAAAACTAATACTTCAAAGATATAACTTGGCCCTTTAAATCTACTATAAATCTATTATAGGTACTCAGATAATTCATATTCTACCTATAAGACTTTTGGCATGTCTGTAATTGGTTGATCTTTGGTTTTCTATGGAAATTGTAAGAAAACTAAAATTAGTACTTTTACGCTTCCAATGAATCTTTAAATCATTTTAATTCACTAATCTAAAACAAAAACCTTACTTTCAAACAAGTTTAAAATGCGGGCGCTATAACACATATTTCAGTAATTTATTTATTTCGCCTTTTGACGTAAGTGCCGTTTTGACATGGTAGTTTCTTGCAACAGACTAAACGGATATGCTCCATTTGGCCTTAACTTACTGTAGTATAAACAGCGTGTCTAGTGTAAAATAGAGGTCGTTGTTTATAGAACTATTTTTCATGTAATTGAATTGATATAAAAAATATTGTGATTGTGTAAAATGTATTTTTATAGCCATAGACTAGCTAATTGCTCATTTTATAGCGCTTATTACAAAAGCAGTAAAAGACCACGCACATAAATCTCTGTTTACTCATTATTTCCTGTCAAATGTCATATCATACATAGCCGTTATGACTGTGATGTGATTGTTAGAGTTATAGCCTAAAGGGCGATAAAAAAAAACGGCTACGACATGATAGCCGCACGCAGAGGGCACCAGCACACCCCACTAAGGGACAGCGGTTCTTCTGTAAGGTTACAAGGATTTTATGATCGAATAGCTTGGATTGTTGACTCCGAAGCGCAACTGAGTGTTGAAAATTAAAATTGGAATAAAAGAAAATGAAATATGTAATTTTTCTAATGACAGCTTCATTCGTACAGTGCCACCAACGTATGGTCAAAAATAGAAATTCGGTTGCCACTTTGAAAACGTCATTAATGATATTCAAAAAATCTCGGAAGCAATTTTAAAGGACGTATTTTATTTTTTTATGAATCAGCTACTGAATGAAGATAACGATGATATTATTCTTTATTTTTAATTTGAATAAATATCTTAAATCGTTTTTGTCAGATACCAATATCAAACACCGGCTATCACCATATTATAATAATAGTCCCCCTAGCCGATTTCGACTACGGTGGCCAGTCACAACGGCTAACCGACTGCGCGGGACATATTATAGTGCACAAGTGTGTGCGCAAACACAGGTGCACTCTCTATTCCTTTCACTCTCATAGCCCGATGGGACATCTGAACCGACCGGAGAGAGTTTAGGCGCAGGACCAACGGCTTTACGTGCTTTTATGAGGCACGGGAGTGAAACACCGCCAACTCTGGGCTACTCTAAGAATTTCTGAACAGAAGAACTCAGGTATATAATATTTTTGGCCCGACCCGGGGATCGAACCCGGGACCTCTGGCGCAGCCGTTGCTTTAAAGTGCGACCCTTCTACCGCTGCGCCACCGAGGCAGTTATATGTAAAATATTATTATGTAGGACACTTTTTATTTTGATATCATAGCGAGCAAGGCGAATACTAAAATAGCCCACATTTCAATTCTCTTTAGCCCTGAGGTAGAACTGGTAGAGAATGCCGTTCGGCGTTAATGCCATCTTTAACTGTGCAATAAAATTTCAATAAATACTTGTTTTATATTATTCATCATGTAGTGACAGGGAGTATTTAAAAAACAGAAGTATTTATTTATTTTAAAAAACGGCAACCCTTTCCGATCGTCGCGCCATCCTGTCATTTATCATGGTGGCACTTTATCTAGCTTCGTAGCATAAGGCAAACAAATCGTAGCGACCATGCAACAATCGTAGTCCGTAGCACTCGATAGGTAGTGGAAGCAATACGGACGAGTCAATGCATTCTACTTATTGCTACCTTCTCACATAAAGCAGTTTTAAAGAATGTTAAAAGTTAACAGATGCCGAAGATTATGAATATAATATAATTAGTTCACGTAACGGAGTGACGATTGTTAAATAATGGAGAAGCTTACTTTACTGAACTTGTTTTTATTATGGTATCACGCAATGGCCACCTGTTAGTATTTTGACCGCGTCAGCTTTATAGCCTAGTAAAATCTGTCTGTGCGATTTACGGTCGATGCTATTACAAGCCACTCAGCTAATATTAATGTTTCTTTTATTTGAACTGCAGTATAATAACCCGTACCTTACAACTACGAGTGTGTAACTAAAGTTATTAGTCTAGCACACAAAATAGGTAACGGAAAAGTTAAAAAGTAATAATAAAAGAATACTGACCATTTAAATTACTGAGTTGAAAACTGGTCAGCTAAAATAAGTACGTATCTAGGGTGTAATCATTAAATGAAAACAGCACATCTTATTACAACTAACAATCAACCACACTGATTTATTGATCGATAAAGGCTCAAGTATATCTGCTTGTTTTATTCCCACTCGTGAAGAACGGAATGTCAACTTCAAAGCATACACGAAAAAGACAAGTATAACATCATAATTATAAGATAAATTGAGTGTTTTGCCATGCTGAGATTTTCGCATCATAAAGATGTACATATGTTAGTAGAACCACACATTAACTAATAGTATGGGAGATATTATACACACTTGGTCATATTTGTGATTTTACAGGTATTTTGTAGATATATTTACGTAATAAGTTGAAAAGTCTCGTAACTGAAAAAATATTATTTTTACGTCTAACAGCATTTACTCTAACATTAACTACGTTACTACTCTTACAAAATAATAAATTATTAAAACGCAAATGTCTGCTGCCTTTGATGCTTTGCAATACATAAACTCATTACTCTTGATAAAAGGAAAATGGAGTTTCTTTTAAGTATTTTCAAAGAAATATTAAAGTGAGTCTCATACGACGCGAAATCCTATTAGAGTCTAGGGGCTAATTACAATAGAGCCCATTGCGGGAACAGAAAAAGTCTGTAACAATTTACGAGTTGTGTTCTTGCGTAAGCTCAACGTGTCAACTACCTTATTATTTATGTGTTCCGATGAGAGTAGGATACTAAAAGTATGAGCAACAAACGTAAGGCTAAAATGACGATAAAAACAGACAACAGCACGTTAAGCTCAGTTGCCATCTCATGCAGATACTGTAAGGGTTATTTTTCGATAAAAATGTATACGTGTATGCCTTATATGCTGACAACTGCACAATTAACGTAATTTACATAAAACTTCGCAACTCGAACTAATTTACAGAGTGAAAAGGCTTCTTCTGGACGAGCTCGTTCAATTTTCGACTCATTATTTGTCGCACTTGACTTGGGCTGGAGTCGAGAGCACACCTGTTTAATTTCACATGTTTAATTTCATATACATACCACAATTGACTGGACAACATGAGTCAACTCAGACTGAAGTAGTAAATAATAGAAAAGCATATGTCTCTACGACTAGAGCAATAGGTAAGCTTGTCAAATCGGCGTCTGCGTCCCAAAGTTTTTGCGTCGTTGTAGAGATTCGGGTATTACACAGGGAACATTTTCCACACATTTCCTCTTTTTTCGCTGCTCTGAGCATACACGATGTTTCAGGCATAACTTTTTTACTATAGATATAGGTAATATGAGTAGTAATATTGATATGTAACTCGTAAAGGATGAAAATTAATAGGACGGTATGTAACATCATACCCATATTATCATAAATCTAACCAACCAAAAGATAACTTAGGTATATCTGGACACGAAACTGATATTACAAAGTATTTTCTTTTTAACGATGAAAATAGCTGAACTGGACAAAACATATTCTAATATTGACGTGCAAGTTCAAAGAAAGACGTTGAAAGAATTCTTGTCATCCCTAATCAATGCACGGTTCCTTACAATAAAGACTAATAGTCCCGCTCGCTGCCTCCAACATTTTACATCGTTAAATCATGATTAATGCCCCGCACAATGTTTCATTTTGAATTTAAAGTTTTAATAAGACACGTTCAACGTAAGTAAAATAGAATGTAGCGTAATAATGTGCTTTGTGGGTTCATTTTGTGTTTTACGAGGATAGGAGGAATGTACGTGACGACTCCCCAAATGGGGGTCACCTAACTTTGCCCATAAACAAGCACGAATCGGCCGCAGGACTGCCAAGCGAATAATTGTTGCAAATGAATTTCGGTGACCTCATGCAAAGTGCATACAAAGTCTGCAAATTTCTTTGCATGATTGATGCAGAAAGCTTTAATAAACTATTGGAGTCTTTTGAACGCAAACTACATATTAATGATTTGTTTGCAGAATAAATAGCGAATAATATAAAACCTATACGTTTACGTTTAAGTAAGAGTATGACGGTATACCTATTTTTGCCAATACATTTTGTGAAGTACAGGGTTAGGTAGTACTCAAAGGGTGGATGGAACGCAAACAAACACAATATGTGTAAATACAACCAATGTTTGCGCGGATTCCACGAAAAAGGCCTTGTAGGTATATTTACGCATATAAAAGATTTTCAGACATACTCATCCCAGAACATGTTTCGTTGTAATATGCCCTATTTATTGATGAATCGAAATTTATGCAATGAATCTTTTTCAAACTTTTGGGTGTTTTTTTTACGTTGTATCGACTAATATAATTTTCACCAGTGTTATAAACTTTTTTTATTACTTTTTTGTAAATAATAAGATAATTTTTCGCCAGTTATGTGTTTTTTTTGTGATCTTGACCTAAATTTGGTGGAATCCCGGATTGCACGTGCGAGCTAGATTTGATTAGACTTGCTTGAATTTCTCAGTATCACTCAAGTCGTAAGTTCTTATCCGTCAATGTGTTGAAAAATCTTAAATATCTATTAAATAATGTGTTGAAAGCTGTAGGTACTAATTTTTTTTTTACTTTTTGGTAAAATTATATTACTCCATTTACACATGTACGTACAGTCCCGCCCGTGCGCAAGTTTTTGGTTTCTTATTTCATCTTTATGAATATAAAAATATGACACTGTGAGTGTTAAAAACATTCTAAAAGCATGTACGTACATTCATATCAAAGGGCACAAACAGTCCTTTTTCACTCTACTGGGTTGTATTGTTTTTATTAAATGTTGTAAAAAACGTGCTGAAATAAACGAAACAGTTAAATCGAGTCGACCTTGGCCAATAAGGCTGTTATTCACTCGCTCCGTAACTGGTACAAGTGGTTGAGTTTCGCCGACCGTTCGTTAGAGCGAGGGCCCTTCTGCACTAGTTGAGATCAACCCTTTGATGTTTGCCGCCGCGTCGCCCTTGGCCTCGATGAGCGGTGACATCTTAAGGTCTGGGCACACAGCCGGCGGGGCGGGACGGCGACGCGACGCCGGCGGAACGCCAGCGGGTTGGACGAGTTGTATAATATAGAAATATAGCAGACATGACAGATAGCGCCGCCACGCTCGGCGGGGCGGTAACTGGCGCGTCGCGTCGGCGTCGCGCCGAGCGCGAATACAAAACACAGCGCGGCGGGGCGGGCCACCGTCGCGCCGAGCGTGGCGTGAGCGGGACGGCGAGCGTTGTGTTATATGATGTTCGTATTTAGTAGCCACACAGACGGCGGAGCGTGGACGCGTCGCGCTCGGCGGGACGAAGTTTTGTATTTTTATACAACTTTTAGTACCAAAGAAAAGATGTTGAAACAATTGAACGTCTGCTAGAATGAGTCAGAGGTTACACATTGATAAACGACCTTAGCCACAAATAATATAAAAAAGATTCTCTGAAATCTGCCATTTCTTGCCTGCAATCTTGCCATCACGTCACACCGCGGGCGGAACGGCCGGCGCGACGCCAGCGGGACGGTCACGCCCGCAGTGTGACTGCCTCATAGCGCTGGCGTTCCGCCGGCGTCGCGTCGCCGTCCCGCCCCGCCGGCTGTGTGCCCAGACCTTTAGCCCGTATTTTTTTTTATATTGGTTTACTAATTAATAGCTGCGGTCAAAGGTTTGAAGTTGCTGTCTGTGTTGGTAACATTAACATTGGTACAAAAAAGCCTTTATATTATCCTATGAGATTCATTGAGTAAGTGAGTGAGTGAAAAGCGATAACTCTTCAATCGCATCTCGATACCGAGATTTAACATATTCTCCTGACTTATTTAAAAAATCGTACCCTTCTAACGATCATGCTTACGCCTTCCCTGTAGATTTGGAACTGAAACCTGACACTAAATACGTAGATGAATGATTCTACGATTTTATAGTGAGTTAGGGGTCAGACAGTCTTAAATTTCTAGGTATGGCTGAGACAAAAAATTCTATTCCCTGAGTCTATTTCAGGAGCCGTAAATATTATCGGGAGAAAGAGACTCTCATACATTTAATATTATTTTATTTTAACGGCATTCCTGGTGAAAACTGAACCATGGTAAGATAATTACCACATACTAACTTTTCCACAATTTACTTTAAACCTAGTGTAGAGAAATTATAACACTGAGACTTCTTCAAGACTTTTATTCTTCGAACAGGGTATAACTTTAGGTACAACCTCTTCAACTTGATGCCACAAACCAACTGAACTGCCGGACTCCGCGCTCTCCCCGAATACAAAACTCCCCTCCAAAAATATATCGGTGTTGCCAGTAAATAAATTTCAATTTAACTGTTATAAGTACCAGTCCGAATAAATTATAGCAGCTATTTTTTTGAAAATTACGACATTCGGCCGTCCTACATCGAGCAGCCTCCTGGCGCTCGAATGGCTTGCAGTTCAGTTGGATTGAAACAAGTACATAAATACCCAAAAATTACCTTATGATTTTGAATAATAAAAAAAGCAACTAAATGTAATTTAAAGTTTTCAATCTGAATTCAAATATTTTTACATGTGCATGAATAATTATAAATACCAAGAAAATAATGATAACATGAATAAGACATGAAATTTTCGTTTTCATTTTACGTTCATAATGAAAATTTAGTTACAATATGCTAAAAAAGTATATATAAAACTTGTTTAAGATAATTCATAATTTCCTTGAGTCATTACGACATTCTAGCTACGAAATCAATTCATATTAAATTACAAGCTGACACACTTGATCAGTCTTAGGAAAATTATTATCATCAGGGTCATAGCACACTTAACTATTCCCCGCCAAAAAAAAAACAACTAGGTACCACACTAGCTACGAAATTAATTCATATTAAAGTACAAACTGACAAACTAAATCCGTCTAAGGCAAATTATTCTTGTCAGGCGCATAGAACACGTAACTAATCCCTAACAAAGAAAACAACCAGGTAGCATACCTACTTAGCTTCGCAATCAATTCGTATTAAACTACAAACTGACATACTTAATCAGTCGAAGGCAAATTATTTTTGTCATAACACACGCAATTACTCCCTTACAAAAAAAAAACAACTAAGTAGCATACTCAGCTACGCAATCAATTTATATTAAAGTAAAAACTGACGCTTAATCGGCCTAGTCTTAATTATTTTTTTTGACGGTCAAAGCACAATTAACTATTTACCAACAAATAAAACAACCAGGTAGAACACTCAGCTACGAAATCAATATATCTTAAAGTAAAAAACTGACACAATCAGTCGAAGGCAAATTATTCTCGTTAAGGTCATAGCACACTTAACTATTCCCAGACAAAATACATTATTAAAATACAAATGCACTCCGTATCGTGCCTGTGCCGTCGGAGAGTAGCCCCGGCGATGCACAAAACACAACGTCGCACATAAGGATTAAAATAATTCGAATGCAAAGCGCTTCGTATCATGCCAATGCAGTCTGAGAGATGTTCAGACTATGCACAGAACACAACGTTACGCACAAGCATCGAAAATTCATACTTGAATTAAATTTATATGTCCTACTCTTATTTAAATTCAAGTGCACTCCGTATCATGCCTGTGCTGCCGGAAAGTAGCTCCGGCCATGCACAAAACACAACGGTGCACACGAGGATTCAAATAATTCGAATACAAATGCGCCCCGTATCATGCCCATGTGGCTATGCACAGAACACAACGACACGCATAAGCATTCGAATGTCACACTTGACTTAAGTTAAGCTGCCTTGCCTTAGTCACGCTTAGACTTTAATACCTATAGATTCAACTTATTCAAATAGTCTTTTGACCAGTTTAAAACCTCATTTAATTATTTGTTTTAAAATATGTGACCGTATTTTCTTAAGTTTTAGAAATAATTTCAACAATTTTAAAATATTGCTTTCAACTACACGTGCCCTCATATTGTGCCAGTTTCATCGGAGAGTAGCCCCAACCTCAAAAAGAGCACACTACGGCACACGTGGATCCAAAAGCTTTGAATTTAAGTAGCACGACCGGAGGGTAGCCCCGACCACGTGCTACAAAAATCGTATTATTTTAAAATAATTTACACTTGCTAATAGTTAACCGTTTCATATTCTTACTAAATTGGTCATAATTCGAGCATACACTATTTCACGTACCTTGTTCTTTGTGGGCTGAAGATTCTTGCTCACTTCTGACTTGTAGAGAAATTATAACACTGACACTTCTTCAAGACTTTTATTCTTCGAACAGGGTATAACTTTAGGTACAACCTCTTCAACTTGATGCCACAAACCAACTGAACTGCCGGACTCCGCGCTCTCCCCGAATACAAAACTCCCCTCCAAAAATATATCGGTGTTGCCAGTAAATAAATTTCAATTTAACTGTTATAAGTACCAGTCTGAATAAATTATAGCAGCTATTTTTTTGAAAATTACGACACTAGAAAACCACGTTTTTTAATTTATACAGGATTAAAATAGATAAATTGAAGCGGGATTTGGATTACCTACCTAATTATACAAAAGTCTATGCAAGGACCGGTGCCTACGGCAGTCCATGAGACCGATTCTCGCGGCAATCCAACTTCTTTCGTGTGGTAATTCAATTGTGAGTTTAACCGTTTTACCTAAAAAAAAAAAACAAATAAAATATCTACACGTAAAAAAACTATCTTTTGATAGAAATTGTGGCACTGAGTTATCAAAAACGATTATTTCTTCGACAAAGAAAATTCGATCTTTAAACTTTTTCGTATTCGAAACGTAAACAAAAACGCATTTTGTGCAGGAGAATTGCCCCCCTGTTTTGCAGGATCACTGCATTGCTGAATCTCACAGAAAACTCTGGTGGAAATAACCGCAGAAACCACACGACAGTTTTTTGCAAGTACTTATACACTTACCGATAAAGCGGCGCGCTGAATGTTTCTTTCTTTTACCAAAATGTACAGTATGCACAAACAGCGTTACCTTTGTAACTGCTGTAGTTTTTGCTGTTCCATTGTTTGGATGCGTTGCTCAAGAGCACTAACCCTCGTCTCCAGGTTGTTGTTTTTGTTGGTGAGTTCTGTGTTTTTCTTTTGCAGCTGGGATATGTTGTCTTGCGTTGTTTCGATATTTTTAAGTAGCTTATCCATTTTGACAGACTAAAATTGGAGTGCTCGATGGATGTCTTTTCTCTTGTTATGGATATTTCAATCTCATTTGATCGCCCAGCAGTTTTTTGATGTCAAGTTGTACTGTAGCAGATTCTATATTGTCCTCATCACCCTCGTCATCATTAGGGATGACTATAGAACGGCGTCTTGGTGTATTGCTCTGATAATCTTTGCAGGTCCACTCTAGGTTGTCAGATGCGTTTAGTGCCGCTAGTTGCTTGTTGGTGAGTCCAGTGCACAGGTTGTTTAGGTGCACTAGTTTTTTACAGCGATTGCACTCGAGGCCCGGTCTGGATTTCAAAATGTTTTTGTTACAGTTATAACATTTAGACATATTGGGTTCGGGGGGTAGTTGTCGGACACAGTACACACACTGCGCACGCGCGTTAAGTAGAAGCAAGCGACGACGAATGAATTAATTAAGTCAATCCTCATACATTTTGGCAAATCATGATCTTTTATGAATACTATGCATCTACATTGTTCTACATCATATTATTTTCAAATATTAAACTTTCCTAGAATCTCAAATATTATTACCTGTGTTTATGTTTACGTTAAACATTAAGGAATTAAATATTAATTTGAAAAGTTGACTACTTGCGATAAATAAGTGCTGTCGCATACATAAGTTAGTACCGGACACAGCACGTCAAGGGAAACCCTGCGGTATCTTATACCGTTGTGATAGGGGTTAGTTTTCAACAAATAGTTATAATCTGATGTGCTGTGACTGTACATAGGCAAACCCGATACCCGTGAGTTTTGTTCGCCTCTTGCGGGGCGCAGTAATGAAGCAAGCGCTCCTAGCTGATTGTAGGAACGAAGTTTCCTAGATGTTTACAACGTCTGCACTTTGATTGGTACGCCAACTATCAACGGGCTAAAGTTTAACAGCTCACGTAAGTAAAAATATTTTAGAACAATTTCAGTAACGATTAGTTTTTCAGGAACTTTAACTGTGGTAGCGTCTATTGTAATGTTGCCGAATGAACAGCTTTTGAAACTACTATTGGTAGTATACAGTTATTGTTTTGTGTACCTCTGCCTTTAAAAGGGATTGGGAGATCAAACATACAGTTTTTATTAATACTTTCGCATACAGTATTCCAGACACAATATACATTTTATTCCTATTACGTCTCTATAGACGGTGAACGTCTATACGTACACCGTCGCGAAAAAGTTAATTGTATCATGAATTGAGTCAAATTCACTTTCGTAATTTAAATACGTTGCTTATGCAGGGTCTCTTGTACCTCGCATCCCGTTTTTGGTCGAGTATGAAAGCGTTTTTAATTAAGAAGTGGTTAGGGAAACCTCAACCTTACCGACGAAAATTTGGCCAAGTAGCATTTATTTTCTCAATTATAGATTACCAATGGCCAAGGTATCAATAAAATAATAAACAGTAATCAAATGTCGTACACAATTTAAATAAAAAAAATGTTAAAAAAATGTGCCTCCCCATCGCACCGCCTCGGAGACGACGGCCATTTAGTCACCGGCTCGTTTTGTGAGGTCGGCGCGCGGGCGGAGTTAACAATTTTTATTTTTACGGGTGAACGGCCCGGGAGATTGCAGACGTTTCTAATTTCCGCTCCCCTCCCGTACTCTCTCCGCGACTCGTTATTACCTGAGTATTTTCAGTAAACATTTTTTATTCCAACTTGTAAGTCAGCGCCAGCTAATTTGTTGCAAAATTTGGACGTAGCAAAAAAAAATTAACACTTAAGAAGTTCGTTTATGAGTTTTTTTTATATTTTAAATCATATTCCTTACAGTAAAGCCAACGAGCATTTCAGAAGTCTAGATTAAAGTAATCCAACCGTAATTATTCAATTTAATTGCGTGATAGACTCATATTTTCCTGGCCATATTTAAATGAAATATACGAGCGAAGGAAATACAAATGATAAATTATACAATAATTTGCTAGGGCCACTTGCGCCGAAGCAAAAAGAAATGTGATTGAAATATTGCCGCAGTGAAATTTATTAACTGGATGGATTAAATCGATTGGGCACGGTCTCACGCTATAAATGAGAAGAAACTGCAATACATATAAATTAAGGATTGATTCAATAGAAAATACATTTCAAATTGTTTAATTAAACGGTGGGCAATTTGTGTCTTGCATATTTATTGTATCTACTTATTTCAGCTGTAAAAATCATTGCAGTGGTAGAAACGACTACAAAATTATGAATAACCAAACTAATATAATAAAACCATATCCTGTTGTTTCAGTTCCAGCTACTAAAAACAATAAGTTTTTTTTACTGAAGCACCACATACCTATGCATAAATTCCAATCACATTGGTAAAAGTTTTTCAAATTTACGTCTGCGAAGGCAGTTTCTAATTCAAATGATTTTATCTGTTTCTATTAACGATCTCAATTATGGAGTCAGAACGCCAATTAGCAGTTAATGGATTCTGCATGACTATTACTCAGCTTGTGATTGCTATAATGAACCAAATAACGAACCCAGGATTAACCTACAATTGCCCGGGATAAATGGTTACTTTAAATTAAACCTTCTGTTATTCACCATATAATGTCGTTAAAATGCACTTTATGTCGATTATGAACGATCACTTACCACACTATATCAACACAAAGCAGTATTTTCGAATTGAGTTGAATTTACTCATATCAGATCAAAGTATTATTTACATAGATCGGATAATCGGATGCATATTTACCTAAAGATCATTTTTGCTAAGATATTATGAAGGCAGCTTCTTAAAAATATATTTTTTAATATAAATCCAGGGATTCTAGAAAAATCGGGAATGCAAACTTATCTGTAAAATGCAGTAGCAACGATGTTTTTAGCATGCGGTATTTATTTAAAAAACAGGAGTCCGTGATTACATAATTAATAAAATAATATGTAGGAAGCGTAAGCCCCATCAATTTATGAGTATGTTGAGTGTAAGAAGAGTAGTAGACAGTACATACACACAGAAGTACACCCTATTTGCTTCTTTACGTACTTAAAACACGTACGACGTAAAAATGCTATCCATATAAGCCAAAATCTTAAAAAAAAAAAGATATACCTACACCCGATCTGATTGTTTAGTAAAAAAAAACTAAATTTATTGATTTCGCAATCCCACATTTTTTCGATTCAAAAGTGCTTTCCATGATAGCCAGAACCTCAACTTTAGGCAAATATGCATCAGATTATCCGATCACGCATTATTTATTATCTATACTAATATTATAAAGCTGAAGAGTTTGTTTGTTTGTTTGTTTGTTTGTTTGTTTGTTTGTTTGTTTGTTTGTTTGTTTGAACGCGCTAATCTCAAAAACTACTGGCCCGATTTGGAAAATTATTTTTACGTTGGATAGTCCATTTATCGAGGAAGGCTTTAGGCTATATAACATAAAGATACAACTCATAAGACCACAGCAGAAATGAAAAATGTTGCGAAAACGGGTGAAATATATTCCTTTTGAGAGCTTCCGCTGCGTACGCTGCCGAAACCGCTTAAGTTACACAAAAATCATGTATTACAGGATTATTCAGCATTGAGAGTTCTATAATAAAGTCCGCGACAGCATATGTCTATCTTTTATGGTTGACTTACTACAACCTTTTTTATGTTAATAAATTTGTAAAAAAATAATGCATTATTTTTAGAGGTGTATTATACACACAGGTATTTATTCTTATCAAAATAAATACATTCATCATCACGAGCACTTCATTTAGAACCAAGTTGCCCTTTATATCATTTGATTTCAATAAATATCTTAGGAGCTATCACAGTTCAAACATAACTCCGCACCAAAATAATGTTCGCAGCTTAAGTACAACGTGCGCTTGCGCTAATATTTTATAAAGCTGAAGAGTTTGTTTGTTTGAACGCGCTTATCTCAGGAACTGCTGGACCGATTTGAAAAAATATTTCTGTGTTGGATAGCTTATTTATCGAGAAAGACTTAAGGATATAAAACATGACGCTGCGACTGGAGGGGAGGGAGCAAACTCAAAACGCGCGGACGAAGTCGCGGGGGACCGCTAGTAATAAATAAATAGGTACTCCAATATACAAAAGTAAGTTTTACGAAGATACTACAACCAATCAATGTTGGTTGATGTCATAAAATTGCATCCATTATTTAATTACTCATTAACTGTATGGTTGATGTAGATAATAATAAAAAGCGAAAAGAATCAAGATTCATCGCAAATAAATAACAACGCAATCGCGGCTTGACACAAATGTCAGTCCAATCGTCCCGCTTTCCGTCCCACTGGGAGAGTCCACCGCAATTTAAAACAAACATTTTGTTTGCGTTCATTATAATCTTCCTCGGATGAAAATCCCAGAGCTCTTGAGCTGTGCAAGTTTTTCGGATAGGAAAATTGTATGTATTTTGTCCATTTTCAAAGACTGCCGCCCTAATCCTGGGCGCAGGAGATTCATTTCACTATGCATCATTAAACGCGATATCCGGGTGACCGGCCGCTGGCCGCGTACTTCACTTAGGCCGCTGCTAAACTAGAACGGCCAGATTCATCTGCAAATTATATTCCGTCTTTTGCGACAGGTATAAAATCAGGCGTAGTTTCAATCGAACATGTAAAGTGCTTATAAAGGTATGTTACTTCTAAACAATTCGTCACTCGTAATGGCTCTATAATTTTTATCTTAAGAGGGTAATATTTAAGAAAGATTTCGACCGTTATCATCAAAACACTTTTTAAATAACAAATGTACTATAAGTAAATAAATATTAGACACCAATTACATACATTGCTCTGATCCCAAAGTAACTAGCCAATGCACTTGTGTTATGGAAATCAGACACAACGGTGGTACCTAAATTTACTACACAGTCTGGCCATAAATACTGTCACAATTAAAAATAAGAAAGATATTACATTTGAATTTGGAATTAATATATAAATAAATAAATAAAAACTTTACTGTACATTAACACACCAACAAATAACAGGTGATAAACATTTTGCATAATGCTTACTGTGTGGAATCTGTCATTTTTATACGATTGCTCATTGTGTTTTCTAATTTTTGCGCCAATACATTTTATAATATTTTGCGATAATAAAGTGAAGTGGGGTGATAAAGAGAACGAAAACGGTGGACAAAGCAGTAAGGGAAAGAATTCGCAAAAGATTTTATCTCGGGAGATAAAGATAGCACCCAGAACCATGACTTAGGGCTTGCAGCCTATAAGAGACGCACTGGTCATTATTTAACTGATAATTTAAAAAAGAATAGGGTGGTAAAATCAAAAAAACTACTGAAGTGGAACCTAAAGGGAGGACACAGAAAATTTTTGTTTACGGATGAGAAAATCTTTATAATTGAGCAACATTTTAACAAACAAAATGACCGTATTTATGCTCAAACCACTAAGGAAGCTTCCCAATGAGTCGGCAGAGTGCAACGTGGGCATTACCCGACTTCAGTGATGGTTTTTTCTTTGGTGGGGTGTTAGCTATTAAGGAGTGACTGAGCCATATTTTTGTGAAAAAGGTATCAAAACATAGGCACAAGTGTATCATGATACCATTCTTGAGAAGGTAGTTAAGCCTCTTAACAACACCATGTTCAATAACCAAGCATGGTCTCTCTAACAAAACTCGGAACCGGGTCATAAAGCTCGGTCCACGCAGTCTTGGTAAGAAGCGAACGTTTCGGACTTCATCAGAGCTGAAGACTGGCCGTCGTCTAGTCCCGATCATAATCCGCTGGATTATGATTTTTGGTCAGTTTTAGAGAGTATGGCTTGCTCTAAACGCCATAATAATTTGGAGTCACTAAAACAATCCATACGATTGGCAGTGAAGAATTTTCCCATGAAAAGAGTGCGTGCTTCTATTGATAACAGGCCTCAACGTTTAAAGGACTGTATTGCAGCCAATGTAGACCACTTCGAATAAGCTTTTTAAATTGTTTTATATTTATGTTTAAAACTAACACACTGTAAAAGTAATAAACATTATTTGCATTTATAAAGAAAATGTTTTTCTTTGTAACAATATTTATGGCAAGATTAGGTATGTCCCTGTTGTGGCAGAAACACCTACACTCGTTCAGAGAACCATTGCAACAATAGTCTACTGTAGATGGAGTAGGCTGGCTGATCTACTGAAATGTACTATACGTACTACGTACCATGTACCCTCTCTTGGCTATCGCTCAATTTTGTTGCCCAAAACGGCAGGCATAAAGCCAGGTAGAAAAGCGCCATCAAGTGAGTCACTTGATAGTGGCCATTATTCTTGTGCAACAACTTGAGCGGAATGCGAGACATGTGAAGTCAACTATGTTGCAGCTGTGAAAATGTGCTACAACAAATGTTTGACATTGTCGTTGTTAAAAAATACGTTTTTAAAAAAAAAATATTAGACACCAATCACATACATTTCTCTGATCCCAAAGTAAGTAGCTAATGCACTTGTGTTATGCAAATTAGACACAACGATGGTACCACAACACCCAGACTTCTACAGTGACCCGACCGGGATTCAAACCCGGGACCTCGGAACGGTGACGCCTTGAAACCAGCGTGCTTAGCCACTACACCACGGAGGTCGTCGAGTCGGAGTAGTCACAGAAAAAATCTTACGAGCTAGGGTTTGTAAATCAATAAAAAGCAGAAGATGTAACACTAAATATGACCTACTTAATGTTGACTATGGCAGGGCTCGAACCAACATGGACGCTGTTCCAGTGCCTCATGATAGCGCAGGAATCGCGACTCCCTATCGCCGCCAGGAGGCTGTTGAGGCTGTCTCGGACGCGGCGCCAGGCAGAGGCGACCCGCTTGCGCACGACTACTGGGAAACTGTTTTGATAGTGTGAGTAGTATCCATCATTAAAAGATATTGTTATTAAACTGCGCTTGAAAAAACAAAAATCTTGGTAGTAAGTGCCTGCCTATTAGTCTAAATAACATCCGATAACAAAAGCCGATGCTATTTATCTAGCGTCTGTAAAAATATCGCCAAGCATTGATTTTCCCGTGTACTTATTTGCTTAATATTGGATCGCGTAACTGTTTAACTAATTAACAATATTGCGCACATTTTGAACATCAGCGGTTTCTATTATTGGTTGAAACAAGCGTTGAAAGCAATTTAGTAACGGGGCTTAATAAATGCGTGGTTGAATTACCCTAATTGGGGATTAAAGTTCGCCGAGGATTTTCCGCGACATGCCCCTTGATGTTCACTGTCTCCGGTTATCGCGGCCAATTCAATTATGAACCTTCGTCCCAGTCACAATCTACACGTGGCTCCGTACAGCAGTATCTCAACTACAAACAAACGCTCTGCTGTATAACTATTTAGGTATCAAACAAACATGCACGAGCCAAAATAGCAGGGACACTCAAATCTAGCCTTTTGGATGATTCAACAATGCAAGTGATATGATATGATGATACAGTACTGTTGATCAATAAGATATCCATAATATAAACCATAGTACGGACAGCACCACGTCAAGGTAAACACTGTGGTATCTTATTCAGTTGTAATAAGGGCTAGTTTGCAACAAAAGTGGGTATTATTTATTTATTTTATATATTGACATTAACAAAATGAAGTACAAATGGCGAACTTAATGCTTTAAAGCATTCTCTACCAGTCAACCATTGGGTGAGACAGAAACAGTTGAGGCGGCGTAAAATAACAAAAAGAAACCTCCTGATGTGCTGACCACTACATAGACTTTAAATATATTTTTGGTACCCAATAATTGTAACAATTCTGTGGTGATAAGGAAAAAGGAGATAAGTCGTAAACTTGAACTTTTCAGTAAGACCGAATAAAGAAAACTCGTGTTTTTTCTCAAAAAAAAAAAAAACATTTTTTTTCACAGTTGAAGAAACCTATTGGCACTTTTAGTAGATTTTTAAGCAATAGTCAGAGATAAGAAGGTTTACACAAACCTAAAAAGTTTTAAAATACCTACTGTTCTGAGTCTTACGAGGGTCAAACTGAAAGTTCTTAGAACTGGCCACTTATAAACAATATAATAAAAAAATATTCTAAAATTTGAAAATAGAACTCTTTGCCAATATTACTGAGTATATATTTCATTCATTTGTCATTTGTTTTACGATTTGGCGGCAAATTGAAAATTGTCTGTGTCACGTCAACATGAATTTAACACGAGAAAATTTTCGTGCAATGATTTTTTATGACTTTCGATGTCATTTAAGTCAACAAGAAAGTTATGATAGACTACGATTGGCCTTTCACGATGAAGCCCCATCTCGTGCGACTGTTTACAACTGGTTTAATGAGTTTAAACGTGGTCGCACTAATCTCACTGATGATGTACGTGAGGGACGGCCTTCTACGGCGACGACTGAAAATAACATCTGTGTTGTGCGGCGTATGATAGAGACTGACAAAAGAGTGACCTATCAGCAGATTCGGACAAGCTTAGGCATCGGTATGAGTCAAGTGCACAAAATCCTCCACGAACATTTAGCGGTCAGGAAGCTTTGCGCCCGGTGGATACCTCATAATTTGACTAAGGCTCAAAAACTCCATCGTGTGGATTGGTGCCGTAAAATGATTGAAAGATTTAACGGAGGTGACTCAAATGCTGTGTTCGACGTACTAACAGGTGACGAAAGCTGGATTTACTGTTATGATCCTGAAACCAAAAGACAATCAGCTCAGTGGGTGTTTCCTTTCGAGGAGTTGCCAACTAAAGTGAAGAGAGATCGAAGTTCGGGAAAAAAAATGGTGGCCTCGTTCTTTGGAAGGATAGGTCATTTCGCAACAATTGTGTTAGAGGATCAAAAAACAGTTTCTGCAGAATGGTACACTACCAATTGTTTGCCACTTGTCTTGGAAAAAGTTCGAGAGAAACGACCTCGCAGTAGGATCCTCCTTCACCACGACAACGCCTCGTCGCACACCGCCAAGCGAACGATCGACTATTTGGCGACATCAAACGTTGAATTACTGGGTCACCCGCCGTATAGCCCCGACCTCGCGCCTTGTGATTTTTATTTATTTCCAAAAATTAAAGAAAAACTTAAAGGAAAGCGGTTTATGAATGCTGAAGAAGCGGTGGCTGCGTATCGCGATGCCATTGAAGAGACCCCTAAGGACGAGTGGGCAAAGTGCTTTTCCCAGTGGTTCCATCACATGCAGCGGTGTATTGACGTCAATGGACAATATTTTGAAAAGATATAATAAAACTAATAACTGGCTAATGTAATCAGTTTTTGATTTTCTAAGAACTTTCAGTTTGACCCTCGTATGCACCTGTGGATTGTGGAAAGTGACTACGCACAATGTTCCGGCTGATATTATCATCTTTGTCGTGTATGTGCTTTAAGTTATATCTCCGGATTAACCCTCTTGAGAATATATTCGCATAAAGGCGATAGCACTTTATGACCATTTGTTTATAGCTACTCGTAGGTATATCCACAGTTCCACACCGCCACGGCATGAATCGGGCTCATACCGCAGCGGCATCTTCAATAGTATCTGACAGTTAAATGACGCCGGGCGGTGTGGATACACTATTGTCACAAAATATAGACAGTAAGAGAAGTCAAACTCATGCACGTACTTTACTTTTGACACACACTGTCGCTGGGCGCGCTAGGGATGTCAACCTTGGCTTATACACAAAATAACTATCGTAGTCGTCGCACTCGCATCTAGTTGTTAGATATTTTGATAATATTATCTAGTTGTTAGATATTTTGATAATATTCAAAATGAGGAAACGAAATTATAAACTAAGTTAACAAAACTCAGAATTTTACGTTTGTACTGCCATTTCTTCAGCCCTATCCGTTTTAGACCTAGACCTATCAAAGTGTCATCACTAAAAGTAATAATATTTACATTTAAAAAAAATGTTCTCAACTACGTAATCTTGTATGGCATGAATGAATTTACCTTACAAAAATATAGTTGAAATAATAAACTGTTACATAAAACCGGTAGAAGTAGTCACTCCACAAAAATTTTTCAACTTACAAAGGTTCACACACGCGTTTCTGTAACGATCGGCACTTGCGCTCGCACTGTCCCGAAATGTTCCGAAATCTCGTGTACGTAAACGGTGTCTATGTGCGCGTTGTATGTAGATTGACTTCTTTTACCGTCTTGAATTTGTGCATTTTGGCACATGGACTTCATATATCGACATAATTTCAACATTTTTAAGGTTCCGCAGCCGAATGACAAAAAACGGAACCCTTATAGTTTTGTCAAGTCTGCCTGTCTGTCTGTCTGTCCGTCCGTATGTCTCAGCCACTTTATTCTGTAAGTATAAGCATCACACTATTGAAATTTGGTAGAAAGATGTATCCTGTTTACCGCTTTGCGATTTTTATTTTTGATTGCCTCTTTATTTTGACTGCCTCTGTGGCGCAGCGGTAGGAGGGTCGCACTTTAAAGCGACGGCTGCGCCAGAGGTCCCGGGTTCGATTCCCGGGTCGAGCCAAAATATATACCTGAGTTTTTCTGTTCAGAAATTCTTAGGGTAGCCCGGAGTTTGGTAGTTGGCGGTGTTTCACCACCGTGCCTCGGAAAAGCACGTAAAGCCGTTGGTCCTGCCCCTGAACTCTCTCCGGTCGTGTCAGATTGCTGTACCATCGGGCTATGAGAGTGAAAGGAATAGAGAGTGCACCTGTTTTTGCGCACACACTTGTGCACTATAATATGTCCCGCGCAGTCGGTTAGTCGTTGTGACTGGCCACCGTAGTCGAAATTGGCTAGGGGGACTATTATTATTATTACGATTTTTATACAAAAAATATAAAAATAATGATATTTAAGGGGAATCCCTGAAATATACATACAACTATATACATGAAACTGAAACCGAAAATCATTTTTTAACAAACCTATGCATGAGGGGTCTATGGATAGGTCTTTTAAAATGACATCGAGGTTTCTAAAACCATTTTCTCGTAAAGTCTAACGTTTGACAGACAGACGCTTCCAAAGTGGCGTCCTTCCCACTGTAACATCTAGACTAAGCGAGTTTAAATTATATAAAAAATATGTTATGTAGATCTTAAAAAACTTTCAACTAAAATTGGTTTGGACGGGATCGAACCAGTAGTTTTTGAGATATCGCACATTTTCAATTACCGCCAACATAACTTTGTTATTCATACGAACACTATGAATAACAAAGTTACATTTGCTGTCAAAAAAATATAGTGGTGTTTTGGCTAAGTGGAAGTAAGTGGATTCCCTAATGCAGTTAAAGTTGGCACAGAACCCTCAATGCGCGAGTCCGACTCGCACTTGGCCGTTTTTTTTTTCCATATAAAAATATATTTACAATTTTTTTATGTGTAATCAAATAAGTATAAGTCTATATAGTTGATCATGCGTCATAGGATTCAAACGGCAGCGGGAAGTAAGGTGAGGTCTCAGGGTGAGGTAGAAAATACGTCTATTGTTTGTGTTTTTTAACTATTTGTAAAGTTTTATCGTTTGCTAACTAAGTAAATGTCCATATAAGAGAAATAGATAATGACAAACGGTCGTCGTTTCTCATCCTTTCAATGTTAATTTTAGCAAATCTGCTGTCAGCTATAGACTAATAGGTATGCCCAATTCAATTACTGTGAACGTCCGCCTACGTCCCAGGGTGACAAGTGACGTCTTGAGTGACGATACCCTAATTAAGGATCATCCCTGGCTACGTAACACTCTTGAAATCACGGTAATATTGCTGACCAGATACTATGTATTACGACGCGTTTGGTGTAGTGGTTAACGCTCTTGACTACTATGCCAGCTCATGGGTTCGAATACCAAGTGGAAAATGTTAATGTGATGAGCATGAACATTTAATTTTGTACGTAAGTCATGAATGTTTAAGTATTTATTGGGGGACGTGGGCTCGTTGTCCGGTATTCGATTCACAAGGGAGACATCCTAACTTCGGAACCAATTTGTGTGTTTCTGGCAAGTATTTGTTATTTATTTATTTTAGGGCCGATTTTCAACGGTCAGATAAAACTTATCAGACTGATAAATTATAAAGCGACAGATTTAAAAAAATGACAGGTACCTATGATTGCTGACAATTAGGTGACGTTTTTAAATTAGCCATATTGTACTTTGTATGACGAATATTTCTTATCTGACAATTGAAAAATCAGCCGTTAGGCGTATTAATTCTTGATAGGTAGGTACTTTTATAACTGTAAAAAAAGTATAACTGTGAATAGTTTCTAGAACAATCAATCAGAATTAGATAGAAGAAGCCTTCTTTGGAAAACTTCTGACATTTGCATAGATTATTATGGCCATAAAATTTTCTCGCACCATCGGGCCTCGTGACAAACAGGAAACATCCTATTAAAGTTCCACCGAAGGAGTTTGAGAAACTTTCGCCAGTAAACCATTCACTTCGAGTTGATGAAAAGCGACAAAAACAACGTCCAACCGCAAAACAGAACAACGGAAATGAATAAACACATAAATCATTCACTAATATTCAATACATCTCGGTGAATTTATCGAGTTTGCTATGCAAAGTTCGTTGTGGTAGATCACACGGTATAGTACCTAATACTAATACCTAATGAATATAGTACGAACAATGTATGCTAATTAAGCCCGTATCAAATCAATTTAAGTTAACAAATATGTTATAACCTAGTTAATTAATATTTAGAAGCATTATTGGATTATATAAGTGTAATTAACTTTGTCTTCGCCACTCCATTGATACTTGGAGATTGATATGAATATGTTATTGACAAAATAATCGATAATTATTATAAAACATAGCAATCAGTCAGGTGAAAGGTTAATACAGGTATTAAAACAAGTACCTAATTTAATTTATAAAAAATCTTTATTTAAATAGTTGAAATAACCAAGACGGGTAAATGTTTCGAGTGTATTACTAGGTTAACGTTAATAACAAAGCCTGTTCAAGTGCTAAGTTATATCTGTAGATAAAATGGAAAGCTGCCAAACAGCGGGAACTTTAGAAGAGTGTTGTTCTTAGTTCAGCGTTGTCTTCTAACAAATCAAAACTTCGCTATTAGGAGAAACAAACCAGGCATCTCTTGTTTTATCAGTCTTTTGTCGGCATTTGTGTCTGTACTAAAACAATTACTGGCGAATATTGAATTGTATCGCTTGCGGAAATATCCTTCGTCATTACATAGGCCTATAGTAATAAATTTTGTCACATCTATTATTACTAGATTATGAATCCCTTGTGATAAGCTGGTGAATTTTATACAGAGTTTATGAACAAATTTTAATCCATGTATCATAATAGTTTATGAATTGTATGTATATAGTAAATGATTAATGAAGTCCTTATTTACGAATAAGTACGGATCTACTGGTTTAGAATGTTTTTAACATTCACAGTGTCATATTTTATATTCATAAAGATGAAATAAGAAACCAAAAATTTGCGCACGGGTGGGACTTGAACCAGCAACCTCTTGGCTGTTTATTTTAGCAGACTGACGGACTGGTAGCTCAATTGGTAGAGCGTTTGGCCCGGTCAGCCAAGAGGTTGCTGGTTCAAGTCCCACCCGTGCGCAAATTCTTGGTTTCTTATTTCATCTTTATAAATACGGATCTACTGTTATGACTTGGCGAGAAAGGAAATCATTTTTACCTTTCTTGTCAACAAAAAATACTTGGATGATTTAAAAATATTTATTTCCAGATATTAAAGCGTCACAAGAAGCGCTGTTTCTAGGGCGCGCTCAATACCCACTTAATTTCTAAGAATTTCGGCACGAGGCAAATATATACGGAATTATTCATTCGGTCCGATTCGTTCAATGTTTGAATGTTCGAAGATTTATGTCCCCACAAGTTTACCTAAGTAACGTACGGCCAGGGCGGTGTTCAAATAAATCAAATCACCCCATACTATACTGTAGCCCTTGGAACTTTCAAAAACCGTCTAAAACATCGCAAATAGCATAAAAATAACCATGAATATAAATTCACTAAATTAAACAAGTGGCAGCAAACAACAAGAAAATAAAAGTTCCATTAAATGGTGTTCGTTAATATCGTATTAAACGTTTAAAGTCGTTCAACAAACTTCAAGCCACTTTTTTATGCCTGATCAATTCTGTATGATACTTGTTGTTTGTTATTAGTGTAACACAAACTTTGAGGAAATAAGACGGCCCATTGTCCTTGCCCATTAATTAATACACAGTGCGACATGAATATTTTGGTGGCCAATGGCGAAAATCAGAACTAGCGCTATTATTTAAAAAAAACAGTTGTCAGATCCAGTACAGTCAAATCTCCCCAATATTACGGGAGCTTTCCCTAGCGGAGTAACCTTGATGTAATTCTCGACATTTTTATTTCACTTTTTGTTTTAAATAAAAAGTTTATTTTTAAATACTGTACACTCCTAAAATGAAGTTATAATTTTCAACTGATTTATTGTTTATACAATTGTTTTGCGTTTTATATTGGCGGAAAATACATTATATACTGTACCAGCTTTACGATCATGCATATTGCTGGTTTAAATAAGTACACTTCTCCTTGACTTTGGCATGTTTGAATAAAAAATATTTATTTTCTGAACATCTTTCTGAACTCCCTGAATCAAAGGAGATTTTTTGCATCGGCTCCCTGATTAAATGCTAGCGCCTCCCTGTCAATGTCGTCTATCGGTCAGAAGATCCTTGTTGACACTCTTTACCTCATTATTGGGTTTGACCTAAATACCCGACTGGCCGATAAGAACAATGATAATATGCGTCGATGGGCGTCGGTCCGACCGGGCCTTGTCAGATTCCCCATAATGGCGGCTCAAAACGTTTGACCCCAACTTTATACACATAAGACAAACATGAAAAACATAATTATAAGTAGGTATCAGCAGTATATGTATAAATATATAATTTAATTCGTAATAAATAAGTATTCCACCCGCACACCTAAGTCACCACGTCGCTAGCACTAGCAAATTCAAATAACTAAGTAAAGCTTTTGCCTTCGACAAATCCAATTGAATTCCCGGCGGGAGTCACACGTAACTTTTTGAGCGAACTTAATGAAATCCAAGGCTTTCTACGTAGTATTTACATGGTAATAATGAACGTAATGAAGATTGGTAGCTAGGTGAAGGCCGTGTTTTCCGACTCGTTGTTACTCGTGAAAAACTTAATTAAAATGAATCTTCCTGAGAGAACCTTTTTAGAAAACGTAACGTTGGTAAAAAGGAACGTTTTATGAAGATGTGGCATATTTTCAACCGATCTTTATTTTGCGCGTATAAATTTGTTTTCTATGTTTAAATGACAAAACAGTTTCAACTTATGCTAGTACTTTTTTTTAACATAATCTTTTGATTCTTTTAACATAATCACGACATTGTCCAGTGATATTTGAAATAAGTACTTAATTATCAACTCAGATCAAAGATATTTTGTAGGTAGCGTTATAAGATAACATTACCACAGTATTACGGCCTCAGTAAATCTCAACAAGAGTAAAGAGTGAGGAAATAAGTAATACAACTTGGGTTGTTATGTCAAGCGAATTACACACTCGAAGTACGCATAAGGGTGACTCGGAAAGATATTAGGTCGGGTTGCTTTGACATAAAGAGTTAAGTCGGTTATCGCTGGTCGTAAAGTAAACGATGACATGGCGGTTGGGCTAGACATCAAAAGGTATGCAAACCCTCCTTCCCCAGCTTTCACCAATAAGGATAATGTTTTGAAAAAAACTCTTCCGATAACTCTTGGAAAATCAAAGGTGAATCAATAAAGAATGACTCTCTCGACTGTTCTTCAAAATTTGATTAAATTTTCCTTATGGCAAAGGTTACACGCTTAGTCTGGTGTCATTTCAGTCCATCAGTCCGGACAGACACCAAAATGAAGGAGAATCTACTCAGTCAGTCCGTGTACATCATTTGTAACATGGTCATTCCCAGGGGCTCTATTTTAACGTGTGAATGTGACGTGTGAATTTCATTTGAAAACGATTTAAAAAATCAATGAAATTCATGCGAAATATAGACTATAAGCACTCACAAAATTCAGTTTTTTGTTTAGAATCACTCCCGAGTGGAATCATACTGAAAAATTGGTCATTAATCAATGAATATCACACGCCAACTTGACGTGAGTGAAAAATAGGGGGGCCCTGGATCATTCAGTCTTACAAATGGACCGGCGCCCTATTTTTAATGACTCGCGTCAATATTACGAGTAATTTTCATTCAATAGTCATTCAAAAATCAACGAAAATCACGTGAAATTTTGTCACGAGTATATACAAAATCGTGTAACCCTTTATATTAATCACTCTTGTGTGGATTTTATCCGGTTTTAATTCGAATATCAATCAACGAAAATTACACACCATATTCGGGCGAGTGATTCAAAAACCAGACTGACGCCAGACTGATGGTGTAACCCTTGCCTTACATTTTTTTAAACTTGAAAAATGTAGTGCGTTACTACTTAAATGTGCCGGCTGAAATCATAACCTAGCAATAAAAATAGACATGTATTTATTGAAATGTAAATTAAAATGAAATGAAATGAAATATATTAATTTGCCTAAAACACGGTTTTACAAAGGTGACCTTAAAATTCAATGTACTCATGTTTTACCATGGTGTGGCATGCAAATTTTCTAAAATATTTGTTGCAAAAAATATCTATTTTACAATCACAAATACACACCACACGTTATTTTTGGCAAAGATATTTCCACTTTGATGGGGACCACATCGCGTCGCAAAAAAAAAGTCAAGTTTTGATGCGATACAATTTCAAAACGTTATTTCCGTTGCCAAATCCGGTATCTAAAGCGAATACTGCATAGGTAGGAAGCATCTGTATGCTCCAGTCTAGGAAGGTACAGAACGCTTACTTTATATTAACACTTATACTCAAAAGTATGTTGAAACCTCTAGGTAAAGGGGTGTAGAGGCTTAACGTATATAATCAAAAGCAGGATTTCAAAAAAAAATATTGTAGAGAGGAACTGGTAGTTTTTAAAAAAACATAAACACAACCTTTAAGTTTGACAACAAGTATTGTTCAACTATGAAGTTCTTTAGTAGGGTGTCGAGGCTAAAAGGGGTTTAGAATCAAAATCAGGGTCCTGAACTATACATATACTATATGACGACCTCCGTAGTGTAGTGGCTCTATAAGCATGCTGAGTTTCAAGGCGTCGCCGCTCCGAGGTCCCGGGTTTCTGTTTCTCTAATTTTCTATATTGTCTTGGGTCTAGATATTGTGGTACTACTACTACTATTTCCATAACACAAGTGCAATGGCTACTAAGTTTAGGATCAGTGCAATAAATGTGATTGGCTTCCAATTATCATAAAAATTTAATATTAACTAAATAATATAAAATATAATATATTATTAATAACTCGAAAAGTACTACTCGTTTTTAAAATTATTAAGAAAAGTGATCGACAATTTCTCCGATAAAGATGTTTTTACTAAAAAGTAAACCTACTGCTATCAATATGCATTTAGGCTTGGCGGTGCATTGAGTTCCGTTCCGTTGCGCCACGACCCACCCCAATAATCTCGATCCCACATCGCCTGAAGATTTTCCATTTCCAGATTTATCTATTTAAGTTCGATTTTTCTTTGCTCTGCAATATTATTTGATTTAATATAGATAAAGCATTCACTATACGCTCCCGATTTTCATTACAATTGTTTTGGATTTACAGCAAGTTACTGATAAATGAATTATTAAGATATCAATAAGCGTATCATCATCATATTGAAGAACAAAGGCATGAGATAGAGATGTTTCAAGGATTAATCTGAAATACTAGCTTATAACATTCGGATTCAATTTCTTTTAAATAAATAAATACTTGTCAACATCACATACATTGCTCCGATCCCAAGCTCAGTAGCTAAAGCACTTGTGTTATGGAAAATCGGAAACAACGGTACACCCAGACCCGAGACAATATATAAAAGACCGTTTTCTATATTGACCCGACCGGGAATCGAACCCGGAACCTCACGAGATGGCGACGTTTGAAACCAGCATGCTAGCCACTCGACATCGAGGAGGTCGTCAAACGTTTTACTTTAGTATTGCCCTATTTGCCGGGAGATTAGCAACATTTTCAACACCTCCAACTCAGTTGCGTTACAGTTCTGCTGATGTAATGACCATCTCCGCTAGATTTATGGGCCTGCCCGTAAAACCATACTTATTCATGCTCATGTTTATGTTCATTGATATGGGCTCGTATAAAATGAGATCGCCTAAAGGCATATACGTGTCAAATTCTAAAAGCCGCTTTTAGGGGAAATTCCCCATTTAAAATGAACGGCGCTCATCTAAATGCACGACTTTAGAGCCGAATGTACTTCATAGGTAATCTGGATAACTGGTTTTCCATGTTTTCATTACCACCAATTTGTTTTTCTTTCGTAAATGAATTTTATTTTTCCCACTTTTATTATATCTAATCACATGTGTTCAAAACAGAGAGATGATAGTTTTATTTACATATTTTCTGAAGTACACACTCAAAATAAAAGAAACCGGCCAAGTATGAGTCGGACTCGCGCACTGAGGGTTTCGTGCCAACTTTAACTGAATTAGGGAATGGCTATTTTATTTAATTCTATTATTGTAACAAAATCCACAGCTCTCAAAATTACAGTTTTACGTGTTTCTTAATACTAAATATACAGCCAACATTGGATTTACATTTTATAAATAAATAAGATTTATGTGAGTGTGACTGATGTCGTCAATCTTTCTATGCAATTAATTACAATTATCATGTGTGTGTGTGGGTGTGTGTGTGTGTGCGTGTGTGTGTCCTAGAAGTTAGGTTTCGTAAGTTCAAGCACACGTTTTCTAAATGTTTTTTTTTTAACTTAGATGAAATGGATTTACAGAGTGAAAATGCTTGTAATTATGATCGAAAAATACGGCAAACAATGGAGATTTTTGAATAAACCGTTCACGTAAAAAGTACAGATAATAGAGTAGATACTGTATGTCGAGTCCGAATTGACGGCGCATGTAATTTTAAGAACAGCGACGTTAGTTCAGTGGAGTCTATCGAACCGCTACATACATCGTACAAAAAAGACATATCCAAAACAGGGATACCTACTCGTATAACACGAATCATTATAATCCTTTATTTTTTTAAATGTTCTATAATTTAAATGTTACGTAAATTTATTTTGTAGTAATTCGATATTTTCCCTGTATACCAGATAATGAGGATTCCAAATTACACTGCAGTATTCTAGGATACTCCGCATATATGCATAATAGGTATAATACTTTCAAGCAGTGAGTATCGGCAAATAGTGTGTTAAAGTATGAATCCCAGGTTTTTAAAAGCCTTGTTGACAGACACAGTTACGTGATCAGCATATGTCAACTTAGAGTCCAAGTATATACTTGGATCCTTCGTTACCTTGTTTCGCTTTAATTTGAGGTTATTTTACTTAGGTATTTGTTGCTTTTGTTAATTTCTCATTTTGAAGACTATTACAATTTATTGATACCGTACACGAAAATAATCGTTATTGTTGTTTACTTCAGTCTACTAGCCGCATTGAGCAGAAAGAGAGAAATACAGGTTAGTTTAAAACACAAGCTAAGGGTGGATTCGAGCAAACATTACGTGCGTGTAACGTAACTATACAAAGGTTAATATCATTTTTCGATTTTAACTCAAAGTCGTATTTCGACGTTGCATTGTACTTGGAATAACTAAACTCGCATAACCGAACGAATAATTGAACAATATTATCACTATCCAGAAAAGCAATGTTGCACCAAAGCAGTATGGTGTTGAAGTTATAAGTCTGTCAACTAAAAATTGACTTAATATAGCGTGGGAAAGTATGGGCCTGTCAAAAGTTTCCAATTTTACAAAATTTTCTGTCATAATGACATATACTCGTATATCATATGGATAGGTGTTGATATGGATATGGTGTGAGAAAGGGAGATGTGATATCTCCGAAACTGTTCACTGCGGCATTGGAAGACGCTTCCAAGCTTCTGGAATGGGAAAGAATCGGCATCAATATTAATGGCTAATACATCACACACCTCCGATTTGCCGAATATATAGTCGTTTTGGCAAAGACGCTGGACGATCTTGGCACTATGCTCGAAGACCTTGACCAAGGTCAAGAACAAGTGGGTCTTAAAATGAACATGGTGAAGACGAAAATTATGTCGAGTTCCCTTGTTGTACCCACTCCAGTATCCATTGGGAAATCAACTCTCGAAATTGTCGACGCGTACGTCTACCTGGGACAAGTGATCCAATTGGGTAGGTCCAACTTCGAGAAAGAGGTCAATCGACGAATCCAACTCGGCTAGGCAGCGTTCGGGAAATTACGCAAGAGTGTCTTCTCATCTCATCTATGTCAGTGTCTGAAGACGAAAGTCTTCAACCAGTGTGTGTTACCAGTGATGACATACGAATCCGAAACATGGTCTCTTACTATGGGTCTTATAATGAAGCTCAAAATCACACAACGAGCGATGGAAAGGGCTATGCTGGGTGTTTCTTTACGGGATCGAATCAGAAATGAGGAGATACGTAGAAGAACTAAGGTAACGGACATAGCCCTGAGAATCAGTAAGCTAAAGTGGCAATGACCAGGGCACATAGCGCGAAGAACTGATGACCGTTGGGGCAGGAAAGTTCTAGATTGGAGACCCTTCGACCAGAGACGCAGCGTGGGACGTCCGCCAACAAGATGGACAGACGACCTTGTAAAGATCGCAGGATCAAACTGGATGCAGACCGCTAGTGATCGGTCGCTGTGGAAAGCCGTGGGGGAGGCCTATGTTCAGCAGTGGACGTCCTTTGGCTGATAATGATGATGATGATATGGATAGAGGACGTCCTTATCACAGATGAATAATATGCTAGGGGTACATTATAATTTATTCCACGAAACACGGCAGGTATAAGAAATAACCGTATAAAAGCGTTATTCTAGGACAGCAGATGGTAAAATGGAATTCACTCTCAGATAGCTAGCTAGATTTATTCTAAGGTTAACATTTATTCTCGTTTTGTCGAATCCGCCCTTAAATAGATTAGGAATAAAAACAAGCAGAAACAAAAAACGTGTTGTGTAGCAAAGTTGGGAATAACAAAAATACGAAACAAAGTTCAATTTTCACGAAACAAATAACTATTTCGAACTGCACAAGTTAAACACGTTCGACGTTGTATTTCACGGGGACAAATAGAAAAAGCCGAACGATACTAAACAAACACTTTTTCAGCGGAGTTCCAAACAATAAATAACGTGTTTGCCTTGTAACTCATGCCTCGTCATTTTTTATGTTCTCTAAAATACCGACCTGCCTTGATTTCATTATCAACTTTTGAGTCAGAATACACGTACAGGTGTTGTTTGGTCAGTGACATCCAACGCAGGAATGATAATATGAGTTATGTTTAATCAAAAAAATATATTTTCTTTAACTTATATTTAGTTTTATAAAAGAACACCTCTTCACAATATTCTAAAAAAAAACGAATGCGGTAACTCGCACCCTTGCGTATCTACGATATACCTACTACGCCATAGCTAGTAAGCTACAAAGAGGCGAACTGGCGTTTGGTAGTTTTAAATCGCTCGCTAGCCTAGCCTAGTATCGTAATAATACTTTTGATTTTATGGGTGTATTCCATATTTTTTAACCGACTTCAAAAAAGGAGGAGGTTATCAATTCGACTGTATGTTTTTTCTTTTTTTGTATGTTTGTTACCTCATATCTCAGTCGTTTGTCAACCAAATCGAAAAATTTTTTCGCCTACTTAGAGGGTGTACCTTCTAGTTGGTCCCATTTTTTCCATTTTGTGATCTGATGATGGAATCTTGGTGTAATCGAGGGAAACCCTCAAATTTTAAAGGCACGTATAGTGTTTCTTTACTAGAATCTTAATGCTGACTTGTTGTTACGTCTGATAGTCAACATCTTGTGGGGCTGAGCTGATGGTGGAACTCCTTAACGCTTAAGAGTTCAGTAATTATAAAGACGGAACTTATGATAGGTAATTTGTAGCTTCTTGAAAAATAGAATCATAAGGTGCAACCCCCCCCCCCCCCTCTTGTGTAATCACTAAAAATGAAGAAATAAAATAAACTTTAAAAAAAGTAAAAACCGACTTCAAAACCAAAATGCACTAAAAAGTCTTAAATAAACTCTTCACCATTGAAAGGAAAGGAATCCGTTTTAGGAAAACAATTTCTTTTTGGAGTCGGTGCCATCACTTTGACCATCAAGCATCAACTATCAACTATCACAGCACCGACTCCAAAAAGAAATTGTTTTCCTAAAACGGATTCCTTTCCTTTCAATGGTGAAGAGTTTATTTAAGACTTTTTAGTGCATTTTGGTTTTGAAGTCGGTTTTTACTTTTTTTATTTTTGCTTTAGTATCGTTTGTAGAACCGGGTCACTGAGTCGGGCGTAGCTGACAAATATTATTATTTGATGACGTAACACTTGAAAAGAAATGAAATACTGTCAGGAACCAACATTGGTCTATCTATGGGTTTAAGATTGTAAAGAGTAATTAAGTATTTCGTTTTAAGTTCCATACTGCGCATAAGCATCTCAGGGCGGCCTAAAGAGAATAAATGTTTACAACCTTAGAATAAATAGCTAGTCATCAGAGAGTAAATCAAATTTCCATATTACTAATCTACAGTTCTACCTCTAGAATATCGCGAATAATTTTTATACCTGCAGTGTTGCGTACCGTAAGAGCTAATTTAATGTATGTCATTGTGTGTCATGTTGCAAATTCAAAACTTTTGACAACTCCATACTATCCCACGTTATAATACGACGATGTTTAGGCCAGTTATCGTGCAACTCGTATACGAAAAAGGTTCACCGATCGAATTTTCTTTATCCAAGAAAAAAACGTTTTTGATATCTCAAGGTCACGATTTCTTTGTATTTAGATTTAGTTCTTTCGCTTTTTTTTGCATGTAAATATTTTACTTGAATTATTACGTTAAACGGTTAAACTTGCATTTGAATTACCACACGAAAAAATTTCGATTGCCGCGAGAATCGCACCTGGATTTTAACTTTCACACCATATAGCTTTGATGCAGCATTGATTTTCCGGATAGAATATAGCCTATCATTCTTTTTGTTATGCAAGTTTAGTTATTTAAAGTACAATTTTACGTCGAAAAACGACTGAGTTACTCCAGTAAAAAATTTTAGAATAAAATTATCCTTCATATAGTAACGCGCGTGTAAGGTCATGTTTGGTCGAATCTACCCTAAGTAAAGCCATGAACCGTGATTACTTAGCTAAAGTATTATATTATCTGGAGCTAAGGTGAGCCTTACCCCGTCTTGTTTTTATTGCAACCTCATCTACTGTAAATTGCGCTTAGAAGTGTTGTAAGTTATAAAAGTAAATAGAGCACAACTATTATTTTATAGCCACTAGAATCGAAGCGCTAAAGGACTACTAGAAGGAAATTATGTCGCTAAGAAATTTCCACTCCTATACTAGTATCGAAATTAGATTCTTCGTGAGCCTTGTACAGGCTTGAATTATATTACTGATCTTATACTAGAGGAGATGAAGTACCCAAGGATATTGAAAAGAAGCACTGCAATATCCGGTGAGAAAATACCTCGTCGAAAGGTAATTTAAAATGCAGGAAAATAAAGTGCATTATTGTTAACCCGGTAATATGCAACGCTATATTTATTTACACAGGGGAATGTTTGTGTAAAAAAACAATGATCAAATTCGCGCAGTCGGTAAGTACGCAAATCACGTGTTTATGTTAACAGATTTAATTTCGTTAACTCTGATTTAACACACATATTTAACGGGACTTTGTGATATAAAATGTTTTAGTACTAAGTTTACATTATATTAGCCAAATTTCAAGTAGGTATGTCATCAAATTTTCATCTTAAGAATGAAAAACTAACTATATTAAATTTATTTTCAAAATAATTACTGTCGTGAATCAAACTCGGTTGAGTTTATAAAGTTCTTTATTCCATCAACACACTTATCTATGATACAAATCACTACCTCTAGCCACATTAATAATTATAACTACAATTTAACATAGGTTCCTTCCCTCAACCTTTCGCTTCGGCGGTCAGCACTAGACTGGCTCGCCTTTCGAGTGCACTCCGCAAGTCAGAAAATAAGAAGGGAAGGGGCAGCCAGTGCTGCCATTTTTAAATAGCGATAGCGATAACGTTATTCGATAAAGTAACAATACTCGTTTTTACATAAATAACGTCAACTGTTATTATAATGAGTTAAGATTACAACAGGGCTACTGATTGAATCTAAATACAAAAATCATCACATTCGGCCATCCGACCTAATGCACCTCCTGGTGCATTTTATAAAATATTTACAATGGCGCATTTATATCAATACTACTACAGCATACTACATTTATCATATTACAAGCAATAAAGATTATGCCAAAATTAAGCTGTTGAGTACACATTATAAAATCATCACATTCGGCATTTAAGTCTAACAAGAAATAAAGGTTATGCTACAATTATACTGTTGAGCTCACTCAGTAATACATAATTACAAAATATTCTTATTAATAGCAATTATCACATTTCTAGTACTTTTTATCATTTTAAATTTTTTTTTGGTTTACTTGACCAATATCGATTGATCTATTGAATCTTTAGATTGATTATGCTTTATCAAGGGTGAAGTATTAATCCAGTGTCTTGTAAGACTTGCGGCAACGAACATTTTATACATCTTATATCTTTTATGTTACCGGGTTCATAACCTATTATGTACCTATAATTTCATGGTTATTTCGTTTTAAAGGCTAAAAGGTTAAGTATGGTTATGTTATTATAATTATGATCGCAATCATAATTATTAATGAAACTAATGTTTTTTTTTTTACTCCTGTCTATGAATGACAAAGGGTCATTTATCGAAGCCATTTTATTTATTAACAATCTATTATGTTCTTATATATTTAATAGGAATTTAAAAAAAACATCTGATTTTAAGATAACAAAATGGAAAGAATCTTTAACTTAATTGACTTTTAAATTGATGAATGAATGAAATTTATTGGTAACTTTTTGTAGTTTTAAGATCCTAACTTTAAAGAGACCTTATCTACATACACAGTAAAAAACAAATTATTGGACACCAATCACATACATTGTTCAGTGTTATGAAAATCAGACACAAAGTCGGCACCACAACACCCAGACCTATGACAATATAGAAAACTCTGACATCCACATCGACCCGACCGGGAATCGAACCCGGGAACTAAGAGCGGCGACGCCTTGAAACAAGCGTGCCTAGCCACTACACCACGGAGGTTGTCAAATTAATACCTCGTTTCTACAAATAACATCATTATACTCCATTACAATATGTTTTCGAGTCTTTAATTTCTATTATCGTCATTTTCTAGCATCTAATTCAATTTTTGAATAACTTAAAGGAATGACTGAACGGTGCATTCAGCAATATGATAATAGTTCACAATTTGTATAATGATAATAAGTATAAAGTAAATAAAATAATAAGGAGAAAACAATAAAGTTTCTTTCTGAAACACAGTCTCATAATTTGAATTTTTCATATTAAGTAATGTATTAGGATATAAACCTATGTATTGAGATAGATTTTTAGAAAATCAGTAAAGCATCCATAATAAACGTCACTTGTTAATCGGGGAGAACATAATCAAGAATTATTGAAGCTACTTAGATAACTTTTTTTTAAAGTTAAATTTCGTAATTTGCGTGGCACATATCAATAATGAAAGTAATGAATCTTAGCACTTAGTCATACAAGTAGAATTAAGCTATTATGTATATTATTAATAACTCGTTGTTTGTTTTTTATTGCAATTGAATGGAATCTCAATCTCTTATAAAGACTGTTTACAGAGATACAGTCATTTAAGGGATCATTATTATTATTATATTATCTGAGTGACTTATATAATCTCTTATGATCTTTCAATTTATTGTTACCATAAAATATTACTTTGTAGTTTAACTTTCCCTAATATTATGTGTGTCCGTATGAGAAAAATTCAATATTTAAGGGCCCATATTAATACATATTTCTTAATTATATACGAACAGTACATGAAGATGTGGTTTTTATTTAGTAGCAGGAACAAGTACTTACTTCACTTTATTAATCATTATACAAATAATTTCAATAGAATTGAGGTTAGATTTAATAGTCAAATGACATTCATAATTAAGCCCTACTACAAATACAATTTACTCAGCAAAGTAAACTCAACGATATTATGCTGTTACATGTAAAAAATAATAATAAACGGCATGATATTGCCAAGAATACAGAAAAATATCAAAGTGGGGAACTAGAATAAAAACCAGTTTTGAAATAAAGCCTTTGTGCATAATTATTTATTAATTGACCTATGAGATCACGGTCTCCTATTTACGTTTTGGCGTGTAGGCGTCCCTATTTAAATGTATTACAACGCGTCTTTAGTTATTCCAAACCCAAGCATATTGCAGAGCAAACGTCGTGTTCGGCGTCAATATAAAATTCATATATGAAAATATATTTCTTTTGAAGTCAATGATTAGTATATTATGTAAGGTCACCTCGTTTTAAGTGATAATATTTTAACAGAGCATCAAACAATAACATAGAAAGAGGACTCAATTTTTTTTGAAAACTGGCCTGCTTAAGATTTTATTTTTCCTAACAAAAAAATATATTATTCTTTAAGGGCACCCTGTCCCGCGACAATGCCTTTCGTCTCTTACGTAAGTACTAGATTGAGCGAAAACTAGACAGACGTATATAATAAAAGTGCTAAAAGACAATAAGTATTAAATAATATTACAAAACAAATGTTTTTACAAATTGTCGGAGTAATGATTTATAGATAAACAATGTCATTTAAAACAAATTTATGTAGATATTGAGGATACATTAATTTATGTATAACTGACTGTCTACTAGTCAGGAATACTTATAAGATGGTTATTTAATAAGTAAAGTATACCTACCGAAGCTCGTTATTGATGTATAATTTCAATTATTTATTTTTTTATTGTTTGTGCAGTATAACAGAAATATGTAGTAAGTTATTTGATTCCTAAATATTTATAGAAGTCATAAATTAATATTAATATGTATAAGTTTAGGACCATCTGTCCCAAAATTAATGTAATTACTCCACAGTTTATTAACAGGTAAAACTTACCTATAAAATTGTTTTACTTACATGTAGCGAGCGATGTTAAGTTTGTAATTAATTATTTATCTTCTGTGTATTTCTTTCATTAAATAAATGATAATTTATAAACTTTTTATATAAATTTTATGTCTTACAAGTTTGGCGGTTAACTGCGCTATCAAAATTGCAACGGAATCTGCTACCCTTTATAGTTCTAGTATGGTTAAAACGACAGAACAATTTATGTAGAGGAAGTAAGGGTATTTTCTATGAATGTAAACGAACTGCATTATAACGCGTTACGCGACTTTAATTGCGTTTAAGTTAGCCGACAATAAAATCACCGCGTCAATGAATTAATTAAATCTTTGTTTTGAAATAATTAAGTCGCAACGTTAATTCAAGTAAGAATTTACCGACATCGTGTTTCAATAGGTATATTTTTCTCATGATCGTGATAAATGCGCGGTATTTTTCGCAAAGTCAACTTAGTATATTAGGTCTGTGGGAGCGATTATACATTTACCAAAATTATCAGTTTTATGGAAAACAGCACGTAAAGGTAAAACGTGCGGTATCTTATGCAATTGCAATAAGGTTAAGTTTGCAACAAAAGTGGGTAATTTGATGTGCTGTCGGACTGTACATATATTCAAAATTCTGTACTCAATCGTAACAAAATAACCCATTCTACTAAGAAGAATTGATGATATTATTTTTTTTTTTGGATAAATAACATCCTAGCCTACCCGCGACCACGAACGCTGCAATGGTTCTAAAACGACGGGAATCAAGATAAACCTCTGCGAAAAATATCAGAATTGTGTGTACAAGGACTTATTCAATGAATGAATATATTACAATTAAAACATAGAAGTTGTTCTTTTTTTCTTTTTGTGATCGGAGCCAAACAGTCACTTCGGATTGTGTGAAACGGTAATTTCAGGTGACTCGACGGTTTCGAGCGTTGGTGACGCCGAAAGGGTACTTTTGATTTGTGACTTCCTTTAGAAGATGTTGATGTCCTCAACCTCGATCGCGAGCTCTTTCGTCTTTTTAGGCCCAACCAGCCTGGTTTGGTCTCGTGCTCTTCAGTCTCATCACCTCGGAAGAAAAAGAATACCAGCATTAGTGTTGTTATCAACAAAATCATATTTTGGATATGGTATTTATTTACTAAGTTATGGTTTCAATAATTATCTTTGTAAATGAACTGTATGTATTTTTGAGAATAAATATCTTTAAATCTAATTACTATGGAGTCTATTCATTTATTAGAGCATAATTTTAGTAAAGGAATAATGTTGCAAATAATCCTGAACGCAAGTAAGAGCGCCTATATGGCTCACATGACCGTTGCTAATGAAAATTTCTAGTAAAAGAATTCACAGTTAGACTTGACCTTTTGTAAAACATACATAGCTCTTTCATGGCACAAATGGCCCGATCTAATCGAGGAAAATACATAGCTACTATACATAACTTACATGTACATAACTAATGTACATGTATTACACAATAAATGAATTTTGTTGATTGATTGACTGACTTGGTCACTTCTGCTGCTTTTGAATAATTAAATGTACAGAACTATGGACACACTAGGCCCAAGCGACACACTTGGCCGCTACCTAAGGACACACTTGGTCCATGCGACACACCTGGCCACTATTTGAGGACACACTTGGTCCACGCGACACACCTGGCCGCTATTTGAGGACACACTTGGTCCACGCGACACACCTGGCCGCTATTTAAGGACACACTTGGTCCACGCGACACACCTGGCCGCTATTTGAGGACACACTTGGTCCATGCGACACACCTGGTCGCTACATAAGGACACACTTGGCCCATGCGACAGACCTGGCCGCTACTTAAGGACACATTTGGTCCACGCGACACACCTGGCTGCTAAAACTACTTTGTAAAATCTGACACTATGGCCTTTATTTCAAGTTATATATTGAATGAATTCGAATTTAAAATAAAAATGTATATGAATTTTAATTGGGTTGAATTGGCAATAAGTCATTTACCTAAAAAGCCTTTATATCAAGTCATATCAAATGGAATTGAAGTAAAAGTAAAATGATTCTAATTTAATTTACTTAAGTTGGTTTAAATTGAACTCAGTTTAATAAATATAAAAAAAACTCAGTATTATTTAACTCGCTTACATAATCAATGGGTGTATTAACAAATTATATACCCTAAAGGGCACTCAATTCAAGTCATATAACAAACGAAATTGAATTGAAATAAGAAATGATTCGAATGTTTATAATAAAATTGGATTGAATTGGTTGAAATTTAACACAATTGATTAAAAACACACAATTGTTGAACTCACTAACATAGTTTATAAGTCTGTTAACAAATTATGAATGCAGTCTGAAATAAAGTTTTATTTATTTATTGTAGGTATAATTATTTATGAACACAAAAATATTAGCCCTAGAACAGTTGCAGGTTGAACGGTTATTCTCAATCAACTAAACATAGCTACCTACAATAGGCAGTGACATGATAATATTTAATACCTATTTCTTTTCGTATTTCCTATTAGGATGAAGGAACTACTGAGGTCATTTATTATATTTAGCTATTTAGTTGCACGTACTCGTGTCTCGTATCCACTGATCATTATCAAGGAGTAGCCTTGACCAAATGGCCAGTTAGAAACGTAACCCAATTTAGTCAGGATAATAGTGCAACAGCTTAACCGCAGCAAAATATTATCCCAACCAATGCAACCTAACACTACCCCGATAATTATGAGAAAAAAATTATAATATTTTGTTAAACAAGCCTACGTAGTTGACCCAATTTAATAAATCGCGCATTAGGTTAGCTTTCACATACCATTAGCAAAGGGTAGCCTTGCCCAAATGATTTGATGATAGCTTAGCACGACTGCGTCGAGTTAGCATAGACCCAGTTCATATTAAGAACAACCTAGGGCTAGCCCGACAATTTGTTACCTACCTACTTTGCTTATGAGCATACTCGTATTAATCACCTCAGATCATTATCAAGGAGTAGCCTTGACCAAACGATCAGTTGGAAACTTAACACGATTAAATCAGGATAATATTGCTACAGTTCAACCGCAGCAGAATATTATCCCAACCAATGCTATCCTATCGTGGTATTTATGGCGTTATCTTCAAGAAAATTTTATTAAATAATATTACTTGCTCTTATCATTTGAAAATAATAGTACATACATACCCTTTGTGAGCTGAAGGTTTCCTCTTCCACTTCCGACGTGTCGTGAATCAAACTCGGTTGAGTTTATAAAGTTCTTTATTCCATCAACACACTTATCTATGATACAAATCACTACCTCTAGCCACATTAATAATTATAACTACAATTTAACATAGGTTCCTTCCCTCAACCTTTCGCTTCGGCGGTCAGCACTAGACTGGCTCGCCTTTCGAGTGCACTCCGCAAGTCAGAAAATAAGAAGGGAAGGGGCAGCCAGTGCTGCCATTTTTAAATAGCGATAGCGATAACGTTATTCGATAAAGTAACAATACTCGTTTTTATAATGTCAACTGTTATTATAATGAGTTAAGATTACAACAGGGCTACTGATTGAATCTAAATACAAAAATCATCACATTACTAAGTACGTTGTCATTATATTTAATGTCACTGAATTATCTAGCCAATAAGAACATTGCTGCGCGCAGCTGAAATCATATACATTCTTGCATGAACACAATAAGATTTTATTAGTCTTCTAAAAGGAATAATGATATGACTCCATGCTCAGGAATGCATGAACTAGAATATTAAATACGATGCGATGGTACATACTATTACCATTCCTATGAATGCAAGATTTTAAGGTAAGCAATTACGACGGATAAAGTAGCTAGAAATAAAGCAACGTTACCTAGCATTTATTACGATTAAATGGAATAATGCATTTTGTGCGTACCTCTACATTTTAGTCTGTAAAACTTTTTTACAAAACCGAGGATTGAAACCCGAAACAAATATCACTCTTCAAATATATTTATTCGTTTCTCGGATCTCGTACCTTTAAAGTGAACTCGAAATAGAAACACTGCAGGGAATAATATAAATATAATATCAAATACTTTCCGGTGAATCTAACGTGATATCTTCAAAATATTTAAGTAAAAGGATGCGGAAGGTAACCACTAAAGTATGACTTACAATTTAATAAGATTGCTTCATGTTTCTTGCGATTGTCAGTATTCCGCAGAGGCGGGATGTGTGCTCAACGTGAATCAGAAGTGAATTCGACGGAATTCCCTACGAAAATTCCCAAACCAGATCAGAATATCAATTGCTTTTCTACCCAATTTTCCTGTAAATTGCTACGGAATATTGTTCCGTGAAATATCTAATATTTGCATAACGCCACGCGCTTTCGAATAAAAAACGTAAAGTGAAAGTGAACCCCGTAACAGGTGTCATTGATTTGGTTAGCTTAGTTTCGTGAATGTTTTTACTTTGTTACCATATTGGCAATTCGGTAAAATCCTCCAATAAAACTTATCCCCAATTTGGGTAGCTTTGTGAGGAGGCCGCAATATTCTAACGAGATTATTGGGGGTCGTCGAGAAAATCTGCAAACGATGAATCGATAAGGAGGTGATATACTAACTAACCAAGTATAGCTATAGCTTCATAGAAAGCGCACACAAACCATTAAATACAAGTACTTGTAAAGAAATTGTGAAAAGGAATCGAAACAAAACTCCAAAAGTATGAAGCACATAATCACTCCCCGTTAAATCTACCTTTCAGAGAATGGAGTAATGGTCCATAATTAAAATTAATATAGTTCATTGTGCAATGGAGTAGAAAGAACATTAAGCTCTTCATAGCTGCGGGCATAATAAGTGCCTCGTGGGTGTTAATTGTAGTTCCTGAGTTTCCACTTGGGGTGCTATTACGTGTCTCTATCATTGCTTGAAATAAAATTATAAATATTGCTCAAAATATATAATTTCTCCACATCAGGAAAGACAAAATGGACTAAATAATTGACATAAAAGTCTTTTGTTTCTGCAAATAGGCCCACTTTTACAAGTCCCATTATAAACTGTACCACAGCTTCGGGACAATTTTGGGCTCGTGCTGAGAAGAAGCGCGACAAACTCAGTCACTATTGACAATGCCTCTTTTTCAAACATTTTAATTTTTTTTTCTTACAAGCTCGACCAAACATTGTTATCGTTAATATAATCATCTAGTTTATAATATATTTTACTCATTCAACATGTTTAACAATCGGTTTGAATTTATCTAAGGGTAATGAAATTATATTTTTAGGTAATTTATTTAAGAATACATCTTCCAAGAAATTAGTGATTTACCATCTGAAGTCTAAAGTTTGGAACGGCAAGTTTATTCTGGTGGTGGTAAAGCAGGAAGGTGTGGTTGAAAATTTTGATTATCAAAATTGAACTGTCGTTTAATTATTAATATTAATAACAAAAAGATAAAACTAAATCTAAGATATGCGACATAAACCTGATATTATCAAAATTGTTTTTTTTTCATGTTGATATATTAAGGCTTCCACGTGTGTATATGTCACGTCATACACAAACTCTTGAAATCGATAAGTCATAGCGAGATGATTCTTTTTTAATGAAACAGGTATAGTTCTACATATGGTGCATAGTAAGTTTCATCAAAATCGCTCCATCAGTTTTTGAGATATGAGTAAATAACATAAAATATGCTTTAGAATGTTTTTAATACTCACAGTGTCATATTTTATATTCATAAAGATGAAATAAGAAACCAAAAATTTTTTGCGCACGGGCGGGACTTGAACCAGCAACCTTTTGGCAAACCGGGCCAAACGCTCTTACCAATTGAGCTACCGTGCTGTTAGTCCGACCCTGCGAAATTTGTGGTTTCTTATGAAAACGTCAATCGCGTGACGCTTAGCGCCATCTAGCTGCTGGTTCAAGTCCCGCCCGTGCGCAAAATTTTTGGTTTCTTATTTCATCTTTATGAACATAAAATATTTTTTTTAATAGTTCAAAAATTAAACCACCTTCAAAAACTGGCAAATAAGCTCCAAATACTTTATAGTTGGTGCATGTTAATTAAGCTTACGTAACAGTCTATAAACATCATGCACAAACTCCAAAACAATTTGTTTCTTCTAAATAAAAAACGTATGCGTTTTACTGAGGGCAGTTTAATTTGTCAAAGTACTAAACAAAATCTTCCCTCCAAAACTATGACGAACATCTAATTGAGTATTCATCATATGTAAAACAGTTTTATTTTTCTTTCGGGGACCAAAATATGGTTATAATAGAGCATTATTTGCTTAATTTTGAGTCCGTAAGTATTTATTAATGAAAAAAATAAACATTACATCAGTACAAAAGAGACTTTAATTGATTTTATAATTGAAATAAACAAAAGAATGTCCGTAAATCAAGTCAGGTAGGTATTATTACTTTAATGAGATCATTCCATACGTAATGCGTAACATCAGGTGACTCTTCATAAAGAAGATCCCAACTGACCTATTTTCAGCGGTGAAAAATGATTAAATTAATTTAAAATTTAGGGTTGTATGTAATTTTCAATGCCACATTATAAAAAAAATGCCCAAAATTAAAAAAAAAATAAAGGTGAACAACCATTATCACTTAGGGGTATTAAAAATAGATATTAGTCGATTCTCAGACCTACTGAATACTCATATAAAATTTGGTAAGAATCGGTAAAGCTGTTTCGAAGGAGTGCGGTAACTAACATTGAAACATAGAAATATTATATATTTGAGCTATTAATGCACATAAAAGGTTTTTTTTAAGTTAGTATAAAAGAAATAAGATTAATACCAAATTTTCAACTTCATGTTACTAGTTTACTTGTTACATATGAACTTATCTTCAATTCTTATTTTTTCCTTTATGCATACTTTGCCAGCATCCATCAAATAGAAGAAGAGCTAATACCTAAGCTTTCCGTATTGTTTTTCTAGATAATTTTGACGATACCATTTTTTAGGGTTCCCTAGCCGAATGGCAAAAAACGGAACCCTTGTAGTTTCGTCAAGTCTGTCTGTCTGTCTGTCTGTCTGTCTGTCTGTCCGTCCGTATGTCACAGCCATTTTATTCTGTAACTATAAGCATTACACTGTTGAAATTTGGTAGGAATATGTATCCTGTTTACCGCTTTACGATTCCTATATAAAAAATAGAAAATAATGATATTAAAGGGGGGGCTCTCATACATGAAACTAAAACCGAAAAAAATTTTTTTAGTCAAACCTATGCGTGTGGGGTCTATAGATAGGTCTTTCAAAATGACATAGAGGTTTCTAAAACCATTTTCTTTTAAAGTCTAACGTTTCACAGCTAAACGCTTCCTAAGTGGTAAAATGGGCGTCCCCCCCATCTAATTTCTAAACTAAGCAAGTGAAAATTTTGAAAAAAATATGTAATGTAGACCAAAGATTAACAAATACTTTCAACGAAAATTGGTTTGGACGGGATCGAACCAGTAGTTTTTGAGTTATAGCACATTTTCAACAACCGCAAACATAACTTTGTTTTTCATACAAACACTATGAAAAACAAAGTTATATTTGCTGTCAACAAAATATTGTGGTATTTAAGCTTAGTAGAAGTAAGTAGATCCCTAATTCAGTTAAAGTTGGCACGGAACCCTCAGTGGGCGAGTCCGACTCGCACTTGGCCGGTTTTTTTTTATGTTCGAGGTGCTAATAAACATCGTTTTTTTGAAAAGATAGTAGTGGGATTGCTACCATGTACCTTTTTATTTTCAAGTTCTCGATATTTCGGTACTATTGTCAGTGGTCCATGGTCACGCCGTAACCATTAGGTACATGGTAGCAATCCCGTTAGAATCTATTCTTATGTTAGTGGCTATATAAGTTTAAATCAATATATCGTTTTATTGTTCTGAAATGCAAGATTTTTCCGATAAAATTATTTTCATCCATCGTATCTCCTTTGAACAATTTTCCATTTTAAGCGCAAACAGTTTGTGGCCTAATAATGTTTTCTCGACCAAATGGGATCGATTTATGGTAATTTGGTGCAAACGGAGTGGTCGTGACTAAAATGTTTATTTTATTTCTCATTCATATCGGCTTTGAAGCCGAACGTCGCAATAAGATGAGGTAATAGAAAATCAATCGCAGCCCATTTATGAGATTGTTACCTAATTGGCAAGTTATTTTAAGAACCGATAAACGATTCGCGGCTTTTGCACTTGGGGAATCATTGATATAGGTAAGCTTTCGGATTCCTATTTCAAGACGACATGATATCGGTTTTGTTTATCTCGAATTCCGATCGCGATACGCAGTTCACGTAGTGGCGCTTTGTTTGTCAGATAAAGATACCACAACGTTAGATACGTTTTGTACTCACTCGTGCAAACCAAAAGAGTAATTGTTATGTGCACCTGCCAGTGTATTGCGGTCAAGTGAGGTTGCTCACAGGCGCATGAGAGTGCTACACGCCGATCACCGTCGCGCTACGAGCTGGGCCCTTATTTTTGAATCACTCGTGTCAAGATGGCGTGTGATATTCATTGATTAATGTCCGATATTTCAATGAAAATTAGTATAATTCCACTCAGGACTGATTCAAAAAAATACAGGTGACTTTTTTTATCAGTACCGAAATTTTGTGTAAAGACTTCACTGATGAATATGAACATCTTTTACTATGGGGGCAATAGTGAAATCGAGAAAAAAAAACAGCTGTTCCATACATAAGTTCAATTGGCGCGCGGTCAAAATGTATGGAATGGTTGATTTTTTTTTCTCGATTTCACTATTGCCCCCATAGTAAAAGTTGTTCATATTCATCAGTGAAGTCTTTACACAAAATTTCGGTACTTATAAAAAAGTCGCCATGTATAACTGATTTTTGTGAGTACCAACAACTGTATTTGACGTGATTTTCATTGATTTTTAATTTGTTTTCAAACTCAATTCACTCGCCATAATCAAGCGAGTGATTCAAAAATAGGGCCGCTGCTCGACGACGCGCGAGCCGATTGCAATATGCACTTTGCGTTATGGTACTTTAATTGAAATAACTATTATATTTAAAAATATAAAATCACACATTTGGTTTTTTTACCCTTACTGTACAACTACCAATTAGCGTACATAGAGAAATTTCTTTCGCGTCATTTGATTGCTTGCCATCAATCTAACGTCAAAAATAATGTGTGATTTATGAGTATCTTTAATGAATCATGTAATTTATGTTTTAACCAAAAACAAGTGTTATTATTCAAACATTTAACTACCCAAACACAAATAAAAGTAAAATGCTTCATCTGTCAGGTAAAAAAAACATATTTCCCATAATGTTTATTTCGGATTCGCCGTGATACTAGCTAGTATTTTTACGCTTTTCTGAGTTCCTTGAGCATAGCGAAACCCGACGGGGTGGGTCGGAGCACTATTTATGATTTAATAACACCGTTCCGACAAGCAACTGTCAAGCCCAAGAGCAACTTTAGCGCTATTTCATACTATAATGGGTTTAGAACAGAATAAGTTTAACACCAAGAAAGTACAATGTTAAACTACATTTGAGTAGACAAGGCGGTAACTGCAGAGTTGATGAGCTTTTAGAAGTTATATTTAAATCTATTACCTACGTTTTTTTTTCAACATGTGGCTAATAAATATTTACAGATTTCAATACATACAACATGTAATCGGAATTCCACATCTCAGATACCCCTTAGAAAAAATATATTTGTTATGTATCCCACTTATATTTATTTGTAAAAATAGTGAAACTTATTACGGTCGAAATCTACAATCCTACAGTTCATTTTGAAATGAAACCGAAGTTACGATGATGGTTAAGAGATAGGTGTCACAAAGAAAAACCAGATTTTGTAAGTTTTTTTCTCATTTTGTAACTGAAAAGAGGACGCGGTGTATCACCGTGTACCGTGACTGCCCGCCTAGCCTTATGATTTATCTGCATTGAAATAAAGACTAACATTAAGTTTCATTTTTACCGACTTCAAAAAAAAGGAGGTAATCAATTCGACCTGTATGTTGATCTATTAAGGCTTCCTTACACGTGTGGAAAACTTTGTATGTGTATGTATGTTTGTATAATTGTTTGTTGGTCCACGGATATTTAGGAGTCTTGAGGAGGGATCTTGTGTGTAGGTAGACTGTTGGAAGTTTGACATCATGCTCAGACTCCAAAAGAATTAGTTTCTCCTAAATGTATGCGTTGTTTTTAGCCTTTTTAGTGTTCCGTAGCCAAATGGTAAAAAACGGAACTATAGTTTCGTCAAGTCTGTCTGTCTGTCTGTATTATTCTGTAACTATAAGCATCACACTGTTGGCATTTGGTAGGAAGATGTATCCTGTTAACCGCTTTACGTTTTTTTTAAAGTGGTAAAATGGGTGCCCCTCCCTCCCCCCCCCCCCCCCTTCTGACTTCTAAACTAATAAATAGAATGAGATAGTTTGGACGGGATCGAACTAGTAGTTTTTGTGGTTTAGCACATTTTCAACAACCGCAAACATAACTTTGTTCTTCATACAAACACTATGAAAACAAAGTTATATTTGCTGTCAACAAAATATTGTGGCGTTTTAGCTAAGTTAAAGTAAGTGGATTCCCTTATTTAGTAAAAGTTAGCGCGCGATTCCGACTCGCACTTGGCCGGTTTTTATTCAGTTTTGAAGGCGCTTTATTTTTTATTATTATTTGAATTTGGTTTGATTGTCTGACTAAAAGGTACCTGCGATTAATGTGATTTTATTTATTTTGGGTAGAATTGGAGAGGAAAAAATATATGTTAAAATTAATTGAAATCGATTCAATATCTGATTCTGAACAAACTACTTCAAGGGTGTGCGTTTAATATCTTACACGTTGTATAATTTACCTGCCGAAAACTATTATAAGTCTCTCTTATTTCTACAAATTTTCATAGTTTCCAAATGCAATTACTTAAATCTTCTTAAAGAGAACAGCATTAATTGGACCCAAAGTATACTCAAACTACAAATCTGTAACCAAACCAAGATTATTAAAACAGGGCCGTTCATATGAAAAATAAAGACCTCTGAATAAGAAACATCCATGTAAATTGATGTTGCTCGGTCACGTCATTAAAAATAAAGTCGACCTCAACCATGAGTAAACAAGAAGCTATGTTATGAAGGGCCCTTGACGCGGCGTTTTTTCGTCGTGTCCGAAAATACTCATATATCACTTTGGAGCCGCAACTGACATTTATTAAAGGCTATACGCCCTCGATTGTCATGTCAACGTAGGTATTTAATAACCTTATTGTGACCTTGAAGGCTTAATTTCAAATTACACAAACTCGACTCTATGTTTATTCTACGTTACTTGCCTATGTTTTCAATTTACTAAAATCCTCTATAGAATATTCATTTAGGGTATATTAAAATGTGCACAAAATTAGGCTTTCAACTTTGTATTACCATTTGTGTAATGGACTCACTTACCTTTTACTTAATATCATCTTTAAGAATTGCATATATTTACTAAAAAAAACAATCAAATCGGTTACATTATCGAAGTTATCATACAGATCCCTAACTTTTTTGAAAATATTATATATTTAATTTATCAGAGATAATGCAGGATTCTAATGGTGCAATATTTTTTACATCGGTCCAGCAGTTTCGGAGTCAAATCAATGTAAATAAACAAACAATAAAAAAAAAACTTCTGAATGTTATTATTATATATTAAATATACCTAGTCTTGCCATAAATATTGTCACAAAGGAAAAAGATATATTTTTTAAACCAAATAATATTTATTACTTTAACAGTGTGTTAGTTTTATACATAAATATAAAACAATGCAAAATATAAAAAGCTTATTCGAAGTGGTCTTCACTGGCTGCAAGACAGTCTACTCTTTTAAATGTTGAGGCCAGTTTTCAATAGAAGCACGCACTCTTTCCATGGGAAAATTTTTCACTGCCAATCGTATGGATTGTTTTAGGGACTCTAAATTATCATGGCGTTTGGAGCAAGCCGTACTCTCTAAAACTGACCATAAATCATAATCCAGCAGATTAAGATCGGGACTAGACGACGGCCAGTCTTCAGCTCTGATGAAGTCCCAAACGTCCGCTTCTAATCAAGACTGAGTGGAGCGAGCTTTATGACCCGGCGCCGAGTCTTGTTGGGAAGACCATGCTTGGTTATTGAACATGGTGTTGTTAAGGGGCTTAGCGACCTTTTTCAAGAATGGTATCTTGATACACTTGTGCCGATGTTTTGATACCTTTTTCACAAAAATATGGCTCAGTCACTGCTTCATAGCTAACACCCCACCAAACCATCACTGAAGTCGGGTAATGCCCACGTTGCACTCTGCCGACTAATTGGGAAGCTTCCTTCGAGGTTTGAGCATAAATACGGTCATGTTGTTTGTTAAAATGTTGCTCAATTGTAAAGATTTTCTCATCCGTAAACAAAATCTTTCTGTGACCTCCCTTTGCGTACCGCTTCAGTAGTTTTTTCGATTTTACCACCCTATTATTTTTTAAATTATCAGTTAAAAATGGCCAGTCTCTTATAGGCTGCAAGTCTTAAGTCATATTTTAAAATACGCGACATGGTTCTGGGTGCTATCTTCATCTCCCGAGATAAAATCGTTTGCTTTCGGACAGGATTTCTGCGAATTCTTTCCCTTACTGCTTTTACCACTTTTTTCGTACGAACACTACGTGGACGGCCAGATCTTTTTCTGTCACAAACAGAAGACGTCTCATTGTACCTATTGATAGTCCGGTACACAAACATTTGACTAATACCAAGCGTATGGAGAGTTTTAAAAGTTCATTTGGCTTTATACCAACTTTGTGTAATGCAATCACAGCGATTCGGTTCTCTTTATCACCCCATTCTATTTTAATATCGCAAAATATAATTAAATGTATTGGCGCCAAAATTAGAAAACACAATGAGCAATCGTATAAAAATGACAGATTCCAAATTCAAATGTAATATCTTTCTTATTTTAAATTGTAACAGCATTTATGGCTAGACTGTGTTGAATAGATCACGACAAAAGATACGTAGTTGATAGTTGTTCCACCATAAGCACATTACATGTAGTGCAAGAACAATAAGTTCATCCCTTTAAATTAATTTGGCATCCGCTGAGAAAGCAAATATTTAATAAAACACCGGCGGAAATGTCTTGGGATTTAATCAACGGTACTCGGCTTGTTTAAATATAATTCCTTAATCGAAAAACATTCGTTGTTAAATAATCTAATAGTGTTTTGAATTTCCTGTTTACGTAATTAGGACATCTGTTTTACTTAAAGATTTCACTTACTAAGTTTTTCTTAAAAATATTTATTTTTACTGAACGCCATTTTTAAACCTTGTAGAGGTTCTGCTTTGTACATTTTCGTTATCTAGCTGATTTACAAGTTATTGAAAAGCTTTCCTCGTAATGTTATAATTTATTATCAAGTCGACATTCTAGGCACACGCCATTTGATCTACATTTAATGGGATCGTACACTGCTGTTAAAGTGTTATAAATTCTACGGGGAGCCTATAAAACGAGTACCAAGAAATTATCTGTTCAAAAGACAATTTATGCTGCTGCAATTAAACGGTACTAGATCTTCTTAAATTGCTGGAACTGCGTAATTGTATTCTCTCCTTAATAAGGAGTAGCGTCTTACCTCGTAAATATAAAGCGCTTGATCTCGTTTAATTTTCTTGTTTACAAAGACTGCGAGGGACGTAGGCAGTCTTAACGACGGTTTTAGAAGCAATATTTCAATTATCGATGACTCTTCTTAAGGAAAATGGATGGATATTGGAAATAGGGATTATCTCTGGCTAAAATAGCAACCTTTAATCTTGTCATCCTTTGAATAACTAACCAAAGAATAACATCAAACGTTTTGTTTCTTTGACATATTTGTTGGTACATTAAAGGCTTTTCGAATAATATGTGAGACTCATAGAGGTTGAACTATAATATTTTGTGCCGGAAAGTTTACTTACCAGTTCCTATGTCAACTGTTTGCGTTGTAAGCGAGATAGCGACAATCTGTCTGTATCCTCAGTTAGTGAAATCTCAACTAATTTACAAGTGAAGTTTGGAAATGGAAGCGAGTGGCATCGCAGACGCAGTCGCTGCCGCTAACTTGTTGCCTGAGGACACTCGCACATTGGTGCAGCGTCACCGCGTGTGATGGAAGTTCGTTTTGCATGGCTTTGACTTATAACTCACAGTACCACTTTGACGATACATTTCGGCTCGCACGACATCTGTCTTGAACTACTTCGGTAAATTAAACTTGAATGTTAAAAGTAAATAAATTAATAAATATTGGACATCAATCACATACATTGTTCTGATCCAAAGTAATTAGCTAATGCAATCGTGTTATGGAAATCAGACACACCGGTGGTACCACAACACTCAGACCCGAGACAATATAGAAAATTTTGATTTCTATATTGACCCGACCGGGAATCGAACCCCGGACCTCGGAGCGGCAATGCTTTAAAACCAGCGTGCTTAGCCACTACACTATGGAGGTCGTCAATAATGATCAAAAACGATCTTGACGTTTGTAACAATGAAATATGGATTTGTATTATTATTTCAATCATTAAGTACCTATCGTGACTTAAACTACGTTGGTACCGTTACGACAAAATAAGTATTTTTAATATCGAATAATGATCAAATTATTATAACAAATATAACTTCGCAGAAATTGCAACTAATCGTTACATGGTTGCAAAATTACGGCATGTTACGCTATATAGAGTAGTGTTACATTGAATTCTTACAACGGTTGGTAAATTAAACAAGGCGTAACCAATCCAAATATCGTTAGCAACGTAGTTGATGACTATGCCAACAAATTCCTGTGAGGCTCATGCGTAATTTCTATTTAATGGCCAATATAACTTTCGACATCAAAAATTAATTTCCTGCTCATAAATAGGATTAACCATTCGAAACTGTTGCTGGTACATTTAGCACGTTAGACATTTGCCATACGCAAACAAAAACAATTTACCAGTGAGCTTCCCTTTGAGTTAGGTTCGCTGAGTCATTCCGTTTAGTATCAATAGATGTAGCGCATAAGCTATCTCTGTGTTGAGTGTGATTTGGGTGATTTGGTCCAGACAGGACGTAAACCCTTATTCAATTTGGAAGTAAATTGGAATCTCTTTTGTAACGTGTCGAAGAGTAAATTGAATTTTGTCAAATTTCGGACCGCATCTGAAACAAAGAGTGAAAAGAGAATAATGATAAACGAGTGTCGGGTTCAAATACATCTGGGCATTCATTTGTATTCAAACATGTATTGTAATTTATTGCTATCCTTTGAATACAACAAAATAATATAATAATTATTTGAGAATCTAGTAAATAAAAATTGTTTTTATGGATAATACTCGATGAAATGTTACGTCCCAGTGTCGTAAATGGCTATAATGTACTCGTACATTTTATCATTGGCTTATCAAGTAAGAATTTACATAAATGTACAGTCTGTAGTAGTGCGTAGTGCGTAGTTGCACAGTCACAAATCTCAGGGGTCCGATCGTTTCCAATCGTTCGTTCCCGAACGGAGTGGACAGTTGTTTAGAAGAAGAGATTAATAGAGACGAAGTCAGCAACATTCTCCTTGACAAAAACCGTCTGCAGTCGCCACGTGGCCATTAGTCATGATAGTGGAGCGTGTCGCTGGCCACTTTACGCTGAGCTGCTAAGGCTGCAGATTTATGACCGGTACGTGGAGGTACACTCAATAAATCTAGGTGTTGCACGCCGCACTGGATTTTAATTTCGGGTACGCGCATCAAGTTGCGACATTTCTCTTTATTACCCGAGATCGGGGAGATAATGTGTTTACGTGTTGGGACTCCGCCGTCACGAACTAGCGCCGAAACGGTCTGAGCGATACGGACAAATGTGCCAATAAACCGGACACCTACGCAAATAAATCGCGGCACGGAATCGCCGCTTGGGTTGCAACTTTCCCTTGATAAATCACCAAGGGTAAAGTTGAAAATTATAATCTCAAACTTATACTTGCCCTCATGTAGAGTAACGTATTCGATACGTAATCATCACTAAGGATTAGTTAGTAAAATGTCATTACGCCGGGGTTCCGTGGGCTACCTGTCCATCAGGATGGGTTCTGTCGTAGATTAGTTATAATCTACGCCACTAGCCAACTGCATCCAGCAGTCTTACCTCTCTACAGCCTTTAGCCATCCACACCAATGTTGCTGCCTTGCTACCTTCTGGTGTGTCTTTCATGGGTAACCTATTTAGTTAGCGGCGAGTCAAAATATATAATTTTCTAGAATAGTAACCCCTATTTGGTTAAAGGTTCTTCCAGTTTCTTCCATTCTTCTCTGTCTTGAATTATTTTTTTCCCAGATATATTTGGTTACATACTCAAATTTTTCTCCTTCTAGGGTTATTAAATATTTTTCACTGTTAAAAAAAATTAAACTAAAAATTACAAATAGTCATAAATATTCAATAACCCTGTAGTAATAAAGACACACATAAATACTATTTAAAAAATCTATACAAACAACTTCCTTAATAAAAAGGTAATAGAGCTTGCCGTACTACTAATTGATTATAAAATGTATATTGGCAAAGGCAAAAGCTTAGCAGATTCCGTCATTTCCTTTTCTTATGTTAGAGAATTCGCTCGGGGACTTTACTATTTTTCAAAGCTTCCATACGTCTGCATTTCCAGCGAAACCGATGCTTTTTTGTTCGGGCTTAGTGTCAGATAAAGGTACAGAAGAATCAGTATCCTTTGTCGTCTAACGAGCTGATGAGACACCCACACTCTTATTTCCTATCGCGTCTGTAGATGCGATGCACCCAGCTGTAGATTTCACAGAACTACGGGTCTCATTTGCCCCACTGATGAATAAATGTACTAGAAAAAAATGCATTGCTTCTATTAGGTATGCTCGTGAAAGTCAGATCATCATGTTTACGATATATCAGAACAAAAAACAATCAGTGGTACGTACGGAAAATTACAATAATTAGAAAAAAACAACACCTTAACATATTATATCTACTTTATTCAAATCTAACAGATATCTTAACTTTGATCTTCGAGGAAAGAGTATTAATTAATTAAAAAGTTGTCTAGTTATTTTTAATCGGCTTAAAAAGGGATCACCTGTTTCTACGGATTAAGAGCCAAAGAAGTTTACAGCATAAGCAGTCAATAATCTTCAATGTAGATAATAATTTATTTTACTTAAGTTAAGAAAAAAGATAAGTCATAGCAAGGGAATTCATATTTTACACCATAAGAGTCGGTATTCGAAAGAAAAGACGTGCTTTTGTTTCAGCAGCAGTGCGTCCTTGATTACATACATTGTTGATTCTGCAAGTGAGAAGCCGAGATATTGGCAACTGTCTCAAACGTATAGTGCAATCACGTGCGCTGTCCTTTGCACCGGCGATTGGCTCCGGCGTCGTACGAGCACTGACAAGCACTACGCCTCCCCTTTGGTATTGTCCTGCCCAATTATATTGGAATTTAATCACAACAACATAGAAGCCGATCGGGCTATAGAAAGCGCATCCTGACAATCTGTACAGAGGTTAATAGGTTTATAACTAGCTACCTAGTAAAGGTTAACGGCGTTACTGTAATCATTTTCTTTGGATTTAATAACCTTTGCAGTTATTCTTTTGTTTTAATGTAAAGTCGTATGTATGATGATTATGGTAGAAAATAGAAATCAATGTAAGACGTAAGATGGAATCGACATAGACTTTATTTATAGTGTAAAAAATGTTAAAATATTTCTGAAGTTCTTATAGTAAATAAAGAAGAAAACTATTACTAGTAGGTACTACCAAAGAAAAATTTAAAAAGACGAGTTCATCGGACATTTTTGTGCAAAATGTTTTGGCGGTGATTACTGCCACTCGTTTGAAGATAAGCCTTTGATCTCGGACTCTCCGTTGCAAAAGATGAGGTCCACGTTTGTCCTGTTTGGTGGCATAAATGGGCTTGAAAAACAGAGTTTGAGATTTTGGCTTTACTAACTAGTGTCGCGTATTTGAAAGTTAAGTAACATTAAGCAAGTTCGCCAGAGGCTCAAGGGATTATCCGCGAGCGCTGGGCGGGCGGTGCGCTACTCCTCATTAGATGGGCAATTTGTTTCGACGCTCGGTAGTCCTTTGATCTTGAGCCTGCCTGATTAAGACCTATTGTAATTGACAACTCTTAGCTTTCAATTGTGGTTAATTAACGTTAATATTACCTGTAATACGTTGATGATATTTTTAACCATTATTTTCTTTGTCTAGTAGGAATGCCAAATTAATCAATGATTTGTCATTTATTGAAGGATCCTAGGCAACTGATTATCTGAGGTTTCAGTAGTAACATTATTGTCACTTCGACCCAAACATCCTACTCCTTACCCGTTAACCCCGTTTTCCGAGACGGAAAAATTTATTGTTAAGCTAGTGATGAAGGTTCTACATAAAAGCCCCTTCATACGTTTAAAACGCAAAACTAGAACTGCTGAGTATTAGACTAGAAGCCACTAGACTAGAAGCAAAGTCATGCGGGCCGCACTAGTGCCATTAGATGGGCAATTTGTTTGGCTGTTGCTGGGTAAGCCTTTAATCTCGCCCGCTCCGGCTCAAGCGGGATCGCGGCTGCCCGGTTTTAAAACCAACGGAAGTTTGAAACGGAAAATTTTCTATCCTCCTTGAAGGTATGTTAATTACTACTTTAGCTATGAAATCATTATTGTATTTCATAGCTAAAGTAGTTGTCTTCTTAAAAAGCTTGCTTGTGTATTATTAGTAAATACGAGCTGCTAACTAGTAATTAGGCACAAAAAAAACAATAGACAATGAAATGTCTCTTCTTCTTCTGCGTGAATGTAATAACGTAATGTCTGTTTTATTTAAAAAAAAACATCTAAACAGTAACTCTGCAATGTTAAAATAACTTGCTTAATTTTGAGTCCGTAAGTATTTATTGAATAAAAAAATAAACATTACATCAGTACAAAAGATACTTTCATTGTTTGTGTAATTGAAATAAACAAGAGAATGTCCGTAAATTAAGTCAAGGAGGTGTTATTACTTTAATGAGATCATTCCATACGTAATGCATAACATCATGTGCGTGGCTGACGCACAAACCGTGCATGCCATAACAAGAAAAAAAAAAAACATCAGGTGACTCTTCATAAAGAAGATCCCAACTGACCTATTTTCAGCGGCTTAGGTTTATGTCATATAACAAGCTCTATTTTCAAAAAAGACTAGTGGACCCAGCAAACTTTGCTTCGCCCCTAGCACCGTCTCGCCATTTGTTTTTTTTTAAAGGTGTTAAAAGGTAGATGTCTAATAGCAAATTTGAATAAACTTTTGTTGCCAAATGCTATACCCGGATTTCTTTATTTCATTCGAATATTAGTACCTTTTAAACACCCTTTGTCCACACCAGCCGGGAGTGACTGTGACAACAATTTCATTTGGTCGAATGTTTATTACCTACAAACTTACTTCATCGTTACTTCTTTTCATAAATTACGTATTTTATCGAAGTAACGTTAGCTTTCTATTTTGTTACCCATAATTTTATTTCCACGTAAGTTTCAATATGCAGAATTCTTGACACATCGAATTTTACTTCACTAAAGTCCGTATTTCCAAACGAATTTGTTACTAATATTATATTGCATACTTTATTTATACACAATTTAAATCAATACTGATATTATATGTAATAAATATTGATCTAATAAATAAACTGCGTTAATCCCGACTCGCCGTGGTCTCCTCGCCGTGGTACTAGTCTGCCCGATACTAGAGTGTAATTCAAAATCTGGAGGCGCGGAGGGAGAGCAGCCTCCCGCAATAACAACGTGGGTGACTGCGCCTTGTTACGCAAGGGGGACGGGGCTGCTATTCCCGCAGCGCCGGAGACCAGGAAATCCTAATGCATGCTGCTTGTTTGCATGCCTGCTTGCTTCCTGCATGCATGCCTGTATGCTTGCATGCATGCATTAATGCATGCCTGCTTGTTTACTTGCATGCATTAATGCATGCATGTATGCCTTCTTACTTGCATACGTATGCATGCGTGCCTTCTTACTTGCATGTGTATGCAAAAATATATGAGAACCGTTACACATTGAAACAAGTTTTTATGAAAGGTTATATCGATAACTTAATAATTCTATGAAACATTAGTTTGATATATCGTTATTCTGCTTAACAAAACAGTTGCGAAACATTTTTTTCGTAAACTGTTATTCGATTTTATGAAAAGACGATTTTTAACTATTCGATTAATCAAGAAAAAAAGATATTAACATTCATTGAATAGTTTTGTGTGAAATAAAATTCGATATCAAAAAAATCTGTGTTATTATAGATACCCATGAAAAATAGATAGTAGCCGATTCTCAGACCTACGGAATACGCATATAAAATTTGGTAAGAATCGGTAAAGCCGTTTCGGAGGAGTACGATAACTATCATTGTGACATGCTTTTTTTTTATATTAGAGATAATAATGCACATGAAATGTTTTTTTAAGTTATTATAAAAGAAATAAGATTAAAACCAATTTTCCAACTTCATGTTATACTAGTTTACTTGTTACATATGAACTTATCTTCAATTCTTAATTTTTCTTGTCTGCGTTTCCACCAAGTGAGCAGCTCCAGATTCAATTAAATGTATATTTATCATTTAGTTACAGGTTTAAAACAATAGTAGAAACAAGGTTTTCTTTTTGTAATGCGATTGAATGAAAGATATTTAGTTAAATGTGTGCTCACTCAGTCCTCACAAGCTGTCAGCCATATCTTTATACTGAAATAAGTTGGTCGATTCATGCAGTGTTCTTTTTTTTGACTTACACTTCTCTTTAATTGGAGCCTGTAATTTCAGATCGTCAATTTTCGTATTAAAATATTTACTATTAATTTAATGTGCTCACTCCATCCACACGCTATTGTATCTCTATGAACCAACTATAGATTCGCATTCCATCGTTTACATTGTATGGATTGGCTAGAAATAGGACTATTCAGCGTAAAAACAAACCACTTTTACAGTGCGATCATGACTAAAACGGATGCCTGGTGCTCACTCCGTCCGCCATCGCTAAATACTTAAATCTTTTTTGCTAAGTTAACTCAAAAGAAAGAGTGAACATATGAGTTTTTTTGTATAAAATATTCGGCGGTACACAGTTTGATATTACTATTTGCTTATAGATATACGAAACTAAATTTTTGGTTTAAATGACATATAAAAGGGTGTCTCCACGTGAAAATAATAAGAGGACATAAAATAAGACTACAAAATGAGAGGGTTTAATCCTTAACCAATTCTCGCGCGATTCGTATACGAAAAAAGTTCACCGATCAAATTTTTATCAAATAAAAAATTATTTTAAATTTCGATTTCTATATAGTATTTAGTTTTTGGTCGTGCGATAGTTTTTTACATGTATCTACATTCTTTCATTTTTCTTGATTTTAAGGTAAAAAAGTTAAACTCGCAATCGAAGTACCACACGAAAAAAGTTCGATTGCCACGAAACTCGGCCTCCAGGCCGCGGATAACTGCTGGAAGAAATTAAGAGTTGCATATAGATTTAGGTTTTGGATAATGCCTTGTTTCATCAGAGTCCAGAAAAAATACTAATAACCCTGAACTTCTTTTCTTTTCTAGTTCTTTAGTAATGTCCGTATTTTACCATTCGGCTATAGAACTAGTGTTCAAAACGTAATTGAACTTAATTTACACGAATTATATGTAGCGACAAAAAAAAGAAAGTCCTTACCCAGGCACAGGGATTATTTCCCACATTAATTTTTCAGGGTTATTAGTATTTTTTCTGGACTCTGTTGATGAGGAGTTATTAGTATTTTTTCTGGACTCTGATACATTTAATTGAATTTGGAGCTGCTCACTTGGTGGAAACGCAGACATTTTTCCTGTATGCATACTTTGCCAGCATCCATCAAATAGAAGAAGAGCTAATATCTAAGCTTTCCGTATTGTTTTTGTAGATAATTTTGACGATACCATTTTTTTTATGTTCGAGGTGCTTATAAACATCGTTTTTTACTAATAATAACAATAAAAACGTTTATTTTAGACCAATCAAGGATCCATAGTTAGAGATAGTTGTTAGTAACATATAACTTAATTTACTATTTTAGTTTACTTATTGTTAGTACTACCTACTAAAAAATAAAAATAAAAAACTAAAAACAACCACATACAAAATAAAACTACAAAGTGCTCAGTCAAAAAACCGGTTTCTGGATCCCTGCACATGTATTTTTATCCAGTGCCGTGGAAGATTATGGCCTATCTCTGGTAACCATCAGAATGCTGTTGGGGCTCCACCGTATCCTAGCAAGCATCGACGACGTCCGCTTCCGAATGATAGCGTAGAAGTCATCCACATGAGCCTCAGCGAACATCTACGACGCACTGCAGAACCTAGGTAGCCCCATGAGCATCCTGAAGGCATTATTGTACTGGACACGGAGAGCGTTATAGGTCCTCTGCGTGTAAGAACACCACAGGCTGCAGGTGTAAAATGTCTGGCAGAATGCCTTAAAGAGAGTTATCTTGACATCTCTTGTACACCTGGCAAACCTGCGAGCGAGCATGTTACATCGGACCGCTAACGCCCTCCTCTCACGTTCTATGTCACAGTCATCAGATAGATTTTCAGTAACAACATGTCCCAGGTATTTAAATTGACTAACTCTCTTCAGTTCAGTATTAAGGAGTTTTACTGGAGGTGCAGGAATCGGCTTCTTAGTACCTGAGCGAAAAACCATTAGCTCACTTTTATAACATTATAGAGAAGACCATGTTTGGAAACATACTTCTCACACACTGACAGTAAATTACACAAAACATTCGCCGTGGGGCACAGCAACACCATATCGTCTGCGTAACTAATGCTGTTGACCATGAGACCGTCTATTGAGCATCCGACCCTGGCGTTGCTGAGCTCCACGATAAAGTCATTAACATAAAGGCTGAAGAGAGCGGGAGACGACAAACCACCCTGTCTTACCCCACATTCGAGGACATATTCGTCAGACAAGGCTCCAGACCACCTGACCTGGTTAATTTGATTACCATACCAGTACTGAAAAGTTGCAATTAGTTCAGGTGGTAACGCTATGTCAGAGAGTTTCGACCATAATAACTTATAATTAACCAAATCAAATGCCTTGGACAGATCCAGGAAAGCAGCATACACAGGCGTCCCCCTCTGAGTATAGTACCTGACAGTATGCTTAAGCGAAAACACAGCACTCTCCGTCGACAAACCAGGACGAAATTTTTGGAAAAGATAGTAGTGGAATTGCTACCATGTACCTCCCCATTTTTAAGTTCTCGATATTTCGGCACTATTGTCAGTGCCATGGTCACGCCGTAACCGTTAGGTACTTGGTAGCAATCCCGTTACAATCTATTCTAATGTTAGTGACTGTATAAGTTTAAATCAATATATCGTTTTATTGTTTTCAAATGCAAGATTTTTCCGATAAATTTATTTTCATCCATCGTATCTCCTTTGAACAACTTTCTATTTTAAGCGCAAACAGTTTGTGGCCTAATAATGTTTTCACTCGACCAAATGGGATCGATTTATGGTAATTTGGTGCAAACGGAGTGGTCGTGACTAAAATAATGTTTGTTTTATTTCTTATTCATATCGGCTTTGAAGCCGAACGCCACAATAGGATGTGCTAATAGAAAATCAATCGCAGCCCATTTGTAGGATCTTTAACTAATTGGCATGTTATTTTAAGAACCGATAAACGATTCGCGGCTTTTGCATTTGGGGCATCATTGATATAGGTAAGCTTTCAGGTTCCTGTTTCAAGACGACATGATATCGGTTTTGTTTAACTCGAATTCCGATCGCGATACGCAGTTCACGTAGTGGCGCTTTGTTTGTCAGATAAAGGTATCATAACGTTAGATACGTTTTGTACTCACTCGTGCAAACCAAAAGAGTAATTGTTATGTGCACCAGCCAGTGTAGCCCTGTCAAGTGAGGTTGCTCACAGGCGCATGAGTGTGCTACACGCCGATCAGCGTCGAGCTACGAGCTGCTCGAAGACGCGCGAGCCGATTGCAATAATGCACTTTGCGTTATGGTACTTCAATTGAAATAACTATTATATTTAAAAATATAAAATCACACATTTGGTTTTTTTACCCTTACTGTACAACTACCAATTAGCGTACATAGAGAAATTTCTTTGGCGTCATTTGATTGCTTGCCATCAATCTAACGTCCAAAATAATGTGTGATTTATGAGTATCTTTAATGAATCATGTAATTTATGTTTTAATCAAAAACAAGTGTTATTATTCAAACATTTAACTACCCAAACGCAAAAAAAAGTAAAATGCTTCATCTGTCAGGTAAAAAAAAACATATTTCCCATAATGATTATTTCGGATTCGCCGTGATACTAGCTAGTATTTTTACGCTTTTCTGAGTTCCTTGAGCATAGCGAAACCCGACGGGGTGGGTCGGAGCACTATTTATGATTTAATAACACCGTTCCGACAAGCAACTGTCTAGCCCAAGAGCAACTTTAGCGCTATTTCATACCATAATGGGTTAAGAACAGAATAAGTTTAACACCAAGAAAGTACAATGTTAAACTACATTTAAGTAGACAAGGCGGTAACTGCAGAGTTGTTGAGCTTTTAGAAGTTATATTTAAATCTATTACCTACGTTATTTTTTCAACATGTGGCTAATAAATATTAACAGATTTCAATACATACAACATGTAATCGGAATTCCGCATCTCAGATACCCCTTAGAAAAAATATATTTGTTATGTATCCCACTTATATTTATTTGTAAAAATAGTGAAACTTATTACGGTCGAAATCTAAAATCCTACAGTTCATTTTGAAATGAAACCGAAGTTACGATGATGGTTAAGAGATAGGTGTCACAAAGAAAAACCAGATTTTGTAAGTTTTTTTCTCATTTTGTAACTGAAAAGAGGACGCGGTGTATCACCGTGTACCGTGACTGCCCGCCTAGCCTTATGATTTATCTGCATTGAAATAAAGACTAACATTAAGTTTCATTTTTACCGACTTAAAAAAAGGAGGTAATCAATTCTACCTGTATGTTGATCTATTACGGCTTCCTTACACGTGTGGAATACTTTGTATGTGTATGTATGTTTGTATAATTGTTTGTTGGTCCACGGATATTTAGGAGTCTTGAGGAGGGATCTTGTGTGTAGGTAGACTGTTGGAAGTTTGACATCATGCTCAGACTCCAAAAGAATTAGTTTCTCCTAAATGTATGCGTTGTTTTTAGCCTTTTTAGTGTTCCGTAGCCAAATGGTAAAAAACGGAACTATAGTTTCGTCAAGTCTGTCTGTCTGTCTGTATTATTCTGTAACTATAAGCATCACACTGTTGGCATTTGGTAGGAAGATGTATCCTGTTAACCGCTTTACGTTTTTTTTAAAGTGGTAAAATGGGTGCCCCTCCCTCCCCCCCCCCCCCCCTTCTGACTTCTAAACTAATAAATAGAATGAGATAGTTTGGACGGGATTGAACTAGTAGTTTTTGTGATTTAGCACATTTTCAACAACCGCAAACATAACTTTGTTCTTCATACAAACACTATGAAAAACAAAGTTATATTTGCTGTCAACAAAATATTGTGGCGTTTTAGCTAAGTTAAAGTAAGTGGATTCCCTAATTTAGTAAAAGTTGGCACGGAACCCTTGGCGCGCGAGTCCGACTCGCACTTGGCCGGTTTTTATTCAGTTTTTGAAGGCGCTTTATTTTTTATTATTATTTGAATTTGGTTTGATTGTCTGACTAAAAGGTGCTTGCGATTAATGTGATTTTATTTATTTTGGGTAGAATTGGAGAGGAAAAAATATATGTTAAAATTAATTGAAATCGATTCAATATCTGATTCTGAACAAACTACTTCAAGGGTGTGCGTTTAATATCTTACACGTTGTATAATTTACCTGCCAAAAACTTTTATAAGTCTCTCTTATTTCTACAAATTTTCATAGTTTCCAAATGAAATTACTTAAATCTTCTTAAAGAGAACAGCATTAATTGGACCCAAAGGATACTCAAACTACAAATCTGTAACCAAACCAAGATTATTAAAACAGGGCCATTCATATGAAAAATAAAGACCACTGAATAAGAAACATCCATGCAAATTGATGTTGCACGGTCACGTCATTAAAAATAAAGTCGACCTCAACCATGAGTAGACAAAAAGCTATGTTATGAAGGGCCCTTGACGCGGCGTTTTTTCGTCGTGTCCGAAAATACTCATATATCACTTTGGAGCCGTAACTGACATTTATTAAAGGCTATACGCCCTCGATTGTCATGTCAACGTAGGTATTTAATAACCTTATTGTGACCTTGAAGGCTTAATTTCAAATTACACAAACTCGACTCTATGTTTATTCTACGTTACTTGCCTATGTTTTCAATTTACAAAAATCCTCTATAAAATATTCATTTATATTAAAATGTGCACAAAATTAGGCTTACAACTTTGTATTACCATTTGTGTGATGGACTTACTTACCTTTTACTTAATATAAGCTTTAAGAATTGCATATATTTACTTCAAAAAAACAATCAAAAAAAATCTTGAAAAATAACACTTTATTGTTGATACTTCGAGGATTTTAGTGTGGATATTGATATCCTCTTAAAACTGTAGAACATCACTTTCACTCTGTTCTATTGTCAATTATTTAGGCAGCGTTCGCGATGTAAAGATGTAAGATTTACCTCACACAACTTTTTTGAAAATTTTATACGATGTGTTTATTTTACACTTGATCAAACTTTCAGGATGTACTCACGGTTTTGAACAAGTTTTACTATGGAATCAACTTTGAAATCGAGAAAAAAAAATCTGCTGTTCCATACATTTTCTCCAAGATGAAGTTGATGTATGGAACAGCTTATTTTTTTTCTCGATTTCGAAGTTAGTCTCATAGCAAAAGTTGTTCAAAACCATCATTAGAGCACCCCCTAAAAGTTTGATCAAGTGTAAAATTAACACATTGTATAGTCATTTTATCACAGACAGGATTCTAATGGTGAAATATATTTTACATCGGTCCAGCAGTTTCCAAAGCAGAGCTAAATCAATGTATATAAACAGACAATCATTTTTTTTCTGAATAATACTATTATATGTTAAATATATCACGACATAAGTACATAGTTGATAGTTGTTCCACCATAAGCACATTACATGTAGTGCAAGAACAATAAGTTCATTCCTTTAAATTAATTTGGCATCCGCTGAGAAAGCAAATATTTAATAAAACACCGGCGGATATGTCTTGGGATTTAATCAACGGGACTCGGCTTGTTTAAATATAATTCCTTAGTCGAAAAACATTCGTTTGTTTAATAATCCAATAGTGTTTTGAATGTTCTATGTTTACGTAATTAGGACAGCTGTTTTACTTAAAGATTTCACTTAGTTACTTTTCAACAAACATTTGTTTTTACTGAACGCGACTCTTAACCCTTGTAGATTTTCTGCTTCGTACATTTTCGTTATCTGGCTGATTCACAAGTTATTGAAAAGCATTTTTCGTAATGTTATAATTTATTATCAAGTCGACATTCTTGGCACACGCCATTTGATCTACATTTAATGGGATCGTACACTGCTGTTAAAGTGTTATAAATTCTACGGGGAGCTTATAAAACGAGTACCAAGAAATTATCTGTTCAAAGGACAATTTATGCTGTTGCAATTAAACGGTACTAGATCTTCTTAAAATGCTGGAACTGCGTAATTGTATTCTCTCCTTAATAAGGAGTAGCGTCTTACCTCGTAAATTTAAAGCGCTTGATCTCGTTTAATTTTCTTGTTTACAAAGACTGCGAGGGACGTAGGCAGTCTTAACGACGGTTTTAGAAGCAATATTTCAATTATCGATGACTCTTGTTAAGGAAAATGGATGGATATTGGAAATAGGGATTATCTCCGGCTAAAATAGCAACCTTTACCTAATCTTGTCATCCTTTGAATTACTAACCAAATAGTAACATCAAACGTTTTGTTTCTTTGACATCTTTGTTGGTACATTAAAGGCTTTTCGAATAATATGATATGAGAGACTCATAGAGGTTGAACCATAATATTTTGTGCCGGAAAGTTCACTTACCAGTTCCTATGTCAACTGTTTGCGTTGTAAGCGTGATAGCGACAATCTGTTTGTATCAGTTAGTGAAATCTCAACTAATTTACAAATGAAGTTTGGAAATGGAAGCGAGTGGCATCGCAGACGCAGTCGCTGCCGCTAACTTGTTGCCTGAGGACACTCGCATATTGGTGCAGCGTCACCGCGTGTGTTGGAAGTTTGTTTTGCATGGCTTTGACTTATAACTCACAGTACCACTTTGACGACACATTTCGGCTCGCGCGACATCTGTCTTGAACTACTTCGGTTATTAACCTAACGTGACTTAAACCACGTTGGTACCGTTACGACAAAATTAGTATTTTTAATATCGAATAATGATCAAATTATTCTAACAAATATAACTTCGCAGAAATTGCAACTAATCGTTACATGGTTGCAAAATTACGAGTATGTTACGCTATATAGAGTAGTGTTACATTGAATTCTGACAACGGTTGGTAAATTAAACAAGGCGTAACCAATCCAAATATCGTTAGCAACGTAGTTGATGACTATGCCAACAAATTCCTGTGAGGCTCATGCGTAATTTCTATTTAATGGCCAATATAACTTTCGACATGAAAAATCAATTTCCTGCTCATAAATAGGATTAACCATTCGAAACTGTTGCTGGTACATTTAGCACGTTAGACATTTGCCATACGCAAACAAAAACAATATACCAGTGAGCTTCCCTTTGAGTTAGGTTCGCTGAGTCATTCCGTTTAGTATCAATAGATGTAGCGCATAAGCTATCTCTGTGTTGAGTGTGATTTGGGTGATTTGGTCCAGACAGGACGTAAACCCTTATTCAATTTGGAAGTAAATTGGAATCTCTTTTGTAACATGTCGAAGAGTAAATTGATTTTTGTCAAATTTCGGACCGCATCTGAAACAAAGATTGAAAAGAGAATAATGATAAACGAGTGTCGGGTTCAAATACATATGAGCATTCATTTGTATTCAAACATGCATTGTCCTTTATTGCATTCCTTTTAATACAAAAAATACAATAATTATTTGAGAATCTAGTAAATAAATATTTTACAGTGTCGTAATTGGCTATAATGTACTCGTAAATTTTATCATTGGCTAATCAAGTAAGAACTTACATAAATGTACAGTCTGTAGTAGTGCGTAGTTCAGACATTGCACTGTAGTACACATTAGAAACAGACAACAGACATACCTTTGATTTCCAGTCACAAATCTCAGGGGTCCGATCGTTTCCAATCGTTCGTTCCCGAACGGAGTGGACAGTTGTTTAAAAGAAGAGATTAATAGTGACGAAGTCAGCAACATTCTCCTTGACAAAAACCGTCTGCAGTCGCCACGTGGCCATTAGTCATGATAGTGGAGCGTGTCGCTGGCCACTTTACGCTGAGCTGCTAAGGCTGGAGATTTATGACCGGTACGTGGAGGTACACTCAATAAATCTAGGTGTTGCACGCCGCACTGGATTTTAATTTCGGGTACGCGCATCAAGTTGCGACATTTCTCTTTATTACGGGGAGATAATGTGTTTACGTGTTGGGACTCCGCCGTCACGAACTAGCGCCGAAACGGTCCGAGCGATACAGACAAATGTGCCAATAAACCGGACACCTACGCAAATAAATCGCGGCACGGAATCGCCGCTTGGGTTGCAACTTTCCCTTGATAAATCACCAAATCATAATCTTAAACTTATACTTGCCCTCATGTAGAGTAACGTATTTGATACGTAATCACTACTAAGGATTTGTTATGTATTAATTATAGTTTTTTTTATTGCATTATGTATAATGCTTTGCTGTAGTAATAATAATAATAAAAATAATAATCGAGTGGAGATAGCAAGAGCGGAACCTCTGCCCTAGGTTGGGAGTGTAAAATGTCATTACGCCGGGGTCCCGCTGGCTACCCGTCCATCAGGATGGGTTCTGTCACTAGCCACCTGCATCCCGCAGTCTTACCTCTTTATAGCCTTTAGCCGTCCACACCAATGTTGCTGCCTTGCTACCTTCTGGTATGCCTTTCAAGGGTAACCTATTTAGTTAGCGGCGAGTCAAAATATATAATTTTCTAGAATAGTAACCCCTATTTGGTTAAAGGTCGCGTCCAGTTTCTTCCAGATATTTTGTATTTGGTTACATACTCAATTTTTTCTCCTTCTAGGGTTATTAAATATTTTTCACTGTTAAAAAAATTAAAACTAAAAATTTTAAATAGTCAAAAATATTCAGTAACCCTGTAGTAATAAAGACAAACATAAATAATATTTAAAAATCTAAACAAACAAATGCCTTAATAAAAAGGTAATAGAGCTTGCCTACTACTAATTGAATATAAAATGTCTATTGGCAAAGGGAAAAGCTCAGCTGATTCCGTCATTTCCTTTTCTTATGTTAGCCAATTCGCTCGGGGACTTTACTATTTTTCAAAGCTTCCATATGTCTGCATTTCCAGCGAAACCGATGCTTTTTTGCTCGGGCTTAGTGTCAGATAAAGGTACAGAAGAATCAGTATCCTTTGTCGTCTAACGAGCTGATGAGACACCCACACTCTTATTTCCTATCGCGTCTGTAGATGCGATGCACCCAGCTGTAGATTTCACAGAACTACGGGTCTCATTTGCCCCACTGATGAATAAATGTACTAGAAAAAAATGCAATGCTTCTATTAGGTATGCTCATGAAAGTCAGATCATCATGTTTACAATATATCAAACCAAAAAATAATCAGTGGTACGTACGAAAATTACAATTATTAGAAAAAAACAACACCTAAACACATTATATCTACTTTATTTAAACCAAACAGATATCTTAACTTTGATCTTCGAGGAAAGAGTATTAATTAATAAAAAAAAGTTGTCTAGTTATTTTTAATCGGCTTAAAAAGGGATCACCTGTTTCTACGGATGAAGGGCCAAAGAGGTGCTCGAAGTTCAAAAAAAAAAAAAAAAATTCAAAATTCTTTATTTCTTAACAAAGATTTACATATTTTAACTGGATGACGAAGCCTCCTTTTAGGCGTTTAAATTGCCTGTGCCAGGAGACAACGCTCTGCATAACTAAAACCTTAATTATATTTTACTAATAAAATTTAACAACATCATATTATCGTTTTTAACAATTCAACTTAACTCTAATTTTGATTTCTATTTCTACTAGTCTAGTTTTGTGCTGGCGTGTGTATGTGTAAGGTGAGGATGTGTTGTGTAGAGTGCATGTGGTAAGAATATATATTGTGAAGTGTGTATGTAAGTATACGTATTTGGTGTGAGGATGTCTGTGATACTTGTATTTGTCGGTAATATTTTATCATGCAAAAAAGCAATCATTAGATTTGTTAACAGTTAAGTGGGGAAATTGAACAAAGCCTCAGTTTCAGCGTAGTCCAATTCTTGCAACCAGTTCCTTACTGTAGATCTACACTCGGAGGTAGACATTTTATATATGTCGAGTTTTTTATTTATTTTATTATACAGGTGGGAAGACCGGAATTCCAGTTGTGCTCTAGCAAACTCTGTTCTTACCTTTGGAATGGTTGCTACTTTGAACCTACGAGCCCTTCTTTTACCTTCAACGTGGGGGTCGTAAGACAATGCTTTATGTTTTTTTTAATATTAAATCTAAAATATAAAGTTTTCGTACGGATAACAGTTTACTCAATTGGTAGATACTTTGGGTTGAGAATGTTCTTTTCTTGAAGTACATTATTTTAAGTAATGCTCTTTGAGCTCTCTCCACGATTAAAAAACGCGTTTTAAGAGCGCCGCCCCAGACTGAGATACAGTAGGTTGTTACAGACTGGACGAGAGAAGAGTATATTTCATTCAGTAGGTTTCTGGTGGTACCGTCGCTACCAACCCCCTTTGTGGGAACAATGTGTCGTAGACTTCGAAAAATCCAATTAAATTTGCGTATCCTCGTCACAGTCATCTCAATCTGGGGGTACCACGATAGCCTCTGATCTACCATCACTCCCAAATATTTCAAGGTCTCTACTTTGTTTATTGAGGGACAGCTACATTCGTAACCAATAGATCCGTCACATGCATGTATTTTTAAATTAAATTCATTATTGGGTTGGGAATTATTGTAGATGCTGAAACATATATAATTAGTTTTAGCCGTATTAAGAGTAAGGAGGTTATTTTTTAACCACAATGCTACCTTCCTCAAGCCGTTTTCTGTAATTGTTTTTGTTTCAGCCCAACTAGAGCCAGTGAAGACGATTGCAGTGTCATCAGCATATGAAAATATGTTGGCATTGTTGAGGGTCAAGTTACATAAGTCATTTATATAAATGAGGAACAGGGTGGGACCCAAAACACTCCCTTGTGGTACGCCACACGACACCTCAACGTCCTCACTGGTACAGTCTCCTATTTTAACCTTTTGCTTTCTATTGGATAGGTAATCTTCAAAAATCGAAAGTTGCTTATCTCTGATGCCAATTTTTTCTAACTTCTTCAGGAGGATGGTATAAGAAACCGTGTCAAACGCCTTCTTTAGGTCTATAAACACTGAGAGACATTTTTGCCCTTTATCGAGATTTTGTGATATTAGACTCGTTAGGGAGGCAACTGCGTCCTCAGTCGATATTTGGCAATTGATTTGAGGACAAAATATTCTTTGTATCGAGGTAGTTTAATAATCTCATGTTCAGTATTTTTTCCAGAATTTTAGCCAAGACTGGAAGAACCGAGATAGGCCTATAATTACTGATGTCATCTTTTTCGCCACCTTTGTAAATCGGTGTGATTATAGATTTCTTAAGTAGGTCAGGGAATATACCCATCCTAAAACAAACATTAGCCAAATGTGTTACAACTGGGATAATTTCATTTTTAACGTGTTTGATGAATCTTGTGGAAATGTTGTCCCATCCTGGGGCGCTTTCTGATTTTAGGTTTGTTATAATGCTGTTTACCTCTTCATGGTCAGTGTCTAATAAAACAAAGGATTGTTGTTGATTAGGTAATGTGTTAAGATAGTCAAGTATGTCATCGTTATTTACAGATTGCTTTATTTCATCAGCAAGCTGATTGCCAATATTTGCAAAAAAATGGTTTATATGATTAGCAGAGTCGCGGGCGGATGTCTTTAGGTAGGTAAGTTCGTGATTTAATTTGTTTACTTTGCTTGTGTACGTTAATGATTTTATATTTTTCCATAGCGTTTTATTGTTATTGATAGAACTTTCTATAAGTTGTTTTTCATATTTTCTCTTAAGTTTTTTTATTAGCTTGTTGCAGTAATTTCTGTAGCGTGTGAAGGTAATCCTTTTTATTTCATTGAGTGGGTCATCTCTAAATTCTTTTTGTAACTTATTTCGATTCCTAATACATTTCAAAATGCCGTTTGTGATCCAAGGTTTTATTTTTCGCTTACTTTTTGGTATTTTTATCACTATAGTATTTGCTTTTATTGAATGGGTAAGACACTGAATAAGATTGTCTGTTTTAAGATTAGGGTTATCGTCACATAAAAGTAGTCGAGACAAATCTTTTTCTTGTAAATATCTAAGAGCACCTTCGAAGTTGGTCCTAGTTGAAGATTTGGGTGATAATTGTGCTTTTTTTACTTTAGATAATGATAGAAATGTTGTAAGGTGATCGGTAATAGACGTATTTAATATAGCAATGAAAGCTGAAAGATTTTTCTTATTGATTTTTAACATAAAGTGGTCGAGACATTTTTTATCTCGTGTTTTTAGCATGTGGCCAGGAAAAATGCCGTATGCCGTTAACATGTCCAGGTAAGAAGTCCTGTTTTTAAACTCGTACGGTTGCTCGTTATCAATGGGTGTTATATTTATGTTGATGTCACCTGCAATTATAATATTTTTGTGAGGGCTTAAGGTAACTAGATGTCTTGACAGTGAATTAATGAAAGGTTCTGCAGAGTGGTTTGACGGAGAGCGATAGATACCTAATATGGAAATGTCGGCTATGTCTCGGAAGTTTACAGCATCTCAAAATTCGAGAATAATGTAAGTAAATAATCTTCAATGTAGATTTTACTTAAGTTAAGAAAACAGATAAGTCATAGCAGAGGAATTCATATTTTACACCATAACAAGCAGAGTCGGTATTCGAAAGAAAAGATATGCTTTTATTTCAGCAGCAGTGCGTCCTTGATTACATTGTTGATTCTGCAAGTGAGAAGCCGAGATATTGGCAACTGTCTCAAACGGGTTTATCAGAACGTATAGTGCAATCACGTGCGCTGTCCTTTGCACCGGCGATTGGCTCCGGCGTCGTATGAGCACTGACAAGCACTACGCCTCCCCTTTGGTATTGTCCTGCCCAATTATATTGGAATTTAATCACAACAACATAGAAGCCGAACGGGCTATAGAAAGTGCATCCTGAGAATCTGTACAGAGGTTAAGATAGGTTTGTAACTAGCTACCTAGTAAAGGTTAACGGCGTTACTGTAATCATTTTCTTTGGATTTAATTAACTTCGCAGATATTTTTTTTTTACTGTAAAGTCGTATGTATGATGATGATGGTAAAAATCAATGTAAGACGTAAGATGGAATCGGCATAGACCTTAGTTATAGTGTAAAAAAAAATGTTTTAATATTTCTGAAGTTCTTAAAGTAATTAAAGTTCAGTAAATAAAGAAGAAAACTATTACTAGTAGGTTCTACCAAAGAAAAATTGAAAAAGACTGGAGTTCATCGGTTTTTTTTTGTGCAAAATGTATTATTATGTAAGCCTTTGATCTCAGACCTTGGATATGAAACGCAAGAGCGAATGTATGAAAACATCATTAGCAAATTTCTGCGGGGCGGGGGGAGCATGTCGTGTCAATTTTTGACATTTAGTGCATAAAAGTGTCGATATTTTTTATCGATATGTGCGGAACGAATGAATGAACGAATCTTTTGTCAAAAGACATATAATTTTTATCACTAAAACAATAAATTACATTAGGGACATGTTTAATGTACAAACCATCGAATGAACAACTGAAACATAGAACGTTTAAGTACATACAGCCCAGCACCATTTAAATCCTCCTATGGGATAAATAAGCAGTAGATTTTTGCGTTGGCATTAAATCACACTGATGTTAAATGGATTTGGTTTAAGAAGAATTTATTAACGGTTAACACTTGTAAAACTTGTTACATTGTTTTTAGAGCAAAAAATAAAATAATTGAATCGCACGCACCCTTAATTATAGTTGGCGTCTCCTTAGAGAAAAAAACCACTGAAAAATACCTTGGCCTGCGACTGGACCAATATCTATCATGGAATAATCAGATTGATTATGTAAGGAATAAACTTTCATCATTGATGGGCTCCCTTCGCAATATAAGTTATTGCATTCCTAAAAAACTGCGTCACAATATTTATAACTCACTCATCAAATCTCAACTATTATAATTTCTTATTGAAATTTGGGGCAGTGCTCCAAAGACAAAATTACAGGGACTACAAAAAATGCAAAACAAAGTTATTAAATTATTATTTAACTATCCATTGTTACCGCCTACTGATAAAAACTACAAAGATACGAAAATTATGAATATTAAAGAGCTCTTCACTTATAACACTTGCATATTAATAAGAAAAAATCTTGATAAATCCATTCATATAAATTTGACACTCATAAAAAAATCCCAAATAAGTAAACGCAATCTCCGTCGACCAAGTTTGCTTGTCTTGCCAAAAATACGCACAAAATATGCCAAAAAAAGTATCACATTTGAGGGAGCACGGCTTTATAATAAACTGCCATCTGGTTTAAAAAATATTTATTCTTTTAATAGTTTTAAATCCAAATTGTCAGAATTTATAGTTCAAAACAGCACACTGTGTTGTATAATTTATAGCATGTAATTTATTATTTTATTTTTGTTAGTTCGGCGTTCAAATTCAGATTATTTAACTCTAAGTTATTCTATTCTCATGTATGTGACTTGTCTTTTTTTGAGTATAAACTCTTTAAACCTAAGCCTACACCACATATTCGGTGATGTTTTGTGGGGATCCATTTTGTCTCCCTTCGACCCACTTTATATTACTTAATGGATCCACAAGAAATCTGAATTTATATTTTAAAGATGTATTGTCATAAAATATGAAGTTTAAATTTTTAAAGCAAACTGTTGTATTTTTAAGATTACCCTAATCTACTCTCAAGTGAAACGTTTTACAGATTTATCATTTTATTTTAGAAGAATTAATATTCAAAATTAAATAAATGTTTATCGATACGATTTATTGACAATAATTGGCAAGCACAATTAATATTAAACTGACAAGAGAACGAATGATAAACATACGACAATCCTGCCGTATAAAGTATACGTTATCTTGTTGATATGTAGTAACTGACCACCACTTTTTTAAATGGCAATGTTACTTTTCTCTTGGAAAACACATTTCACTATTTTCATGAAAAATATCAGCTTTTTTGGGATAAAACGTTACTTACGGATGAAAATAAATATTTTTTGTCTTGCCGCTATAATTTTTACACAAAAATAAGCCACATTTACCCATTTTTTTCGTCAATATTTCTCACTGAGCTCTATCACCGTACTGACAAGACGTCATCCGTAAGTGAGGCCAAAAAGCCCGCTCCGTGGCTACGGGGGCACAAGCGAAATTGCCCGTTATTGCGCGTCCAGTTAGTTTATTCGTTCAAGTCTCAGACTCTCCGTTGCAAAAGATGCGGTCCACGTTTGTCCTGTTTGGCGGCATAAATGGGTTTGAAAAACTGAGTTTGAGATTTTGGCTTTACTTACTAGTGCTGCGTATTTGAAAGTTAAGTAACATTAAGCAAGTTCGCCAGAGGCTCAAGGGATTATCCGCGAGCGCTGGGCGGGCGGTGCGCTACTCCTCATTAGATGGGCAATGATGGTTTCGACGCTCGGTAGTCCTTTGATCTTGAGCCTGCCTGATTAAGACCTATTGTAATTGACAACTCTTAGCTTTCACTCGTGGTTAATTAACGTTAATATTACCTGTAATACGTTGGTGATATTTGTAACCATTATTTTCTTTGTCTTGTAGGAATTCCAAATGAATCAATGTTTTGTCATTTATTGAAGGATACTAGGCAACTGAGGTTTCAGTAGTAACATTCTTATCACTTCGACCCAAAAATCCTACCCCTTACCCGTACAGGCTGAAAATTTTATTGTTAAGCTAGTGATGAAGGTACTCTCCCACATACGTTTGAAATGCAAAACTAGAATTGCTGAGTATTAGACTAGAATCCACTAGACTAGAAGCTAAGTCATGCGGGCCGCACTAGTGCCATTAGATGGGCAATTTGTTTGGCTGTTGCTGGGTAAGCCTTTAATCTCGACCGCTCCGGCTCAAGCGGGATCGCGGCTGCCCGGTTTTAAAACCAACGTAAGTTTGAAACGGAAAATTTTCTATCCCACTTGAAGGTATGTTAATCATTATTAGCTTAATTTTAAGTCCGTGAGTATTTATTAAATAGTAAAATAAACATTACATCAGTACAAAAGAGACTCTTATTGATTGTATAATTGAAATAAACAGGAGAATGCCCGTAAATCAAGTCAAGTAGGTATTATTACTTTAATGAGATCATTCCATACGTAATGCGTAACATCAGGTGACTCTTCATAAAGAAGATTCCAACTGACCTATTTTCAGCGGCGTCATATAACTAGCTCTATTTTATAAAAAAAAAAACAGCGAACTTAGCTTCGCCCCTAGCACCGTCTCGACTCGGCCCTGTCTCGCCCAGCCTCGTATTTTTAAAATTAATTAAAAGCACTGTAATTGATCAGTTATCGAGCGGGATAAAAAATGATGAATTACTAAAATGGCTATAAAAAATAGGGGTTGGTGGTATAAAAGTAAAAACCGGCCAAATGCGAGTCGGACTCGCGCACTGAGGGTTCCGTGCCAATTTCAACTGAATTTGGGAATCCACTTATTTCCACTTAGTAAAATCCACTATATTTTGTGGACAGCAAATATAACTTTGTTTTTGATGACATTGACACATTGATTTGTCAGCAATCAATAAATTTATTTAAAGCTATTTTTTATGTAAAAAGACACTAAAAAAGCATGAGATTAAGAAGATGAATCTATAAGTAATCTCTGATTTCACAAAAGATAAAATATTCCCGAGAAATCGTTGAGGAAAAGTGAAAATAACATTGTTGGGAAATCAGCTGACCCCCTGAAATTTCTGGTTGCTAAGGTCGTCATTAGCAACGGTTGCTAAGCGCCTGCTGCCCATCACCCAATAAGGTGCTTTTGCTTGTGACGCAAAGTCTATCATCGTCCATAGCTGGCCAATGAAATGCCTTGATTTTAGATTCGGTTGTTTGTTCGTGTGTGCCTTGTGACATTTTTCTGACATTTATTTATTTTGTAAATATTGTGTTTATGTTGTGTTTTTTAAGAGATAATCTTAATTATTTATTTAAAAAGTAAGTATATCTTTTATTATGCACGTTAAATCTCAGTCCGATGCCATCGAATGATATCACGCCGCCCACATTTACCTGCAATTCCTGCTGTAGGCATTTCACAACATCTAGGGGTTTAAACATTCATATTTCACGTATACATAACAATCACCCCCATCAACTAACCCCGTAGCAGCCCAATCTGCCAACAAAGACAATTTTGTAAATAAATTAAGTAGCTTAAAGCAATCAATTCCTACAGTAAAGAGGATTCCGCGCGGTGCCAGAATCATCGTTGCGACTAAATTAACGCACGTAATCTTAGACTGTATTAACCAAAACTCTGTCTCTTCATGGGAAAATCTCTTATCCTTTTCTTTCCAAATTCTGCATGCACCACGTGATCTTTCTTCCAACCAATCATCTCTTACCCAAATCATAAAAAATAACTGCATTGCGGCTAATATCCCATGCCCAGCCACGACCGACCGACCGTTTAGTAATTTTAATTTGTTCAGAAAAGTCGAAGATAAAGTAAGTGATGGTGATTTGAAAGGCGCCGCGCGACTCCTCTTCTCTAGCGACGTGATATCATCTGACAGCCAGGACACTCTCAATTCCCTTATTTCGAAACACCCCCCAGCTTCAGCAACACCTCCTCCTTCGGAACCACTGACTGATGAATCTTTCTGCTTGCAAGTGGACGAAAAGGAAGTCTTGTCAGCAATATTATCTTTTAAGCCTGGTTCAGCTGCTGGTCTGGACGGTTTGTCGCCACAGCACTTGAAAGACCTTATTTCATTTCAGGCAGGTGATGCTGGTCGAAGTTTACTTTCAGCCATCACAAAACTTTGTAATTTTATGCTTTTTGGCAAAGTTAATTCTGAAATCGTCCCTATTTTGTATGGCGCAAATCTAATTGCGCTAACTAAGAAAGATGGCAGTGTCAGACCCATTGCGGTTGGTTCCACTTTTCGGCGCATGTGCTCAAAGTTATGTGTGAAGTTCCTCACTTATAAACTACGCGATCATTTTGTACCACACCAGTTAGGCTTTTGTACCAATGGGGGCTGCGAAGCCGCTGTTCATGCGCTTCGTACTCTTCTTTCACAAAATCAGACGGAGGTGTTGCTTAAATTAGATGTCAAAAATGCTTTTAATTCGGTTCACAGGGACTTCTTGTTGCATGAAGTGAAAATAAACTCTCCAGAAATTTTTAACTTTGTTAATCAGTGCTACTATAACCCATCTAAATTGCTTTACAAAAGTCATGAAATTTATTCTGCTGTTGGCTGTCAACAAGGAGACCCTCTCGGGCCTGCCATTTTTAGCTTGTGCATCAACCCATTTATACAAAATTTATTTTCAAAATTTAATGTTTGGTATTTGGACGACGGGACCTTAGGAGGTGATGCCGATACTGTTTTTCTAGACCTATCAAGAATTGTACAAAAATTTGACACTATAGGCCTTTCTTTAAATTTTGATAAGTGCGAAATTTTCATTTCAAAACTGCTAATTCCCTCTAGAAAAGCTGAAATAATTTCAAAATTTAATACACTGGCTCCTGGCATAAAGATTTTAACTGATTCAAACCTCAACCTCCTAGGATCTCCGATTTTCGAAAATTCTGTCCCCACTCATTTTCAAAAAATTATTACCAAATTCAATGAATGTTCAGATCGTCTTTTAGAAATCAACGCACATTCGGCTCTCTTTATTCTCAAATCGTGTCTTTTAGTCCCTAAATTTAGTTATTTGATTCGATGTTGTCCGATTTGGAAGTTCCAAAACTTTACAAACAGTTTTGACAGTTTGGTTAAAATACAACTTGAAAAAATTCTGAACATTCGTCTTTCGGAACGGTTCTGGGACCAGGCTTCCCTTCCCATCCGTTTTGGTGGGATTGGAGCTCGAAAAATTTCTAGTGTTTGTTTACCTGCTTTTCTCTCATCATCCTACAGCACGTCCGCTCTCGTTGGTAGTATCCTGCGGCTTTCCACCGCAAACATCGAAGTGGCGTGCTTGGATGAAGCTAAAAATGCATGGCAAGTGGCGACTTGCTGTAGGATGATGAGAGAAAAGCAGGTAAACAAACACTAGAAATTTTTCGAGCTCCAATCCCACCAAAACGGATGGGAAGGGAAGCCTGGTCCCAGGACCGTTCCGAAAGACGAATGTTTAGAATTTTTTCAAGTTGTATTTTAACCAAACTGTCAAAACTGTTTGTAAAGTTTTGGAACTTCCAAATCGGACAACATCGAATCAAATAACTAAATTTAGGGACTAAAAGACACGATTTGAGAATAAAGAGAGCCGAATGTGCGTTGATTTCTAAAAGACGATCTGAACATTCATTGAATTTGGTAATATTTTTTTGAAAATGAGTGGGGACAGAATTTTCGAAAATCGGAGATCCTAGGAGGTTGAGGGTTGAATCAGTTAAAATCTTTATGCCAGGAGCCAGTGTATTAAATTTTGAAATTATTTCAGCTTTTCTAGAGGGAATTAGCAGTTTTGAATTCCGGTTACATGTTGTATGTATTAAAATCTGTAAATTATTCTTAGCCAAATGATGAAAGAAAAACCTAGGTAAATATAATTTCAAAGCTCATCAACTCTGCAGTTACCGCCTTGTCTACTTAAATGTAGTTTAACATTGTACTTTCTTGGTGTTAAACTTATTCTGTTCTAAACCCATTATGGTATGAAATAGCGCTAAAGTTGCTCTTGGGCAAGACAGTTGCTTGTCGAATCGGTGTTATTATAGTACATTATGATACAAGTGTGCTAAGTTGACCATTATATACAAGGCGATATTGTGTGCGCACGAGCGAAAGCGAGTGCGCCATAAGAAAGCCGCGTATATAATGGTCACAGGCACACGCGTATCATACGACGTTTTTCAACACACTTGCGAGGAAAAAACAAGACTATTTACTAAGTTTTTAAATAATAAAACATTTAGTAAAAATACATTTCACTCAACTTTGATGGCAAAAGACTCGCACGCGTTTTTCGCCTCGTTACGAATGTCCGGCAGAGTTAATATGTAATAGGTTTTCTTCATTTTCTTTACTTTATGTAGACATTTTCGTTAATATTAAACTTCAGAATTCATCCAAACTTCGTCACAGCCGACAATTACCTATTTACGAAAAATGGCGCATTGTTTTTTTTTCTTGCCGCGATACCGATACGCGCGCAAGGCTAAGGCGCGAACTAGATCGGCCAACAGCCAAGATTAAAAATGTAATAATTCGTGTTTAAAACACAAATTACAGAAAAATTAAATGAAAAATCTGGATTTGCCATTTATTGAAATAAATACCTATGTAGAATACTGTTATTTTTGTTGTTAAAATGTTTGTTGCTAAAATAAAAGTTATAACCCGACTAAATTACATCGCTTCTTCTTCTTACTTACGACTTGGTACTAGAGTACAAACCTAAATTGGTCGGGTTAATAAACTAAAGACACTAGTGCAATAATATACCGAAAAAGCACGCGTGTTTAATATCCAGGATTATGTGCCAAAAATCGGTGGAATAAAAACGTCATTTTGAGCAAGTGTGTTGAAAAATCATAAATAGTGCTCCGACCCACCCCGTCGGGTTTCGCTATAAGCGTAAAAATACTAGCTAGTATCACAGCGAATCCGAAATAATCATTATGAGAAATATGTTTTTTTTTTACCTGATAGATGAAGCATTTTACTTTTATTTGTGTTTGGGTAATAGCACTTGTTTTTGTTTAAAACATAAATTACATGATTCATTAAAGATACTCATAAATCACACATTATTTTGGACGTTAGATTGATGGCAAGCAATCAAATGACGCCAAAGAAATTTCTCTATGTACGCTAATTGGTAGTTGTACAGTAAGGGTAAAAAAACCAAATGTGTGATTTTATATTTTTAAATATTATAGTTCATTGAAATAATGAAGTACCATAACGCAAAGTGCATTTGCAATCGGCTCGCGCGCCGTCGAGCAGCTCGTAGCACGACGGTGATCGGCGTGTAGCACTCTCATGCGCCTGTGCGCAACCTCACTTGACAGCGATACACTGGCTGGTGCACATAACAATTACTCTTTTTGTTTGCACGAGTGAGTACAAAATGTATCTAACGTTGTGTTACCTTTATCTGACAAACAAAGCGCCACTACGTGAACTGCGTATCGCGATCGGAATTCGAGATAAACAAAACCTATATCATGTCGACTTGAAATAGGAATCCGAAAGTATACCTACTATATCAATGATGCCCCAAATGCAAAAGCCGCGAATCGTCTATCGGTTCTTAAAATAACATGCCAATTAGGTAAAGATCCTAGAAATGGGCTGCGATTGATTTTCTATAAGCTCATCCTATTGCGGCATTCTGCTTCAAAGCCGATATGAATATGAAATAAAATAAACATTATTTTAGTCACGACCACTCCGTTTACACCAAATTACCATAAATCGATCCCATTTGGTCGAGTGAAAACATTATTAGGCCACAAACTGTTTGCGCTTAAAATGGAAAGTTGTTCAAAGGAGATACGAAGGATGAAAATAAGTTTATCGGAAAAATCTTGCATTTGAAAACAATATATTGATGAAAGATATATTGATTTAAACTTATATAGCCACTTACATAAGAATAGATTGTAACGGGATTGCTACCATGTACCTAACGGTTACGGCGTGACTATGGCACTGACAATAGTGCCAAAATATCGAGAACTTGAAAATAAAAAGGTACATTGTAGCAATCCCACTACTATCTTTTCCAAAAAAAACGATGTTTATTAGCATCTCGAACATAATAAAATTGGTATCGTCAAAATTATCTACAAAAACAATACGGAAAGCTTAGGTATTAGCTCTTCTTCTATTTGATGGATGCTGGCAAAGTATTCATAAAGGAAAATAAGAATTGAAGATAAGTTCATATGTAACAAGTAAACTAGTAAAACATGAAGTTGGAAATTTGGTTTTAATCTTATTTATTTTATACTAACTTAAAAAACCATTTCATGTGCATTATTATCTCTAATATAAAAAAAATCCATGTCACAATGTGAGTTACCGTACTCCTCCGAAACGGATTTACCGATTCTTACCAAATTTTATATCCGTTTTCAGGTCTGAGAATCGGCTACTATCTATTTTTCATACTCCTAAGTGAAAATGGTTGTTCACCCTTATTTGTTTAAACATTTTTGGACGATATTTTTTGTTTTTATTTTTTATAATGTGGCATTGAAAAATACATACAACCCTAATTTTTAGGGTTCCGTAGCCGAATGGCAAAAAACGGAACCCTTATAGTTTCGTAAAGTCTGTCTGTCTGTCAGTCTGTCCGTCCGTATGTCACAGCCATTTTATTCTGTAACTATAAGCATCACACTATTGAAATTTGGTAGAAGTGTGTATCCCGTTAACCGCTTTACGATTCTCATAGAAAAAATAAATAAATATGACATTTAAGACGCTCCCATACATGAAACTAAAACCAAAAAAAAACTTTTTTTGTCAAACCTATTCGTGTGGGCTGTCTATAGATAGGTCTTTTAAAATGACACCAAGGTTCCTAAAACCATTTTCTTTAAAAGTCTAACGTTTCATAGCTAGACGCTTCCAAAGTGGTAAAATGGGTGTCCCCCCAATCTAACTTCTAAACTAAGCGAGTGTAAATTTTGAAAAAAATATGTAATGTAAAAGCCGCGAATCGGATACAAATACTTTCAACGAAAATTGGTTCGGACGGAATCGAACGAGAAGTTTTTGAGATATAGCACATTTTCAGCAACGGCAAACATAACTTTGTTCTTTATACACACACTATGAAAAACAAAGTATATATAATTTTATTCACCAACGTAATCAACAGAAATATTATACAAACTTTATACCGTAAACTAAAATATACATCTATGAAATAATATATACAACTTAAAGAATATAAATTATAAACTACAAAATAAAATAAAAAGTATTACAAACGGGATATTAAAATAAAATTATAAAAATGGCCCTTGTGGTAAGGTGCCCAAAATGCTGGCAGCATTGCCTCGCTGAATGGCTATACTTATACGCTGTGCGAGGTAGCTCTTGGGTCACCACTGACGTCAGTTAGCCTCTTAGCAATTTGCCTGTGCAAAGAGATAGCGTTGGGACCCCACGAACCTAATGTCTCGACTCCGAACGGTACAAAATGATACCGGGAGTCGATCAGGCTGTATTTTTTTGTTTTATTATTTTCTGCACTTGACGCAGCCAAACCAGCACCACGGGTTGTACTTGGTAGATGGGAGGCTGCCAATGTGTCGACACAGGTAGCATCCCACACTAGAGCCCGACCCATCCGCCAAGGAGACCCTTCGCGTGGCGATTGGTCTTCGTGTTGGTGCTGAGATTTGTCAACCACACAGATGTCCTTGTGGTTCTGAAGTCAGCTCGTTGGGACACCACGGACTTTCATGTGTTAAGAGCGCAGGCCGATTTTCCCGCCATGCCAGCATCAACGACATCATTCGTCGTTCTCTTGCCTCCATCAACGTGCCGGCTATTCTTGAGCCAAACGGTATCGCGCGTGATGACGGCAAGAGGCCGGATGGCATGTCACTTGTTCCTTGGCGGATGGGTCGGGCTCTAGTGTGGGATGCTACCTGTGTCGACACATTGGCAGCCTCCCATCTACCAAGTACAACCCGTGGTGCTGGTTTGGCTGCGTCAAGTGCAGAAAATAATAAAACAAAAAAATACAGCCTGATCGACTCCCGGTATCATTTTGTACCGTTCGGAGTCGAGACATTAGGTTCGTGGGGGTCCCAACGCTATCTCTTTGCACAGGCAAATTGCTAAGAGGCTAACTGACGTCAGTGGTGACCCAAGAGCTGGCAGCTACCTCGCACAGCGTATAAGTATAGCCATTCAGCGAGGCAATGCTGCCAGCATTTTGGACACCTTACCACAAGGGCCATTTTTATAATTTTATTTTAATATCCCTTCTGTAATACTTTTTATTTTATTTTGTAGTTTATAATTTATATTCTTTAAGTTGTATATATTATTTCATAGATGTATATTTTAGTTTACGGTATAAAGTTTGTATAATATTTCTGTTGATTACGTTGGTGAATAAAATTATATATACTTTGTTTTTCATAGTGTGAGTATAAAGAACAAAGTTATGTTTGCCGTTGCTGAAAATGTGCTATATCTCAAAAACTTCTCGTTCGATTCCGTCCGAACCAATTTTCGTTGAAAGTATTTGTATCCGATTCGCGGCTTTTACATTACATATTTTTTTCAAAATTTACACTCGCTTAGTTAAGAAGTTAGATTGGGGGGACACCCATTTTACCACTTTGGAAGCGTCTAGCTATGAAACGTTAGACTTTTAAAGAAAATGGTTTTAGGAACCTTGGTGTCATTTTAAAAGACCTATCTATAGACAGCCCACACGAATAGGTTTGACAAAAAAAGTTTTTTTTTGGTTTTAGTTTCATGTATGGGAGCGTCTTAAATGTCATATTTATTTATTTTTTCTATGAGAATCGTAAAGCGGTTAACGGGATACACACTTCTACCAAAATTTCAATAGTGTGATGCTTATAGTTACAGAATAAAATGGCTGTGACATACGGACGGACAGACTGACAGACAGACAGACTTTACGAAACTATAAGGGTTCCGTTTTTTGCCATTCGGCTACGGAACCCTAAAAATTAGGGTTGTATGTATTTTTCAATGCCACATTATAAAAAATAAAAACAAAAAATATCGTCCAAAAATGTTTAAACAAATAAGGGTGAACAACCATTTTCACTTAGGAGTATGAAAAATAGATAGTAGCCGATTCTCAGACCTGAAAACGGATATAAAATTTGGTAAGAATCGGTAAATCCGTTTCGGAGGAGTACGGTAACTCACATTGTGACATGGATTTTTTTTATATTAGAGATAATAATGCACATGAAATGGTTTTTTAAGTTAGTATAAAATAAATAAGATTAAAACCAAATTTCCAACTTCATGTTTTACTAGTTTACTTGTTACATATGAACTTATCTTCAATTCTTATTTTCCTTTATGAATACTTTGCCAGCATCCATCAAATAGAAGAAGAGCTAATACCTAAGCTTTCCGTATTGTTTTTGTAGATAATTTTGACGATACCAATTTTATTATGTTCGAGATGCTAATAAACATCGTTTTTTTGGAAAAGATAGTAGTGGGATTGCTACAATGTACCTTTTTATTTTCAAGTTCTCGATATTTTGGCACTATTGTCAGTGCCATAGTCACGCCGTAACCGTTAGGTACATGGTAGCAATCCCGTTACAATCTATTCTTATGTAAGTGGCTATATAAGTTTAAATCAATATATCTTTCATCAATATATTGTTTTCAAATGCAAGATTTTTCCGATAAACTTATTTTCATCCTTCGTATCTCCTTTGAACCACTTTCCATTTTAAGCGCAAACAGTTTGTGGCCTAATAATGTTTTCACTCGACCAAATGGGATCGATTTATGGTAATTTGGTGTAAACGGAGTGGTCGTGACTAAAATAATGTTTATTTTATTTCATATTCATATCGGCTTTGAAGCAGAATGCCGCAATAGGATGAGCTTATAGAAAATCAATCGCAGCCCATTTCTAGGATCTTTACCTAATTGGCATGTTATTTTAAGAACCGATAGACGATTCGCGGCTTTTGCATTTGGGGCATCATTGATATAGTAGGTATACTTTCGGATTCCTATTTCAAGTCGACATGATATAGGTTTTGTTTATCTCGAATTCCGATCGCGATACGCAGTTCACGTAGTGGCGCTTTGTTTGTCAGATAAAGGTAACACAACGTTAGATACGTTTTGTACTCACTCGTGCAAACAAAAAGAGTAATTGTTATGTGCACCAGCCAGTGTATCGCTGTCAAGTGAGGTTGCGCACAGGCGCATGAGAGTGCTACACGCCGATCACCGTCGTGCTACGAGCTGCTCGACGGCGCGCGAGCCGATTGCAAATGCACTTTGCGTTATGGTACTTCATTATTTCAATGAACTATAATATTTAAAAATATAAAATCACACATTTGGTTTTTTTACCCTTACTGTACAACTACCAATTAGCGTACATAGAGAAATTTCTTTGGCGTCATTTGATTGCTTGCCATCAATCTAACGTCCAAAATAATGTGTGATTTATGAGTATCTTTAATGAATCATGTAATTTATGTTTTAAACAAAAACAAGTGCTATTACCCAAACACAAATAAAAGTAAAATGCTTCATCTATCAGGTAAAAAAAAAACATATTTCTCATAATGATTATTTCGGATTCGCTGTGATACTAGCTAGTATTTTTTACGCTTATAGCGAAACCCGACGGGGTGGGTCAGAGCACTATTTATGATTTTTCAACACACTTGCTCAAAATGACGTTTTTATTCCACCGATTTTTGGCACATAATCCTGGATATTAAACACGCGTGCTTTTTCGGCATATTATTGCACTAGTGTCTTTAGTTTATTAACCCGACCAATTTAGGTTTGTACTCTAGTACCAAGTCGTAAGTAAGAAGAAGAAGCGATGTAATTTAGTCGGGTTATAACTTTTATTTTAGCAACAAACATTTTAACAACAAAAATAACATATTCTACATAGGTATTTATTTCAATAAATGGCAAATCCAGATTTTTCATTTAATTTATCTGTAATTTGTGTTTTAAACACGAATTATTACATTTTTAATCTTGGCTGTTGGCCGATCTAGTTCGCGCCTTAGCCTTGCGCGCGTATCGGTATCGCGGCAAGAAAAAAAAACAATGCGCCATTTTTCGTAAATAGGCTGTGACGAAGTTTGGATGAATTCTGAAGTTTAATATTAACGAAAATGTCTACATAAAGTAAAGAAAATGAAGAAAACCTATTACATATTAACTCTGCCGGACATTCGTAACGAGGCGAAAAACGCGTGCGAGTCTTTTGCCATCAAAGTTGAGTGAAATGTATTTTTACTAAATGTTTTATTAATTAAAAACTTAGTAAATAGTCTTGTTTTTTCCTCGCAAGTGTGTTGAAAAACGTCGTATGATACGCGTGTGCCTGTGACCATTATATACGCGGCTTTCTTATGGCGCACACGCTTTCGCTCGTGCGCACACAATATCGCCTTGTATATAATGGTCAACTTAGCACACTTGTATCATAATGTACTATAATAACACCGATCCGACAAGCAACTGTCTTGCCCAAGAGCAACTTTAGCGCTATTTCATACCATAATGGGTTTAGAACAGAATAAGTTTAACACCAAGAAAGTACAATGTTAAACTACATTTAAGTAGACAAGGCGGTAACTGCAGAGTTGATGAGCTTTGAAATTATATTTACCTAGGTTTTTCTTTCATCATTTGGCTAAGAATAATTTACAGATTTTAATACATACAACATGTAACCGGAATGCCGCATCTCAGACACCTCGATTAGACAAAAAAAGTTATTACATAATATGTTCACAATATGTTTGTTATCCTACGAATAATTTATTTTTAAAAATAGTGATACTAATTACGGTTGAACAGCGTGCTGGAGACACTAAAATCGACAATCCCACAGTTCATTTTGAAATGAAACCGAAGTTATGATGATGGTTAATAGGCAGGTGTCACTCACAAAGATATAATCAGATTTCGGAAGTTTTTCTCATTTTGTAACTGAAAAAAGGATGCCAGTACAGTCACGGTACATCACACCGTGACTGCGCGCCTAGTCTTCTGCTTTTTCTGCATTTAGATAACGACTTAATGTACGTGCATTAAAAAATACCCTATTCCGCTAACATTAAGTTTAATTTTTACCGACTTCAAAAAACGGAAGTAATCAATTCGACCTGTTTGTATGTGATATCGTCAGAATTGGATAAAATTAAAGTATGTTGATCTATTAAGGCTTCCTAATACAGGTGCTAAATTAAAGACCAATGCGTTATTTTAAGCCTTTTTTATTCAATTTTTGAGGGCGGTTTATTTTTTTATTATTATTTGAATTTGGTTTGATTGCCGACTAAAAGGTGCCTGCAATTAGAGTGATATTAATTATTTGGGTAGAATTTAAGAAGAAAAAGTTAATTGATAATTCAGTATCTGATTGAACAATGTAAACACGTTGAATAATACACCTGCCAAAAACTATTAAAAGTCTCTGTTATTTCTACAAAACCTCATAATTTCCAAATGAAATCACTTATATCCTCATAGCGAGAACAGCATCATTTAGACCCAAAGTATACTAAAAGTACAAATCTGAATCCAAACCAAAATTGTTACAATAAGGGCAATTCGTATAAAAATTAATGTCCACTGAATAAGAAACATCCATGCAAATTGATGTTGCTCGGTCACGTCATTAAAAATAAAGTCGACCTCAACCATGAGTAGACAAGAAGCTATGTTATGAAGGGCCCTTGACGCGGCGTTTTTTCGTCGTGTCCGAAAATACTCATATATCACTTTGGAGCCGCAACTGACATTTATTAAAGGCTATACGCCCTCGATTGTCATGTCAACGTAGGTATTTAATAACCTTATTGTGACCTTAAAGGCGTAATTTTAAATAACACAAACTCAACTCTATGTTAATTCTACGTTCCTTGCCTATGTTTTCAATTAACTTAAATCCTCTATAGAATATTCATTTAAGGTATATCACAATGTGAACAGAATTGGGCTTACAACTTTGTGTTACCATTTATGTGATGGCCTTTAAAAAAAATGTTAGTGTGACAAACTTGACGTTGACGTGACGTTTTGAAAATTTTATACAATGGGTGATTTTATACAATAATACACTTGATCACAAACTTTCGGGATGTGCAAAACCGTGGTGATTAGATCACGGTTTTGAACAACTTTCACTATAGGACCAACTTCGAAATCGAGAAAAAAAAACAGCTGTTCCATACATTTTCTCCGAGATGAAATGAGTTTTTGTAACAGCTGTTTTTTTTTCTCGATTTCGAAGTTGGAGCCATAGCAAAAATTGTTTAAAACCATCATTAGAGCACTCCCTAAATGTTTGATCAAGTGTAAAATTAACACATTGTATAGTTATTTTATCACAGACAGGATTCTAATGGTGAAATATATTTTACATCGGTCCAGCAGTTTCAGAGCCAAATCAATGTAAAGAAACAAACTATCAAAATTTATTTCTTAAATGATATAACTATAATATGTTAAATAAAGAATAGATCACGACATACGATACTTATTTGATAATTGTTCCACCATAAGCACATTACATGTAGTGCAAGAACAATAAGTTCATTCCTTTAAATTAATTTGGCATCCGCTGAGAAAGCAAATATTTAATAAAACACCGGCGGAAATGTGGGATTGCCTTGGGATTTAATCAACGGGACTCGGCTTGTTTAAATATAATTCCTTAGCCGAAAAACATTCGTTGTTAAATAATCTAATAGTGTTTTGAATTTTCTGTTTACGTAATTAGGACAGCTGTTTTACTTAAAGATTTCATTTACTAAGTTTTTCTTAAAAATATTTATTTTTACTGAACGCCATTTTTAAACCTTGTAGATGTTCTGCTTTGTACATTTTCGTTATCTAGCTGATTTACAAGTTATTGAAAAGCTTTCCTCGTAATGTTATAATTAATTATCAAGTCGACATTCTAGGCACACGCCATTTGATCTACATTTAATGGGATCGTACACTGCTGTTAAAGTGTTATAAATTCTACGGGGAGCCTATAAAACGAGTACCAAGAAATTATCTGTTCAAAAGACAATTTATGCTGCTGCAATTAAACGGTACTAGATCTTCTTAAATTGCTGGAACTGCGTAATTGTATTCTCTCCTTAATAAGGAGTAGCGTCTTACCTCGTAAATATAAAGCGCTTGATCTCGTTTAATTTTCTTGTTTACAAAGACTGCGAGGGACGTAGGCAGTCTTAACGACGATTTTAGAAGCAATATTTCAATTATCGATGACTCTTCTTAAGGAAAATGGATGGATATTGGAAATAGGGATTATCTCCGGCTAAAATAGCAACCTTTAATCTTGTCATCCTTTGAATAACTAACCAAAGAATAACATCAAACGTTTTGTTTCTTTGACATCTTTGTTGGTACATTAAAGGCTTTTCGAATAATATGTGAGACTCATAGAGGTTGAACTATAATATTTTGTGCCGGAAAGTTTACTTACCAGTTCCTATGTCAACTGTTTGCGTTGTAAGCGTGATAGCGACAATCTGTCTGTATCCTCAGTTAGTGAAATCTCAACTAATTTACAAGTGAAGTTTGGAAATGGAAGCGAGTGGCATCGCAGACGCAGTCGCTGCCGCTAACTTGTTGCCTGAGGACACTCGCACATTGGTGCAGCGTCACCGCGTGTGATGGAAGTTCGTTTTGCATGGCTTTGACTTATAACTCACAGTACCACTTTGACGATACATTTCGGCTCGCACGACATCTGTCTTGAACTACTTCGGTTAATTAAACTTGAATGTTAAAAGTAAATAAATTAATAAATATTGGACTTCAATCACATACATTGTTCTGATCCAAAGTAATTAGCTAATGCAATTGTGTTATGGAAATCAGACACACCGGTAGTACCACAACACTCAGACCCGAGACAATATAGAAAATTTTGATTTCTATATTGACCCGACCGGGAATCGAACCCCGGACCTCGGAGCGGCAATGCTTTAAAACCAGCGTGCTTAGCCACTAAACTATGGAGGTCGTCAATAATGATCAAAAACGATCTTGACATTTGTAACAATGAGATATGGATTTGTATTATTATTTTAGTCATTAAGTACCTATCGTGACTTAAACTACGTTGGTGCCGTTAAGACAAAATTGGTATTTTTAATATCGAATAATGATCAAATTATTATAACAAATATAACTTCGCAGAAATTGCAACTAATCGTTACATGGTTGCAAAATTACGAGTATGTTACGCTATATAGAGTAGTGTTACATTGAATTCTGACAACGGTTGGCAAATTAAACAAGGCGTAGTAACCAATCCAAATATCGTTAGCAACATAGTTGATGACTATACCAACAAATTCCTGTGATGCTCATGCGTAATTTCTATTTAATGGCCAATATAACTTTCGACATCAAAAATTTATTTCCTGCTCATAAATAGGATTAACCATTCGAAACTGTTGCTGGACCATTTAGCAAGTTAGACATTTGCCATACGCAAACAAAAACAATTTACCAGTGAGCTTCCCTTTGAGTTAGGTTCGCTGAGTCATTCCGTTTAGTATCAATAGATGTAGCGCATAAGCTATCTCTGTGTTGAGTGTGATTTGGGTGATTTGGTCCAGACAGGACGTAAACCCTTATTCAATTTGGAAGTAAATTGAAATCTCTTTTGTAACGTGTCGAAGAGTAAATTGAATTTTGTCAAAATTCGGACCGCATCTGAAACAAAGAGTGAAAAGAGAATAATGATAAACGAGTGTCGGGTTCAAATACATATGAGCATTCATTTGTATTCAAACATGCATTGCCTTTATTGCATTCCTTTTAATACAAAAAATACAATAATTATTTGAGAATCTAGTAAATAAATATTTTTTATGGATAATACTCGATGAAATGCTACGTCCCAGTGTCGTAAATGGCTATAATGTACTCGTAAATTTTATCATTGGCTAATCAAGTAAGAACTTAAATACATAACATAAATGAACAGTCTGTAGTAGTGCGTAGTTCAGACGTTGCACTGTAGTACACATTAGAAACAGACAACAGACATACCTTTGATTTCCAGTCACAAATCTCAGGGGTCCGATTGTTCCCGAACGGAGTGGACAGTTGTTTAAAAGAAGAGATTAATAGTGACGAAGTCAGCAACATTCTCCTTGACAAAAACCGTCTGTAGTCGCCACGTGGCCATTAGTCATGATAGTGGAGCGTGTCGCTGGCCACTTCACGCTGAGCTGCTAAGGCTGCAGATTTATGACCGGTACGTGGAGGTACACTCAATAAATCTAGGTGTTGCACGCCGCACTGGATTTTAATTTCGGGTACGCGCATCAAGTTGCGACATTTCTCTTTATTACCCGAGATCGGGGAGATAATGTGTTTACGTGTTGGGACTCCGCCGTCACGAACTAGCGCCGAAACGGTCCGAGCGATACAGACAAATGTGCCAATAAACCGGACACCTACGCAAATAAATCGGATCGGCATGGAATCGCCGCTTGGGTTGCAACTTTCCCTTGATAAATCACCAAGGGTAAAGTTCAAAATTATAATCTCAAACTTATACTTGCCCTCATGTAGAGTAACGTATTTGATACGTAATCGCTACTAAGGATTTGTTATGTATTAATTATAGTTTTTTTTTTATTGCATTATGTATAATGCTTTGCTGTAGTAATAATAATAATAAAAATAATAATCGAGTGGAGATAGCAAGAGCGGAACCTCTGCCCTAGGTTGGGAGTGTAAAATGTCATTACGCCGGGGTCCCGCTGGCTACCCGTCCATCAGGATGGGTTCTGTCACTAGCCACCTGCATCCCGCAGTCTTACCTCTTTATAGCCTTTAGCCGTCCACACCAATGTTGCTGCCTTGCTACCTTCTGGTATGCCTTTCATGGGTAACCTATTTAGTTAGCGGCGAGTCAAAATATATAATTTTCTAGAATAGTAACCCCTATTTGGTTAAAGGTCGCGTCCAGTTTCTTCCAGATATATTGCACTTGGTAACATACTTAATTTTTTCTCCTTCTAGGGTTATTAAATATTTTTCACTGTTAAAAAAATTAAAACTAAAAATTAAAAATAGTCAAAAATATTCAGTAACCCTGTAGTAATAAAGATAAAGATAAATAATATTTAAAAATCTATACAAACAACTGCCTTAATAAAAAGGTAATAGAGCTTACCTACTACTAATTGATTATAAAATGTCTATTGGCAAAGGGAAAAGCTCAGCTGGTTCCGTCATTTCCTTTTCTTATGTTAGCCAATTCACTCGGGGACTTTACTATTATTCAAAGCTTCCATACGTCTGCATTTCCAGCGAAACCGATGCTTTTTTGTTCGGGCTTAGTGTCAGATAAAGGTACAGAAGAATCAGTATCCTTTGTCGTCTAACGAGCTAATGAGACACCCACACTCTTATTTCCTATCGCGTCTGTGGTTGCGATGCACCCAGCTGTAGATTTTACAGAACTACGGGTCTCATTTGCCCCACTGATGAATAACTGTACTAGAAAAAAATGCATTGCTTCTATTAAGTATGCTCGTGAAAGTCAGATCATCATGTTTACGATATATCAGAACAAAAAATAACACTAGTTTACACGGTTTTCATACCCCAGCTGAAAGTTGTTATTTTATTTTGTGTTCAGGTAGAACTATCCAGAAAAAATAATAAAAAAATTCTGTCACGTCTGGTTTAAAAAATATTTATTTTCTTGAAGGGAAATACAAAAATTTTAGGATTAATACAAAAATAAATTAAAAATGACTAATTTTTGCTTTATTTTTATAGTTATTTGAATCAGTTTCTCTTATGATAGACCAACAATAATCCCCTAACATATTTTCATCCCAAAATCCTTGATGTCGTTCTTCGAAAGTCCTTAAATCTTGGTGGAAACGTTCACCCTGTTCGTCACTCATACTTCCTAAGTTTTCAGGAAAAAAATTCAGATGAGAGTGTAGAAAGTGAATCTTTAATGACATGTTTACTCCCATATCGTGAAAGTTTTTCAATAAATTGTTAACAATTTCTTAATAATTTTCACTTTTTTAATTCCCCAAAAAATTTTCTACAAGTATTTTAAATGAGTTCCAAGCAGCATTGGCGAACCAAATGAAAGGTAAACTTTTTCTCCTGATGACCACTGGAGTAAGATGATTCTACAGCTTTCGCAAAACACGTGAGGCACCCACTTTTTATCTTGATTTGCAACAGGAAATCCAAAATAATGAAGATATGCAGTTTTTAACGAATCTACAATAGGTCTTCTCTTTTTTGAAAATATAAACTGTCCACAAACATAACAAAAACGGTCAGAACTTTGTTTGCACTTTCTGCTAGCCATTTTAAATCAATCCAAAGCAAAGTAACTGTCGTTTGAAGCGAACGAATAAACAATAAAATATCACCACCACGTCGGGTAGTTAAAAAAAAACAATTGACGGCAGAAAAAATTCCGACGTGATAAAATATTTCTGCTAACACTTTTAGGTTTAGGGAAGGTAGATTAACATATTGACATACATTCGGTTCGGGGTATAAATAAAAAGTAAAATTTTGTAAACTAGTGTAATCAGTGGTACGAACGAAAATTACAATTATTAGAAAAAAACAACACCTAAACACATTATATCTAATTTATTCAAATCAAACAGATATCTTAACTTTGATCTTCGAGGAAAGAGTATTAATTATTTAAAAAGTTGTCTAGTTATTTTTAATCGGCTTAAAAAGGGATCACCTTTACGGATGAAGGGCCAAAGAGGTGCTCGAAGTTTACAGCATCTCAAAATTCGAGAATAATGTAAGTATTTTTACTTCAATGTAGATAATAATTTATTTTACTTAAGTTCAGAAAACAGATAAGTCATAGCAGAGGAAGTCATATTTTACACCATAACAAGCAGAGTCAGTATTCGCAAGAAAAGACGTGCTTTTGTTACAGCATCAGTGCGGCCTTGATTACATTGTTGATTCTGCAAGTGAGAAGCCGAGATATTGGCAACTGTCTCAAACGGGTTTATCAGAACGTATAGTGCAATCACGTGCGCTGTCCTTTGCACCGGCGATTGGCTCCGGCGTCGTACGAGCACTGACAAGCACTACGCCTCCCCTTTGGTATTGTCCTGCCCAATTATATTGGAATTTAATCACAACAACATAGAAGCCGATCGGGCTATAGAAAGCGCATCCTGAGAATCTGTACAGAGGTTAATAGGTTTATAACTAGCTACCTAGTAAAGGTTAACGGCGTTTTCATCGGCATTTTCCTCTTTTTTTAATGTAAAGTCGTATGTATGATGATTATGGTAGAAATCAATGTAAGACGTAAGATGGAATCGACATAGACTTTATTTATAGTGTAAAAAAATGTTCAAATATTTCTGAAGTTCTTGTAGTAAATAAAGAAGAAAACTATTACTAGTAGGTTCTACCAAAGAAAAATTGAAAAAGACTGGAGTTTATCGGATATTTTTTTGTGCAAAATGTTTTGGCGGTGATTACTGCTACTCGTTTGAAGATAAGCCTTTGATCTCGGACTCTTCGTTGCAAAAGATGCGGTCCACGTTTGTCCTGTTTGGCGGCATAAATGGGCTTGAAAAACCGAGTTTGAGATTTTGGCTTTACTTACTAGTGCTGCGTATTTGAAAGTTAAGTAACATTAAGCAAGTTCGCCAGAGGCTTAAGGGATTATCCATGAGCGCTGGGCGGGTGGTGCGCTACTCCTCATTAGATGGGCAATTTGTTTCGGCGCTCGGTAGTCCTTTGATCTTGGTCCTGCCTGATTAAGTCCTATTGTAATTGACAACTCTTAGCTTTCACTTGAGGTTGATTGACGTTAATATTACCTGTAATACGTTGATGATATTTTTGACCATTATTTTCTTTGTCTAGTAGGAACTCCAAATGAATCAATGTTTTGTCATTTATTGAAGGATCCTAGGCAACTAATTATCTGAGGTTTCAGTAGTAAATTTTTTATCACTTCGACTCAAAAAATCCTACCTCTTACCCGTACAGACGGAAAATGTTATTGTTAAGCTAGTGATGACGCAAAACTAGAACTGCTGAGTATTAGACTAGAAGCCACTAGACTAGAAGCAAAGTCATGCGGGCCGCACTAGTGCCATTAGATGGGCAATTTGTTTGGCTGTTGCTGGGTAAGCCTTTAATCTCGACCGCTCCGGCTCAAGCGGGATCGCGGCTGCCCGGTTTTAAAACCAACGGAAGTTTGAAACGGAAATATTTCTATCCTCCTTGAAGGTACGAGTATGTTAATCATTATAGTATTCATTCTTCTTAGAAAGCTCGTTATGTATTATTAGTAAATATGAGAAGCTGCTAAAAAGTACTTAGGTAAAAAAAATATAGACGATGAAATGTAAATTAATATTATTATTAAAAAAACATCTAAATAGTAATATTAAATATTAAAAAAACATCTAAATAGTAACTCTGTAATGCGAAAATATCCAATTCAGTATTCGAAACTTTGAATATGAATTGTACTCGACAGCACTCAAAACACCGTACGGTCTAAACTTCTAATTAATAAGTACCTACGTAGTATTCTAGTTTTAAATAAAAATGCATCTACCATTGTTCGTTACTGTAACAGTTTTCAATAACGTTGCATTGCATTGTGCTTTGTGAAAAATATTGTTCGGTGAAAGCGTAGGTATGGAATATAAAACCTATCACTGCAGATATTCAAGCCAATATTTATACGGTTGCACGTTTCTATTATATTGAAAAGGTTTATTTGCTAACACTTAGGGGTCGAGCCTTGAAGCTCATGTTTGTGTTACCCCTAACGCGGCTTTTGTGTGATCAACTCACAGTAACGTACACAGAAAGTCCTAAAAATATGCGTGTTATTCTTTGCAGGATTTCAGTAATACGAGGGTCAAACTGAAAGTTCTTAGAAAATCAAAAACTGATTACATTAGCCAGTTATTAGTTTTATTATATCTTTTCAAAATATTGTCCATTGACGTCAATACACCGCTGCATGCGATGGAACCACTGGGAAAAGCACTTTGCCCACTCGTCCTTAGGGGTCTCTTCAATGGCATCGCGATACGCAGCCACCGCTTCTTCAGCATTCATAAACCGCTTTCCTTTAAGTTTTTCTTTAATTTTTGGAAATAAATAAAAATCACAAGGCGCGAGGTCGGGGCTATACGGCGGGTGACCCAGTAATTCAACGTTTGATGTCGCCAAATAGTCGATCGTTCGCTTGGCGGTGTGCGACGAGGCGTTGTCGTGGTGAAGGAGGATCCTACTGCGAGGTTGTTTCTCTCGAACTTTTTCCAAGACAAGTGGCAAACAATTGGTAGTGTACCATTCTGCAGAAACTGTTTTTTGATCCTCTAACACAATTGTTGCGAAATGACCTATCCTTCCAAAGAACGAGGCCACCATTTTTTTTCCCGCACTTCGATCTCTCTTCACTTTAGTTGGCAACTCCTCGAAAGGAAACACCCACTGAGCAGATTGTCTTTTGGTTTCAGGATCATAACAGTAAATCCAGCTTTCGTCACCTGTTAGTATGTCGAACACAGCATTTGAGTCACCTCCGTTAAATCTTTCAATCATTTTACGGCACCAATCCACACGATGGAGTTTTTGAGCCTTAGTCAAATTATGAGGTATCCACCGGGCGCAAAGCTTCCTGACCGCTAAATGTTCGTGGAGGATTTTGTGCACTTGACTCATACCGATGCCTAAGCTTGTCCGAATCTGCTGATAGGTCACTCTTTTGTCAGTCTCTATCATACGCCGCACAACACAGATATTATTTTCAGTCGTCGCCGTAGAAGGCCGTCCCTCACGTACATCATCAGTGAGATTAGTGCGACCACGTTTAAACTCATTAAACCAGTTGTAAACAGTCGCACGAGATGGGGCTTCATCGTGAAAGGCCAATCGTAGTCTATCATAACTTTCTTGTTGACTTAAATGACATCGAAAGTCATAAAAAATCATTGCACGAAAATTTTCTCGTGTTAAATTCATGTTGACGTGACACAGACAATTTTCAATTTGCCGCCAAATCGTAAAACAAATGACAAATGAATGAAATATATACTCAGTAATATTGGCAAAGAGTTCTATTTTCAAATTTTAGAATATTTTTTTTATTATATTGTTTATAAGTGGCCAGTTCTAAGAACTTTCAGTTTGACCCTCGTACCTATAAATCTAGTCTTCCCATATACAGTAGCTAATATAGACGTGTAGAGATCAAAATATCTTGATGACACTGAGATAATGAGGTAAGGGATATCACGATGAGGCCTAATTGTTAACTACTTACCTTACCCAAATAAAGGGTAGGCAGTACCCTTCGTAAAAAAATTGCACACAGTGTTTGCGCCCTGTCAGTTCCTATACTCTGATTTTTTATTAGATAAACCAAAATGACATTTAGTCGGACACTCATAAAAACACCTTTTTGTACATAATAAAGCAAAACTTGAATGTTTATTCAATCGTTTACTTTCCACCTGGCTATATACACATGAAAGTTCTATTTTCCGAACAGAAGAGATGAAAATATCATTGCATCTAGTGAAGAATGTAAGGAACGAAGGTAAGAATCATACACCATCTAACGGAATTTCGAAGAACTATACAAAAGCTTTCTTAAGCATAACATGATTATAATGTCAATCAAATTTTCATCAGAAGCACACAAAAAACTAGGAGCCGAGAGGCGCGTTGTTGTTACATTATTTTTGTATTTTTATTGCACATAGACTGATAAGATAAGATAAGATATCTCTTTATTGCACAACAGAAAGGTTGATAACAAATTCATTTCGAGAAAATGTACAATTAAGACAGTCTTATCGCTATAGCGATCTCTTCCAGACAACCTTTGGGTAAAGAAATAATGAGCTTATAGGAAGGGGTATTAAGTGCATAATAAATTAAGACAAATTATGTAATTAATAATATATTATATGAAACATACATATATTCGTATACATATATATTAATAAATACAATCATAAAAACAAAATCAAAATACATGATTATAAATAAAACAAATTAATGTAATTATATACCAACACAATATAAACTACCTAGTCTTGCCATAAATATTATAACAAAGAATTTTTTTTTAATGCAAATAATATTTATTACTTTTACAGTGTGTTAGTTTTATACATAAATATAAAACAATTTAAAATATAAAAAGCAAATTCGAAGTGGTCTCCATTGGCTGCAATACAGTCCTTTAAACGTTGAGGCCAGTTATCAATAGAAGCACGCACTCTTTCCATGGGAAAATTCTTCACTGCCAATCGTATGGATTGTTTTAGGGACTCCAAATTATCATGGCGTTTAAAGCAAGCCGTACTGTCTAAAACTGACCGTAAATCATAATCTTTTCACGAACAAAATTTAAATACATAGAAATCGTGACCCTGAGATATCAAAAAATATTTTTTCTTCGACAAAGAATATTCGATCGGTAAACTTTTTTCGTGTACAAATTGCACGAGAATTGGCCCACAGATCTTTTTCTGTCACAAACAGAGGAAGTATCATTGTACCTATTGATAGTCCGGTACACAAACATTTGACTAATACCAAGCGAATGGAGAGTTTTAAAAATTGCATTTGGCTCTATACCAACTTTGTGTAATGCAATCACAGCGATTCGGTTCTCTTTATCACTTCACTCCATTTTAATATTGCAATATTATTATAAAATGTATTGGCGCCAAAATTAGAAAACGTGTATGAAAATGACAGATTCCAAATTCAAATGTAATATCTTTCTTATTTTTAATTGTAACAGTATTTATGGCCAGGCTGTGTATATACATAATTATACATACATATAAACCAATGTGAAATGAAAGAAATTTACCGAGACACCAGAGAAAAGGAGAATTATTTTGAAGAGAGAAGATGTTCTTTTAGGCGATTTTTAAAAACAGTTATTGATTTTGACTGCCTAATAGCAAGAGGTAAGGAGTTCCGCAGTCGTACTGATTGAACTGTAAAAGAATAAGAATATGTTGCTCGTTGTGTGACGTCGGGGGATTCAAGGTGGAGTTTCCTCGATGACCGCATGACCTCGGGACGACTGCAGAAAGTGAAAGCGCTCCTTGAGATAAGACGGGAATTTCGGGTTGAAAGTATGGAGTACAATAAACAGAGAATATGAAAATTACACCGAAGTCGAATCGGAAGCCACTTGAGCCGAGAGCGGTATTCGGAGACATGATCACACACCATAGATTATCCTAATACAGAAATTTTGGAGACCCTCGAGCTTGTCGACAAGAATTTCATTTAAATCAAGATAGCAGCTATCTGCATAATCTAAAATTGGAAACAATAGAGCCTGGGCAAACGCAATTTTAGTGGGTATGAAGTTCCGAAGTCTGTTTAGCGACGCCGCTCTGCGACAAAAAATTTCCGACTAATTTTAATTTTATACTCAGATTCTAATTATTTGCTTCTTATCATTTCCGAAAACGGAATAGCACAATTGGTACTGAAACGGGGAAAACAAAGCTAGGCGCAATACATGAAATCAATAAATGACTATTTTATGAATATAAATATATGAAATAAAATACTCTGTAACATTTTCATAGAGCGTTATTATCTACATGAAAGCTAAAAATATCTATTTTAAAAGGGATATCTTTGAGATGCTTTTCTGTGTACAAAAGTCAATCATTCGTGTTTAGAGTAACTCTTTACTTACTCTCTATTCAACTAAAGAAGCTATTCTCCTCTAGGATCAGTTGACTAAATATTACTTTCGTGTATGGTTTGATAACATAGACCGACACAACATATAATGTACCTCCGATAATCACCAATTTATCATCTTAACGTAATAAGCTACTGAAGAAAACAAGCTGCAAGGATAACTTCTAATTTATAAGTTTAAGCAATGGTCGTTCACCGGTGCCCTGAGTTAGTCACCCACGCAAGTGTTTCACAAAAATTAGAAACGTGTAGTAGAACTGACTGAATAAGATAAAAAAAATAAAAAACCGACTTTAAAACCAAAATGCACTAAAAAGTATTAAATATACTCTTGGCCATTGAAAGGAAAGGAATCCATTTTAGGCAAACAATTTCTTTTTGCCTAAAATGGATTTCTTTCCTTTCAATGGCCAAGAGTATATTTAAGATTTTTTTTTGTGAATTTTGGTTTTGAAGTCGGTTTTTACTTTTCTAAAGTCGATTTTATTCCTTCATCTTTAGAGATTACAGGAGAGGAGTGGGGGGGTGGGTTGTACCTTATGACTATCTTCTTTGAGAAGCTACAAACTACCTTTCATAAGTTCTGTCATTATAATAACTGAACTTCTAAGCGTTAAGGAGTTCCACCATCAGCTTAGCGCCACAAGATGATGAGGTAACAACACGTCAACATTAAGATTCTAGTAAAAAAACAGTAAACGTGCCTTTAAAATTTGAGGGTTTCCCTCGATTACACCAAGATCCCACCATCAGATCCCTAATTGGCAACAATGGGACCAACTAGAAGGTATACTCTCTAGGTAAGCGGAAAATATTATCGAATCGGTCGAGAAACTACTGAGATATGAGGTAACATAAATACAAAAAAAAAAACATACAGTCGAATTGATAACCTCCTCCTTTTTTGAAGGCGGTTAAAATCAAGGTTGAAATGATAATTTCACTGAGACTCTTTCAACAAATATCATTAAAATAACTGCTCCCGTAAGCTTTCCTAACCATAAACCGTTTACTCATAATTACTAACGTGATAATTAGGATAAGAATTACTCAGCCCGAAAATAATAAACACGGCTAATGATATGAGCATCGCAATATCGTTCTATGAAATTATTAATGCTGCAATATCGTGTACCGCATATGTATAGTCCTAACTATAGATAGAACCGTCGAACTTGACGACCCTTCTGGTGTAGTGGTCGAGAAATCGCCTACTACGCAGCGGATGCGGGTTCGATCCCCGCACAATACAAACATTTGTGTGCATGAACATGTCTGTTTGTATTGGTCTGGGTGTTTTCTATGTAAATCATGTATGTATTTACAAACAAAAAGTATTTAAGTATTATATCCGTTGTCTGGCACCCATAACACAAGCTTTCAGTAGCTAACTTTGGGACTAGATGGCGATGTGTGGGAATGTCCAAAGGATGTTATTATTATTATTTAAAAAAAAACTGAGTTGACTGAATACTTAGTGACATCACCTGTGTCCGGGACACAGGTCCCGTGCCTACCAATACTATATGAATGGTATTTTTATTAAGAAAATTATGTCTAATAATAATGTCTTTATATAGGTAAATGAAAATAAAGATGTCGAAAGTAACGTCAGAGAGTACTCAGGTCGAGCTTAGTCAAAATAATTAAAGTCAAAAACATAAATTTAAATAAAAATAAATACTTGGAAACATCACATACATTGAATACTAACATTTTGTCGGCGACAGTACCAGCCGCAGTGTCTTTTGAAGCACGTTTTCATCCCGCCCTCGCCCTTTGTGAGTGCTCGACTTTGTGCTACGAGTCGCGGGCTGCCTTAACAGCACGCGTGAGACTTGTCCATAGTGAGACGCATGTTCTTATACCAATATGTACTGACTAGTGGTGCACTCGTAAAAACACAACCTGCAAATGCTGCAGCGCTTTCAAAATTGCGGATACAAAGTGGTACCTAAGACGGTCCGGCTGTAGCATACCTTAAAACTAGCTCTAACTACATCAGCCGCGTTTTAGGGTTCCGTTTTTTGCCATTCGGCTACGAAATTATAGTTTCGTCAAATCTGTCTGTCTGTCCGTCCGTATATCACAGCCACTTTATTCTGTAACTATAAGCATCACACTGTTGAAATTTGGTAAGAAGATGTATTCTATTAATCGCTTTACAAATCTTATACAAAAAATAAAAAATAATGATATTTAAGGGAGGGCTCCCATACATGAAACTAATACCGAAATATTTTTTTTTGTCACACCTTTGCATGTGGGGTGTAAGGATAGGTCTCTTAAAATGGCATGCAGGTTCCAAAAACCATTTTCTTTTAAAGTCAAACGTTTCATAGCTACACGCTTCCAAAGTGGTACAATGGGCGTCCCCCCATCCCTATCTAATTTCTTAACTAAGCGAGTGTAAATTTTGAAAAAAATACATAAGGTAGATCTTAATAAATACTTTCAACAAAAATTAGTATGGACGGGATCAAACAAGAAGTTTTTGAGATATAGCACATTTTCACCAACCGCAAACATAACTTTTTTCTTCATACAAACACTATGAAAAACAAAGGTATATTTTCTGTCAACAAAATATTGTGGTATTTTACTAAGTGGATGTACCTAAGTGGATTCCCTAATTTAGTTTAAGTTGGCACGGAACCCTCAGAGCGCATAAGTTTGAAACCTAAAAGCAAAGAAATAACTATGTACTAACGATGTCCTATTCTCAACAATATTTTCAAAATGCAAACCAAAATGAAAAAAGCCGAGAGTCCAACCGCAAAGTCGCCAAGCCACAGGATTAAAGCGTTAGCGAGATACCAAAACAAATTGTTCTGCTAATTACAAAGGGGCAGTCGCTGGATAAAAAATATATATAAAAAAACACAAAAAATACTACAGATAGTGAAATTGTAACTACTAGAATATATTTTTGTTAGGTTACAATATCCGTCGTAATTTCTGGTCAAGAAGTTAGTACCTAAGTATATTACATTCATTATTTTGCAACCTGTATGTGTCTCTTTTAAATAAAATAAGCACTAACGGCAGATTAGGTTTACCATCTATTACGGATTGGTGGGACCATCTTTTTTTAACTATAACTGCCGCCCAAGATTTTTCGTAAATAGAGTTTGACAGAAGAAACACAAAACAAGGGTAACTAGTAACTAATAAATCAATCAAAAAAAACACCTACCGATATCTACGATAGAATGCCTTTTCAAGGTAGACAATGTTAAAAGTACGTAATTCAATAAATATATTATGTAGTTAAAATAAGTCATAACTCTCTTACTAAAATATTCTTTCTAACTCAAAGATTTGGGATAATATAACAAAAACTTTTAGTAATGTTGACTTTCGCTGGCATAATTCCTTGAAGTTTATCGAATACCAACTAGGCCTAGCATGCACGCCTCGATATCGTTTATCGCGTCGATAAAATAATTTTATTTCTTAAACAACATGTTTTTCCACATTTTTTCACTTGTATAGCAATCCTAATAGCTTTTAACACCAAATGAATACATTAAAGTTAGTAAAAACTTGTTTTAATATGGTTAAAATGACGTTTGAAATTTATCGTTTGCCGCGATAAGTAATAAATTGGCGCGCATCTTAGGCCCGGTTCTGTACAAAGTCTTCGTATGTTTTCTGTGTGTAATTTATTTCTTACCCTCCTATTACAGAGGTGTTTAATTAAAATCTTAATTCGGCTTGTGTGTGTACTCGCTTAATTATTCGATACGTACTCGCGATAAGCTAATTACGTATGATCTTTATCGTTTAATGTTTTACGTTGAAATATTGTTATATAAGGTAACGCAAAAACTTCTCAGTTAATCTAAAAGTTCGTTATGAAGTAGATATATAGGTATCACTTTCAGTTAGTATAGTTATAGACATATCAATGAACTTGAACAGTGCCAGTTAGGAAATTGGCTAAGCAGTTCATTAACAGGTAACTAAACCAGATTATCTTAATCCAAAACAGAAAATTCAATCGAAAATTGTAATGTCTGTCTTTGCGCTGGTCACGTTCCCATAAAACGTAATAATCCTAAAATAATTGCTTAGGATTTGGCCCTCTAGTCTTTTTTGGCACGTTTTGAAGGAAGAGCTTCTGTAGGATCACAGTTTTAAATCTATGACTATTTTCATAGTAGTAAAGTAAGTATTTCTATTAAAGTATTCAATTTAAGTCTTCTTTTCACTTCAATACTAATAACACATGGAAATGTCTTTTTCCATTATTTAATGATTTTCATTATTCGAAACTAATTTCATTTATTAATATCTATCCTAATGAGTAAATGTTACGCTGCAAACATTTTCGGAAACCAAGATCCTCTAAATGCATTTTCCCACTGCATACCATGACCGTGCCCTATCCGTGCTAGAAACGTGTCAAGCACGAAAAGTAACACTTTTTCCACTGAACCCATATACAACCCGTGTGATACACGTATTAATATGATATTTGGTAGTGAGCAAACCGCGACTAGTTTATATTTTGCTGGCGAGGTCTACCTAAGAGTCTGACGCAAAAGTGTCGTGATCAGTCTGTATTCGCAAGTCTATCAAATATCTATGCACACAGCACAGACTAAGTTACGGCGCCTTCATAATGGTCATCATTTGCGGTTACAACCCATATGCTCACCGGTTTAACAACGTAGCGTGTCATTCGAGCGAGTCAGTACCGGCAAAATATTGATAGTGCCATCTACGAAGGCGACTCCAACTCTTTTTTGATAGAGGAAGGCGCGGGGTGCGGGAGTCGACTCCCGCGACGGTTGCGAGCCGTCCGTAGTTGAAGAAGCACGAGTCACACAATCTATGTTGCAAAAATTTAGAGTCGCTACGAAAGAGGCTCTACTTAAATTATTTAAAAAATACACCTAGCGTATAGTACATATAAAAGAAAACCTGGTATTATCTATTGTTATTACATTTATATAAATAAAAAAAAACATCTTATACTATACCGGGATATACTTTATCGGGGAAGGTTATAGGCTATAAAACATCACGATGAGAGCTCCGTTTATGAAGGAAAAACAATGAGTAGTATTTAACTAAAAATCAAAAAATATGCCTTTTGTACAAAAAAAATCGAATTCTAATCAAAATTGCACAAGATTGCACAGCACAGCAAAGGATAAAATACCATTTTAAGGGTAACTAAGTAAAAAAGTATTTAATTACTTTAGTAAAATATTACAATTACCTTCTGAATGTATCAAAATAAATGTAGGTGAGGTGCAATTACTCTGCAATCACAAAACATAACCTCAAAATGTCTAATCTGCCATTGATCACGAAACCTGTCGTAGATAAAACACCATTTTATCTACGGCAGGTTTAGTGATCGATAGGTTATTATAACTTTAAGTTATTGTTGAGCAAGTTTTAAAATGCATTCGAGGAAAAAAAATGCGGGAATAATTTTATTGCTAGGAGTGTTATTATGTACATGCGCTTGGGTAAATTTGCTGTGCAATTAGTATATTTAATATAAAAATATATTTTTTTGCTTTAGACGATTTTTCTATGGCGCTTTTGAGGAAAAATATAGTACACTGTTAATGTGTGTTTTCTTTTTTTTTGTAGTTCTAGTTTTATTGAACAATTGTTTATTTACCGTGTAATAATTTAATTGCGGTAAAATTTATAAAATTAATGAATATAAATTGATGTGCGATAAGCTATTTAATGTTTAGAAATATCCCAAAATCGAATCACGCGTATGAAATCCCAGTAGACAAATAACTCTTTTAAATATATTTTTTATTCTTTAAAACGTTCTTACGTATTTCGTTAACGTCAATATTATTAACATTCCTGATGCAATAAAAAAAAAAATTCGTCGAGCTAGTAGCTAACCATACCTACTTAAAATGATATCTAGGTAGAGCATCTTTCCCTTTAAGTGTATTTTTTGAAGTGTGCGTGTGCATTCATAAGGGTACTATAAACGATTTGGACAAGTGGTGGGGCGCGCCGTCGTGGATGGCACTACCTATACGCTCCGTGCTTGGAACGCAACGGTGTTGGTCAGTGTCGGCACGGTCTAGGCATGGTGTCATAATTTTACAATACAAAGCTAATACCTAATCTAAAATCCTTTGAAAAGTCAATTGTTTATTTAAGACTTTGTACCTAGTGCATTTTGGTTTTGAAGTCAGTTTTTAAATTAACTTTCATAAATTATGTCATTATAATCAAAATTGCTCCACGCAATGTTGACTATCAGACGTAACAAAATGTCAACATTGAGCTTAGGTATAGTACAAAAACACTATACATGCCTTTAAAATTTGAGGGCCAAGAATCACCAGGATCCCATTATCAGATCCCAACTTGACAACAATGGGACCAACAAGGTATAACCTCTAGGTAACATCCTTCTTTTTCAAATTCGGTTAAAAATTGTTACGAAATGCTGACCCAGCGAAAATGAATAAAATTTACCAGTGCCAGGTCCCGGTTTAGTTGGATATGTTTGGCTTTTTGAGGCAGTGCCTGGAAAAATATTTACACGTTCCACACGTGTTAGGCTTTTAGACAAACCAACATGCTGACATATCTACGACTCGTGTCATGATGGTGCAGCTGTAAATGGCATACTCGTGATAATATTTTTAAAAAGCTTACTAACTGCAACGGCAGAACCAATTTTGAAAAAAAAATTGGTTATCTAGTATTCGTGTATTTTCAAACAAGCTTATGTTTTTTCATGCGGTAGTGCAACGCTAAATAGATTTACAGTGGGTCGCTGGTATAGTTGTGTATGTAGACAATGGGCGTACGGGTATTTCATGCATATTTTCGTTTGTACAAAAGCGGTGTTGCAGGAGTTTCATAATGCATGTTTTAAAAGTGAGAGGTCAGACCGGTTGGTAAGCCGGCGGGAGCAAAGCCTGCGAAAATCCCAAACGCGCTAAATATACAATGAGAAGCGGTTTTTGCCTTAACCGTGTGCGTGCCCGTCGCTTTGAGGTAGGTATACACTTGTTGAAAATTAACTTAAAATCCAATAATAATAATTTCACATTTAAACTCCAAGGTTTTGGTTATAACATGCTAGTTCTGCATTCCGTGTTTACTGATATTATTTTTAAGGTGTAACATTTTGCACTAAAGCAAATTAGGTCCCTAGTCCACAGAGTCCAAAAAAAATTACAAGAAAAGTATAAAGTCAGTCGTTTATTATCCCATAAGAAAGAAAAGACTCAACCGGAATCCATCTTTCTCGGCAGCTTTTGCTCTTTGAACGTAATATTTTTATAATGTCCACGTGTTTCTACGAGCTTTTTACGAGCGAACGCTCTCACCTACCCAATATTACTTTTTTACAGCCGGCCATCATCGCACCCGGCTATGTTTCACGAGATATTAGATAGCATTTTATATTAGGTCAAGAATATCATGTTGGCTTCTACAAAATAAAACTCCAATCATAATAAATGGCACAAGCTAGACTACTTTGGAAATATATGGGCGCATTAATGTTAATAACTATTTGTACGTTTCTTCTATGCCTGACAATTGAAGTTTTCTTTGTTTTAATGCTTCAACACCCGAGCGGTTGCAGGCAACCGCATAACAATAGAATTTGCATTGTGTCTCGTTCACATACGCTTGAGGGATTAGCATGGAACTAGTAAATAATCCTTACCATAGTATCATCTCTTCATTTAATTAAAAACAAGATACATTATTATATTTAAAAAATATATATATAAGTAGCATTTTCTGTGAAGAAGTATTACGGAGGTAGTATTTTATTTTCTCTATGATATGTATTATGTATCCGGGGTGACTCATTTTTTTTCATACTTACTTCCTCTAATTTTAGTAAAGAGCCATTTTAATTACAACAAAAGAATTTCGCTAAGCCCTTAATGGGTTATTCTCTTTGTTTAAGGCAAACAGCGAAACATTTTCTTCTTACAATAATTACTTCAAATCAAAAGGTACCCAGCCAGAGGAAACAATCTATCACAATTTTGACACGAGCGAAGAATAAATACGCAAACACCACGCAGTGGGCTCTCGTAACCGTTTCGAACAATACCAATTAACGCGTTAAACGGCTGCTACAGAAAAACACACCTATGCGCGATGATCATAAAGTTTCAATTTAAATATTAAAACAAAGTATCCAAGAGCAAAACCACACGTAATTATCCGAAGAGAAAGGGTAATATAAAGTTAGTGGCTTTTAACATGTTCAAGCGTTCAGCAAACTGCGGTTGTTTCTCGCTTGGAAGTTTGATGTAAACTCACTCCTTCGTATTACACTTATCGCATGCAAAATGGGGATGATTTGAATAATTCCGCTGGGAATTTAATAAAACTTTGCTTGATGCTGCGTCATTTCTGGTTACAAATAATTACAGCAAATGAAAGGCCGGGATTAAACTTCATGGTTTCTGCTGTGTAGGAATCAATACGCTACGTAGTACGCAAAATTAAACAGGCATGTTTATTTAGATTGCATTGCGGTGCCGGTTTTAATTAGGACAGGAAATACGTTTTATTTACTTTGCGTTGGCGTGGTGATCAATAAGAACGGTAATATTCTGTCATTAATATTAATTACAAAGAAGTTCTATCTATTTAAGTACGTACAAGGAATCCCGGAAAACCTTTTTTGTGTGTTGAATTTTTAAAATTATAATTTTAAAATGTCTTTAGCATCAGCTAATATTACCTTCGTAATTTGTCTTTCTTTGAAAAAATATAAAAGCTGCTTTAAAGTAATAAGTACGTAATAGTATATTTCTCACCCAGGGCATAAAGTAGAGTAATTCAACGCAGGCGTCATCTTGAATCACGAGCAAAACTTGAGGATTGTAGATTTTAGGCCCGAGAGAAGCAAAGGCATTAATGGGTTTACTCCCAATCATCAGCGAGGGAGGTAATAGAAAATTTTAAGTGTAGCGAGGGACGATACTAAATGAATGCTTTTCAAGTTTTCTGTGAGGCAAAAAAATGATGTTAACTAATAAATCAGATGTATGCACTGGTGTGTTTGCGGGATCAAATAATTTCAACAAAATAAATGAACACATCAACTTGTTTTTTTTTTAATTTGCTGCCAATCCTTGCTTTTAACAAGTCATGCCAAATATTATAGTACTAATAATTACGCAATATTTGTTCTCATACTGGCGCATGGTGGCGTTTGATTTTTGAGCTATCTCCTCTTGACTGGATGATGGTGCCACATTACCGAATCGCGTAATGGATCTTCATTCAAAAAAAAAAAAAAATTGCACTCCGGGAGTGCCGGCAGAAGTGAAAACTTGAATATCAACGTTGTGCATTTTTGATTTTTTGGAATAGTTAGGGAATAATTTTGAATGAATTGCTCTTATTATCAATATAAAAGTACTATCATTTTTGTGATAGAATACAATAATAATAATAATAAAAATGTAATAATTTTATAGAATACAATATTTATTTATTGCGCTATCGTACACAAACATTACAATTTATATTATATTAAATTACATTAAAAAGTTTATCTCTCAAAAAAATCAACTTACATCCATAATTTCGCCAACCGTCTTACGGTTTTTCGATCAGCCCACGTGTCCTGACGCGAGTTTCACATTTTTCCCCCATCCCACAAAAGTGCTCAACGCCGCTAAAGAAGTTTTCACTTCAAAAAATTCGGCCGTGTACCGATATGACTTACTTTTAGTCCATATTACATTTAATTTAACATTAAAAAGCAAGTACTTGGAGTTGTCAGACACATTGATTTGTCAGCAATCAATCAATTTATATAAAGCTGTTTTTTGAGGTGACAACGTCTTATAAATTGGTTTGCCGGGTGACACTTCAAGAAACTGCGTTACGCTCCGCTCATGTTATGCGCTCACAATGAAAGCGAGTGAGAGGCACGCGTGCGAGAGAGACAGACATAAAAAGTCGTTGTCACGTAAAACTTTCGCCCGTATACCGACTTTACAGGCAACCAATTTTTTTTTTTGAAAAAAAAACACTAAAACAGCATGAGCTTAATAAGATGAATCTATTAGTAACCTCTGAATTCACAAAAGATAAAATATTCCCAAGCAATTGTTGAGAAAATGTGAAAATAACCTTTTTGGAAAATCAGCTGACCCCCTGACATTTCTGGTTGCTAAGGTCGTCATTAGCAACGGTTGCTAAGCGCCTGCTGCCCATCACCCAATAAGTTGCTTTTGCTTGTGCCGCAAAGTCAATTATCGTCCATAGCTGGCCAATGAAATGCCTTGATTTTGGATTTGGTTGTTTGTTCGTGTGTGCCTTGTGTCATTTTTCTGACATTTATTTATTTTGTAAATTATTGTGTTTATTTTGTGTTTTTTACGAGATAATCTTATTTTTTTATTTAAAAAGTAAGTATATCTATTATTATGCACGTTAAATCTCAGTCCGATGCCATCGAATGTTATCACGCCGCCCACATTTACCTGCAATTCCTGCCGTAGGCATTTCACAACATCTAGGGGTTTAAACATTCATATTTCACGTATACATAACAATCACCCACCAGCAACTAACCCCGTAGCAGCCCAATCTTCCAACAAAGACAATTTTGTAAATAAATTAAGTAGCTTAAAGCAATCAATACCTACAGTAAAGAGGATTCCGCGCGGTGCCGTAATCACCGTTGCGACTAAATTAACGCACGTAATCTTAGACTGTATTAACCAAACCTCTGTCTCTTCATGGGAAAATCTCTTAACCTTTTCTTTCCAAATTCTGCATGCTGTCGTGAAGCGACAAATGTGGAGAAGTAGAAGAAGGTAAAAGAAAGAGGTAGAAGAGGGAATAGAATTTATATTACAATAAAAAGAATACAGTACCGAAAAATGAGATGAGGTGATGTCTGTATGAATGTAAGTAAAGTGCAGTGGGCGTGAGTAAGTATCTTCAAATCTTCAATGAGTATTGTCCTGGGGCAGCAAAGGGCGGCGTCGAAGTGCAGGGCCGACACAGCGGAGATAGCAGCGACGCCGATGTGCAGCGGTGACAGGCGCTGTGATGAGCAGTGACGCCGATGTGCAGCGGTGACAGGCGCCGTGAAGAGCAGTGACGCCGATGTGCAGCGGTGACAGGCGCCGTGAAGAGCAGAGACGCCGATGTGCAGTAATGAGGGTAACGGGCACTATATAGAAAATGTTATGATCAGTTGGAGTGCCAGAAGTACTTGGTCTCGGATCCTCTTCCGAGAAGGAGACAGGTCCCTCCCCTAGAGCGAGGAGGTGTTACTGCAGTCAATGTGCTTGGATACTCCTCCGGTGTCCGGTCCCTCCCCTAGCGTGAGGAGGTGTTTCAGTAGTCACCGGCGGTTCTTCAAGACTTCTTGAGGGAAGATGTAGAGTATTTATTTATTGGAGTATAATAGAACTGTTCGAGCTTAGAACTCGGAATCGAATGAAATGAATGAAAAAAATTAATGCTTATATAGGGGGCCGGGGCCGTTCAAATTTAGATCGAGGTAGGTTCAAAAATAGAACATGAATACTGGTGGTTTACAGAAGATTAAACCCGAAAAAGTAATAAACTTTGATAGAAGTTGTCAGACTTTGAAAGATATTGTCATAACAACCAAGTCAATAAAGATAAAAATATTTCAGAAATCAAGCAATATATATAAATAAACAGGAAAATGAATCATCACCCAATGCAAATTAAAGGAAAATTGCAAACAAAGGTAAAACACAGCTATTTTTACAGTATTATGTACAGAAAAGTAGAATAACAGAGCTTTGAAAGTTTGACATTTTTAGATTCACAATAAATATTGTTCAAAAAGGATTAGAAAACATCAATAATCCAAAAATACAGAGTAATAGTAATAAGAAGAGTAGAAAGACAGGTAATGCCTATAGTTTAATGTCTACAGTACGACTTTTTAGGGAGAAAATACGAACTGCGTTATGGTAGATAGAATCTATGATTAACTCTTATGTTCGTGTTTACAGCAAACGAACCAGCAAAAAGGAAATGAAAGCATGGAAAAACAAAGATAATGTGATGAAAATGTTAATGTGGATCCGATGAATACTAAATATATTAAGGTACTCAATTTATTACACATAATACAATATGTACAACAGTACAATGCACCACGTAATCTTTCTTCCAACCAATCATCTCTTACCCAAATCATAAAAAATAACTGCATTGCGGCTAATATCCCATGCCCATCCACGACCGAACGACCGTTTAGTAATTTAAATTTGTTCAGAAAAGTCGAAGATAAAGTAAGTGATGGTGATTTGAAAGGCGCCGCGCGACTCCTCTTCTCTAGCGACGTGATACCATCTGACAGCCAGGACAGTCTCAATGCCGTTATTTCGAAACACCCCCCAGCTTCAGCAACACCTCCTCCTTCGGAACCACTGACTGATGAATCTTTCTGCTTGCAAGTGGACGATAAGGAAGTTTTGTCAGCAATATTATCTTTTAAGCCTGGTTCAGTTGCTGGTCTAGACGGTTTGTCGCCACAGCACTTGAAAGACCTTATTTCCTTTCAGGCAGGTGATGCTGGTCGAAGTTAACTTTCAGCCATTACAAAACTTTGTAATTTTATGCTTTTTGGCAAAGTTAATTCTGAAATCGTCCCCATTTTGTATGGCGCAAATCTAATTGCGCTAACTAAGAAAGATGGCGGTGTCAGACCCATTGCGGTTGGTTCAACTTTTCGGCTATGCGCCGAAAAGTTGAACCTATATGTGAAGCTCAAAGCTATATGTGAAGTTCCTCACTTATAAACTTCGCGATCATTTTTTACCACACCAGTTAGGCTTTTGTACCAAGGGGGGCTGCGAAGCCGCGCTTGCGCTTCGTACTCTTCTTTCACAAAATCAGACGGAGGTGTTACTTAAATTAGATGTCAAAAATGCTTTTAATTCGGTTCACAGGGACTTCTTGTTGCAAGAAGTGAAAATTAACTCTCCAGAAAATTATAACTTTGTTAATCAGTGTTACAATAACCCATCTAAATTGCTTTACAAAAGTCATGAAATTTATTCTGCTGTTGGCAGTCAACAAGGAGACCCTATCGGGCCTGCCATTTTTAGCTTGTGCATCAACCCATTTATTCAAAATTTATTTTCTAAATTTAATGTTTGGTATTTGGATGACGAACCTTAGGAGGTGATGCCGATACCGTTTTTCTAGACCTATCAAAAATAGTTCAAGAATTTGACACTATAGGCCTTTCTTTAAATTTTGATAAGTGTGAAATTTTCATGTGTTATTTCCCTCTAGAAAAGCTGACATAATTTCAAAATTTAATACACTGGCTCCTGGCATAAAGATTTTAACTGATTCAACCCCCAACCTCCTAGGATCTCCGATTTTTGAAAATTCTGTCCCCACCCATTTTGAAAAAAATATTACCAAATTCAATGAATGTTTAGATCGTCTTTTAGAAACCAACGCACATTCGGCTCTCTTCATTCTCAAATCGTGTCTTTTAGTCCCTAAATTTAGTTATTTGATTCGATGTTGTCCGATTTGGAAGTTCCAAAACTTTACAAACAGTTTTGACAGTTTGGTTAAAATACAACTTGAAAAAATTCTGAACATTCGTCTTTCGGAACGGTCTTGGGACCAGGCTTCCCTTCCCATCCGTTTTGGTGGGATTGGAGTTTGAAATATTTATAGTGTTTGTTTACCTGCTTTTCTCTCATCATCCTACAGCACGTCCGCTCTCGTTGGTAGTATCCTGCGGCTTTCCACCGCAAACATCGAAGTGGCGTGTTTGGATGAAGCTAAAAATGCATGGCAAGTGGCGTACCCAGATAATTTCCCATCTGTTTACAAAATTCAAAGGAGCTGGGACCAAATTTCTTTTGAGTCCCTCTTTAATAGTTTAACTGAGAGTGCAACCGACAACGGGGACCTCGCTAGGCTCAAGGCTGTCTGTGCAAAAGAGGCAGGGTACTGGTTTAATGCATACCCATCATCGAACGTTGGTACCCTCCTTGATGCAGAGACCCTCCGCGTGGCGATTGGTCTTTGTGTTGGTGCTGAGATTCTGTCAACCACACAGATGTCCTAGTGTTTCTGAAGTCAGCTCGTTGGGACACCACGGACTTTCATGTGTTAAGAGCGCAGGCCGATTTTCCCGCCATGCCAGCATCAACGACATCATTCGTCGTTCTCTTGCCTCCGTCAACGTGCCGGCTATTCTTGAGGCGAACGGTATCGCGCGTGATGACGGCATGAGGCCGGATGACATGTCACTTGTTCCTTAGTGGATGGGTCGGGCTCTTGTGTGGGATGCTACCTGTTTCGACACATTGGCAGCCTCCCATCTACCAAGTACAACCCGTGGTGCTGGTTTGGCTGCGTCAAGTGCAGAAAATAATAAAACAAAAAAATACAGCCTGATCGACTCCCGGTATCATTTTGTACCGTTCGGAGTTCGTGGGTTCGTGGGGTCCCAACGCTATCTCTTTGCACAGGCAAATTGCTAAGAGGCTAACCGACGTCAGTGATGACCCAAGAGCTGGCAGCTACCTCGCACAGCGTATAAGTATAGCCATTCAGCGAGGCAATGCTGCCAGCATTATGGGCACTGTTGGTGTTACACTATGGAGAGAGTACAGTCGTCAAGCCCAGAGAGCGAGTGGACTGTAATTTAAATTTAACACTAGGCACTGACTGTTCCCCAGTAAAACACTGCACTTATACTGACACACATTAATTTATTAATACTTTTACTATTTTCACAATTCACTGGTAATTACTGGTACTTCACTTTTCACTAGTAGCTGTATTCACTATTAAACCGTAGGAAGGAATGAACGTACTGCATACAAATTCGGCTCTATTCTTGTATGATTTTCTGCGTTCAATTAGCGACTAAAGCGATCCATTATTATCTCTAATTATTGAGCACGAAGTTTGCACACGGCACTACTATGTTCATTTCTTTCTTACATATATTGCTATCCTATTTAATTTTTCTTAACAATTTTCGTATTCGTTCTTACTTATACATTTTTCTCTTTCTTTAAGTCTAGTAGAAAATAAACGACAATATTAAAGCTTAATGAAATCATATGAAACTTCTTTTGGTCTTGTGGCTGTCGTTAACATTCTCCCCCCGGCGAAGGTGTACCGTAGCCTCCTCCGGTAGACAGCCTCTCGTTGGTGCAGCGCGTCCCTTCCCTCTGGTCCGGGGAAGGTGCGGATGTAGATATCACGATGATTTTTGAGGTGGGTCTTTTGAAGGTCCCACCTTTGGTTAGCACATCTACAATGCGCGTGACACCGTCAGGTCCTGGAAAGGTCCTGGTGACAGTGCCTCTGGGCCACATGTTCCGTGGTAGTTGTGGATCAGCGATGATGACCAGATCGCCTGTTCTGACGGCAACCTGGCGTTCGTGACGGTCAAGGCGTGGCACCAGTGTGGGTAGGTACTCGCGCATCCACCGCTGCCAGAAGCTGTCCGCAAGTGCCATTGCTGCTCTCCAAGTCCGCCGGTCCGCTTCTTCGCAGGCTCCGGTGTGTGGTAGTCCGGTTGATGATCCCAGAAGAAAGTGGTTGGGCGTCAGCGCTTCTGGGTCTTCTGGATCCACGGAGACATGGGTCAATGGTCTTGAGTTAATTGAGTATTCAGCTTCGGTCAGCAGAGTGGTCAGGGTCTCTTCTTTCGGTGCTTTCTCCTTTAACGTCGCGGTAAGCGCGTTCTTGACCGAACGCACTAGCCTTTCCCATGCGCCTCCCTGGTTCGGAGCTCCTGGGGCTATGAATTTCCACTCGGTGTCGTAGTTCATCGCCAGTCTTGATAGTTCTGGTAGCCATTCGGCATAAGCTTTCTTTAGTTCTATGTCTGCGCCTCTGAAGTTTGTTCCATTATCGCTGTACAGCGTCTTGGGCCATCCTCTTCTGGCAGCCATTCTTCTGAGAGCCATGATGGCAGAGTCAGTACTTAAGGAAGCGACTGACTCTAAATGGATGGCTCTTGTTGTCAGGCAGGTGAAAAGAGCACACCATCTTTTTTCTCGTCGTCTGCCTATCGTCACTGTGATGGGGCCGAAGTAGTCTACTCCGCAAAAGCTGAACGGTCTGTGGTATGACTGCAGGCGTTCAATCGGTAGATCTCCGATTGGTGGGTTTCTTGGCTTCGTCTTTCTTAGTTGACACATCTGGCAGTCGGCGGCTACTTTCTTCACTGTAGGCCGCAATCGTGTCACCCAGAACTTTTGTCGAACGTCGTTGACTATTCTCTCGGTGTTCGCATGGCCAGCTCTTCGGTGTTCTCGCCCGATGAGTAGTCTTGTGAATGGATGGCGCCCATCCAGCAGTATGGGTCGCTTTGCTGTATCAGGTACCGCTGCCTTGTTCGCGCGCCCATTGAGCTTTAGGAGTCCATCTTCCCATAGTAGGTCAAAGCGATGAAGAGGGCTTGATCGGGGCACGATGATGCCTCTCTTCGTGCAGTCTATTTCGTGAGGAAACGAGTCTTGCTGTGTTCGTCGCAGCCAGAGATTCGTTGCCTTCTTGATGTGTTCATGGCTGAGCGTAGTCTTCTGTTTGCGGCAAAGATCTACGAACTGTAATATTCTTGCCGTTGCTCCAATCAACCGATCGTATGAGGAGAATCGGCTGATGTCAGGCAGTGCTGCATCTTCTTTTTTCCGTTCTTCAGTGATGACATGTAGTAGTTCCGTGGTAATGTCATCGCTGCTATCTTCTTGGCGTGGCCAGTCACGTTTAGGCTTCTCCAAAAATGACGACATTCCAAACCATGGATCATTTTCGGACGTTGGCACGTAGCCTGTTCGCGTTGCTACGTCAGCTATGTTCTGGTGAGTCGGCACCCACCGCCAGTCTGCTGGCTTCGTTTCTTCTGTGATCTCGCCGAGCCGGTGAGCTACAAAGGGCGTGTAGCGTCGACTCCCGTTCCTCAGCCAATGTAAGACTGTTTGCGAGTCACTCCAGTAGACCGTGTCATCGATGCGAAGTCTGTGTTCTTGTTTGATGGCCTTCGCTAACCTCGTTCCAATTAATGCTGCTTGTAGCTCTAGCCTGGGAATGGTTTGTGCTTTGAGCGGGGTGACCTTCGCGCGTGCTGCCACCAGCACAACTTCCACTTCCTTGTTGCTGTAGGTGAGCCTCCAGTATGCAGCCGTTGCGTATGCTTCTTCGCTTGCGTCACAGAAGATGTGCAATTCTCGACGTTGCACTTCTCTCCCCCCGTTGTAGCTTCGGGGAAGCTGCAGCTTCTTGATGTTTTTTAAGTTTGCGATCCAACCGTCGAATTCGTTGGCGATGTCTTCAGGAATCGGTTCGTCCCATCCAGTCTTGAGGCGCCATAATTTCTGAAGAGTGATCTTCGCTGCAATGGTGTAGCAGCTCAGAAGTCCCAGCGGGTCGTAAATGCTCATTACCGTTGACAGGGCTTCTCGTTTCGTGGGGGCTCGTTCTCTTGACTTCACGGCTTCTGAGACTCGAATCAGCGAAGTGTTGAAGCTCAGCTTGTCGGTCTTCGGGTTCCATAGAAGTCCCAAGGTCTTCTCTTGTCCTCCTAGTGGTGTTGTTCCCGCTTTTGCTCGTCTGTCCTTTGGTGTGACCTCTAGCAGCTCCTCGTTGTTGCTGCTCCAACCTCGAAGATGGAAATCGGCTTTCTTGTGTACCTCGTCGACTTGCACGATGATTCGTTTGGCGCTCTCCAGGTCGTTGAAGCTATCCACGTAGTCATCCATGTAGTGGGCTTTCATGATCGGTAGAACGGCTTCAGGGTGTGTCTTCGCGTGCTGAAGTGCGTTCTTGTTCCGGACGCTGTGTGCCAGGAACGGAGAGCTTGATGCGCCAAATATCATTGAAGTCATCTTCATCTTCACTGGTTTGTCTGTTGATTGTTCCCTCCATAGGAACATCTGCGCAGGTTGATCTTCCTTTTTTATCTTCACACGCAGAAACATTTCTTCTATGTCTGCTGTTATCGCGTAGGCGCCTTCTCGGAACCGGAACAGTATGGTCTGCAAAGACTGCAGAAGGTCCGGCCCCTCCAGCAGGCAATCATTCAGGCAGACTCCGTTCGCCTTGGCTGCTGCGTCGAAGACAAGCCTGATCTTTCCTGGCTTGTTCGGGTTCTTCACTGCGAAGTGTGGTAAGTACCACGCTACTGAACTGTCTTCTTCTTCGCCACTACACTGCTCGGCGTATCCCTTCTTTAGCAGGTTCTCCACTTGCTCGTGGTACTGCTTCTTCTCTTCGGGACGACGTTCTAAGCTGGACTCAAGTGTCTTCAGCCTCTTCAAGGCAGCGTTGTAGCTGTTTGGTAGCTTCATGCCTTCGCTCTTCCACGGTAGACTTACTTCGAATCTTCCGTTTTTGTTTACCGCGGTTTCTTCGAAGATCTTCATGGCTCGTAGGTCATCTTCTTTCGTGAATTCATTCTTCATAGATATCCCTAGCGAGTCGACGCGAAAGTGATGTTCGACCAGATCTTCGATCTTCTCATCTAGTTTGATGTGCAAGATTTTCTCTGTATCTTGACAGCTTCTAGGTACTCTTCCGTGGATCACCCATCCTAGTAAGGTCTTGGAGGCTGCCGGCTGATACGGCTTGCCCGCTCGCAGCTCCCTCGTGATGATCAACGGCCAGTTGTCAGTTCCTATGAGGACTCGTGGCTTGGCGTTCTGGTAGGCTAGGCTTGAGATATCCAGTCCTCGCAGGTGTTCCAGTTGTAGTGCCTCCTTTGGCAACGACTGCGTCGATAGGTCCAGACCTGCCATCGTTCGGAATGTGATGACAGAGCTGTGTCCGCTGACGTCATCTCCCATGATCTTGACGCGGACGGTTCTGCTGTTCATGCTCGTGACTTCTTTGTCTATGCTTCTTAGTTTTAGACAAGTACTGGGTCCGCTAGCTCCAACTTCGTTCGCGAGGTCTTCGTCGATTAGAGAGATCGTGGCCCCTTCATCGAAGAGCGCGTATGTTCGCTGCGCCCCCCGCTGGCCGCTGATGATGATCGGACATATCTTCAGCTTCACGTCACTCCCTCCAGGTGTAGCTGTGGCCATTGCGACCTCTGCTTGGTTCGTACCCAACAAACATTTTAGCGTTAAGACAAGCTTTATTAGACATGTATTTCGGTTCTACTTAGATATTTAAGAGTTAGCATATTTCTTATAAGAGAGTTATAGAGTGTAATAACACCTTTATACCCTCGATTTTGGCACAAAATTTTGCAGGCTAAGCCTGTATGAATCCCTATATAGTGGTTCTACAAAGCCTTTAGTTGAAGTGTGTAAGAGGTGTTACATGAACGTCAATTTTAGTTTGAAACTTTATAGCGCCTTTAGAATGGAGTTAAGTTGAAACCTAGAGTTATATAACATATCTATAGTGGTGTTAGTTAGAACTAAGACCGGTACGTTGATACCTTATAAGTCATTTGAAAAGTTTTCTGTGTTAAAATCAGATTGTAAAAGCTTTAAAGTAAAAAGAATTCTATTAATTTATTAAGGTATTATTTGTCTAAATGAGTGCTTCAGTTTATCTGCCGACAGTGCCGACATTGCAATATTCTCATCACAAAATGTAAGTATTGTGGATTTAAAGTATTTTTGAAGTGTTAAGTTAATTATTAGTGCGCTTGCCAGTTTATTGTGATAGTGTATCGTGTTTCTCATCTCAATTTTAACGCGCCCTCAAAAAATTATTAATTAGAGGAATAAAAGGATAACATTTGAAAATGCAAATAACCTTAAATAGTTTTAAACGTCATTTTCAAGTGTTGCTCGGTTTTATTAGTGATTATATACATAAAACTAAGTAAAATAATTAGAAAAATGTTAATATATCGTTATTATAGAAAGTGATTTAGTACCAATTAATTTTTAGGTTATGTTTACAGAAAGTAATCAATATGGCGATTTTTTCTTAAAGTTACAGTCTTCCCTTAAATCAAGTATGACACTTGATGAACTACAACGCCGGTGGTAAAGAGTATTATACGGTTTTGGGTTGATATAAGAGAGGAATTATACACTTATCGAAGACATTTACCTGCTGTGGAGACTAAAATACCGATTTTAGCTTTATTTATACATGTTTGGATTAGGGTCCCTTACAAAGTAATGAAACCCCTTATCTTCAAGTCACCCCAGGCGCAAAGTATATTGTATCGCGTTAAGACCCGAATGTAAACATAATGTGTACAAAGCGCGAAAGTCTAAAACAAAATTTTTCTTACTGAATGATTTTTTTTTTCAGAACGAAAACGTGCTTTACTTTGAAAACTCTCAAGAAAATTTGACAAATGCAACAATTACTTCAGCTACAGTATTACCACAAAATGTTTATGTTCCTTACGAAACCAACAACCCAGCATTGCAGGAAAGTTTTAGCATCGATATTGATAGCATTTTTGTGAGCCAAAAACAGATGTTAGAATACCAGAGCTAAATTTTGGATAACCAAAAACAGATGCTGGATAATCAGAAGAAGCTTATAGAAAGTAACACAGCAATCTTGGGGCAAACACAAACTGTAATCAAAGTTCAGAACAATGTACTACAGAAACTATCAAGTTTTTCCGTTCAACTTGAAGATCCAGTATTCCAATTTACTGAAATGCGTAGTACAGACAAAGTAGTACAATATTTGAAAGATTCCAAAGGTAGTATTGACAACAGTTCATTTAATATTAAAGCGATTGACATTCCTAAAGAACTCGATGCACTAGAAACACAATTATCTGATAATAACTGCAGAAACAATTTAAAACACACTTATTCCATAATATGTTGTAAAGGAGGAAAAGGAATAGATTGCGCTTACGCACTCGTGGACATCATGTTTACGAGAAAATTCATATGTCAATGTTCATGGAGTGGAGGAATTCGAGGTGAAGAGTTAAAAGTACCCTTAAAGGGCTTTAAACACGTGTTGTCATTTTTTTGGGAGATGATTAATTTCTGGGACGGAACATTTACACTAAAGGACAATGAAAACTTTTTTAAAACTATTTTAAAAAATGCTCACAAAAGAAAATTGGCTAAATGTGAAAGAGCTTCAACATCAAGAAAACGATTAAAGCCATGCCCAAAAAACCGTAAAAAAACATCTACAAGTAAGAAAGAGATAAATGATGATAGACGTACATCACAAGAAAGTAGAAAGGCAATGCAAACAATGAAGAAATAATAGAGGAACAAGATGAAGAGGACGTACCTAAAACGGTACAGAAGACTAGAAAACTAGAAATTTTATAGAGCAGGAAAGTCAGAAACAAGCGTGATTTTTGATACTTTAAATACTATTTGTTGATTATATATTGTATTTGTTGATTAAGCTTAAGTCACTGTTTATTCTAGTATGTAAGGTAGTATTGAGACTGAAGATTTTTCGTCTTATCTCACAATGTCATCTTTGCAAAATGCCAACCCCTCGCAAAATACCAACTCCTCAAAATGACAACTTGTCAAAATGCCAACTCCCACCCGACATCTTATATACTACTAAGAATAGATGAAAATTTCATGGGTGTAATTGCTAAATTTTTAGGAGTACGGATTAAGGGGTTGGTATTTTGAGAAGATGTCCTTCTGAGAAGTTAGTATTTTGCGAGTGGTTGGTATTTTGCGAAGTTGGTATTATGAGATGAAACGAAATTTTCTACGTGACTGATACGGGTACAACGTTTTGATATTAGGTATTGTAAGATATTTCTGTGTTTCGAAATCGTTATACAATATCTATTTTGTGTTTTTTATGTGATATTTAGTTTGTTTTTTAACTAGCTTTTGAAGCATGATGTTTACCTACAATAAGTTTATTTAAAAACATATTATTGTAAATATCGCACTACTGTGATAATAATTATATGTTTTTATGTAGTTTGCACTTTGTGTTGTAACATTATGATGGAAATCCATTGTTGTTTAATTAAAACTTCTTTATTCTTCACTAGATCCACTAGTATTTATTGTATATAAATTATGATATTACATAAACAATAAATAGGTACTAGTTGAACTAGTAAAAAATAAAAATAAAATATTGTAACTACAATGGAGTTCCATCATGATGTTACAACACAAAGTGCAAACTACATAAAAAACATATAATTATTATAACAGTAGGTACGCTTACTTACAGTTACAGCACAGTACGTAAAATAAAAACATGATGATAGGTAATCATCACCTGTGAGATTAAAGCGAAGTTGATTTATTTGATCTCCTTAATTATTTCTATTTTATGGCTTTCAAACATTGTTTATGAAAGTTTTTAGAAAATAGTTTTTTTCACTGTATGAATAACTAGTTCAGCAGCTTACTTTTTAAAATTTAGATAAATATAGGAGTTGATTATTAATTATTAGATTTTAGTAAAGTATTTTTTAAATAAAAAATACGGAATCCATAATTTATCTTTTATTGCCTTAATCTACCTAAAGTCTATACTGTATGAAGGAGTGGCAGAAAGTACATTATATTGTTATGTGTTATATTAACTAATTCATCACTTTCGCCCGAGCTAGTGTTTGGCATAAAATCTAAAAAATCTTTATTAAAGTCAATCGTCAAAATTTTGTGCGGAACCCTGTTGCTCAATATAACTTACTTCCTCTTGGCTAGTAGATGTTGAAGCGTTTACCTCCTTAGCAGGTTTTTTTAGAAAAAACACATTTATTTGGTATTGAATCTGCATCCGTATCAGCAAAATCTAGTCTAGAATCACAATTACTTAAATTGGAAACATTGACATCTTGTTGAATCGACTTCATAAACTTTTGGTACTCTTGCTTAATTTTATATCTCACTGCACCTTTTCGTTTTTGGAGGAATGAATTCGTTTCATTTTAAAGAAAATGCACAGCTTACAGTTCATACATTCACAAACACAAAAGATACACAAAAATTGTCACGAGCTCAGTTCGATAAATGTTTTCAGAATTAGAAGTTAGGTTATGCACAAACTCTTTAAGCATTCGAAACATTTAATGGTGTTTTTACAGAGTTAAAAGTAATTCATCTTACACTAAAACCTTTTATATAAGGATCGTACAAAACCACTGTAACTATTTAACCTATGGTTGCCTTTAGTATAACAGGCGTAAACTGTATATAAAGGTTATACAACGCATGTAGAGTTTGGTGTTACTACACTCTTAATTAACTCCCTTGCAGAACCGCTAACGTTACTGAAGTTGAAATAAAGTCTTATGATCTAAAAGCAACTCTGTTATAGCAGATTTGTAGCAATAAGAGTTAAAGAGAGTTAATGAAGATCTTTCAACAGGTTTTAACGTTGTAAGCAGAAACAAGCTTTAACGTCTTAAGTATATACGCAGCCACTGATACTACACTAACTACTAAGGAAATTGTGCTTCGTTATTTACAGTTGTAATGCAACTTGAAGAGCTGAACTTATTTAACAAGTGTACTGAACCACCTTTAGTGATAACTGAATCCATTATAAATCAATAGTAGTACCCTAAACATTAAAATAGCCTGCAACCAACGCATAATTGTTTGTTGGGTAGTCACCTGTTCGACTTCCTCTTTGGCCGGGACTTCAGCATGTAGGGTGGCGTGGTGAGGACGTTTGCAGCCCTTTACGCCGCAGAGCTTCTGTTTACAGTTCATTCTTCTGTGCCTGCTGTTGATGCACCGGAAACAGAGTTTTGCGTTCTTCACTGCCTCCCACCGCTCCGACACCGACAGCTCCTTGTACTTCGGGCACGCAGGTAGCTTGTGTTCACTGTTGCACACTATACAGACGCTGGCTTCGGGCTTCTGATTGTCTTCTGGCCTGCCGCTCGTCTCCGTTACAGTGAATACTTTTCTCTTTTGTTCGATCTTCGTGTTCTTGATCGGGACGTCTTTTCTAGCACCACTGTAACTGTGTTTTAATGCACGGTCAGCTTGCTGCATTAAAAATTCGGAAAGCCTTACGATTTGAGTCGTATTTCTCGGCTGCTCCTCGGCGAAGTCACACCACCTTGATTTGATGTGTGGGCTCAGCTTCTCTAATACTTCACGCACTAGCAATGGGTTATACAGATATGCTGGATCCACGTTGCCAAGAGTTGCCACGATGTTCTGGACTTTGATGGCGAAGGAATTTAATTCACTTGCAGTACTTCCCATCTTGGGCAGCTTCTTAAGTTCTTCGTATGCCATATCTATGATCATCTCTGGGCGTCCAAAGCATTGCTGTAACGTCTTCATTACTCGATCTGGGTGCGTTGCGCTGCTAAGTAGTGGCGTTACCACTTCCTTTGCTTCACCTCTGAGAGCGTTGCGTAGTCGGGCCAAGTTTTCGTATGGAGTGAACTTATACAGCCTTGTTGATTCCTCCATTGCAGTAGCGAAGTGTATCCACTCCAGTGGTGATCCGGAGAACAGCGGTAGATCCGTAACTTGCCGCGGTGGTGGTCGCGACGCCATCATCTGTGACAGCGTGTCTGCCAGCTGTTCAATACCTCGTCCCTTCGGGGTTGACGATCTCTTCCTTTCTGCGCGTGGTCTGGGTTGGACCGGTCCCGGCGTCCAAAATCTTGCCCTTCGGGTCACAGGCGTCTCTTCGTTGCTGGGTTCCGGTGGAGCCTCCAGGCGCTCCCCCCGTTCGGCATCCACGTTTGGCGCAGACTTGTCCAGCCACTCGTTTACTTTTTCTATTTCTTGCATCTGTTCCTGGTCACTGTCGTCATCCAACTCTGCTAGGTCTGCCGTGAGCTTCTTTTTTACCATCTCGGCCTCAAGCTCAAGCTCCTTGCGTCTGATGGCTGCGAGCCGCTCCTCTGCCTCGAACCGTAGCCGTGCTACAGCGCTAGCAGTGGATCTGGTGGAGCGTGCTCTGGCGTGCTGCGTCCTGCTCGTTGCGGCGGTCTCGACATGTCCCATGTTCACGTCGAACGCTGAGTGCGTACCCAACACAGCGGCGCCACGTTCGTTAGGCTGGGCGGCCGTATGCTGTTCCGCTTCCAAGCGGCTCCTCGTCGACGGGGACGGCGACCGGGGCGGTTCCGGTAACACACGTTCGGAACGTTCGGCCATGACTTGGCTTCGCGTATACACCATTTAAACACTTATCAGAGTCAATTAGCAGAGTCAAATGTCTATTTGCAAATCACAATTAACACAGACAGAGTTCATCCACAGTTCAGGAATCAAAGTTCAGATCAGATGCACTTAACACGAAATAACACAGTAATCACTTGTAGAAATAATAAAAGTACTTACAATTTATAGTCCAAAATAAGTGTGTCCATATTGCACTAAGTCATAAACACTAATTTCACAGCACAGAGTCCACTGGTGCGTACTTTCGATCCGTCTCCGATAGGACCAACGATGTTGGTGTTACACTATGGAGAGAGTACAGTCGTCAAGCCCAGAGAGCGAGTGGACTGTAATTTAAATTTAACACTAGGCACTGACTGTTCCCCAGTAAAACACTGCACTTATACTGACACACATTAATTTATTAATACTTTTACTATTTTCACAATTCACTGGTAATTACTGGTACTTCACTTTTCACTAGTAGCTGTATTCACTATTAAACCGTAGGAAGGAATGAACGTACTGCATACAAATTCGGCTCTATTCTTGTATGATTTTCTGCGTTCAATTAGCGACTAAAGCGATCCATTATTATCTCTAATTATTGAGCACGAAGTTTGCACACGGCACTACTATGTTCATTTCTTTCTTACATATATTGCTATCCTATTTAATTTTTCTTAACAATTTTCGTATTCGTTCTTACTTATACATTTTTCTCTTTCTTTAAGTCTAGTAGAAAATAAACGACAATATTAAAGCTTAATGAAATCATATGAAACTTCTTTTGGTCTTGTGGCTGTCGTTAACAGGCACCTTACCACAAGGGCCATTTTTATAATTTTATTTTAATATCCCTTTTGTTACGTTTTATTTTATTTTGTAGTTTATAATTTCTATTCTTTAAGTTGTATATATTATTTCATAGATGTATATTTTAGTTTACGGTATAAAGTTATTAAAAAGTATTCGTCTAATTGATTAAACAACTGATCATTTAACATTGCCAATCAAATAGCATGAAAAAAGTTAGAGCGCCAGAATTTGCAGTAATTTGCAGTAAAAAACCAGGCGGTTTAATATCTAAAATATTTTGTCATGTTTTTAGTTATTTATTACTCATATCTCAAAAACTACTAAACCGATTTTGGTAACGTACCCTGTACCCTAAGTTTAACTATTCCTGATTGAAATAAAATAAAATAAACTCGTGATGACATCTAGTTTTCGGGACATGCTGAGACAAATATACAAACAAAAATTCAAAATATAAATATAAAATATACGTTAGGAAGCCTGAATAGATCGACAGTGTGTCTTAATAGATCGACAGAATTGGATAATAGTATATACTACAATTTTATCCAATTTACAGACTGGGACTTTGAAGAGCGTTCTCTAGACTAAATTGTAGTATACAATTTTATCCAATCCTAGCGATAACACATACATACAGGTCGAATTGATTAGCTCCTTGTTCTTGAAGTCGGTAAATATAATACAATAAGTTCTTTACTGGCAAACTTTTTTAATCTTTTCTGACGTAGGTACGGGACATACCTGACCGCCAACAATGGTTTGGTAATGTGTCTACTTAAAGAGTTATACTCTTACACTGATTAAACGACATATTTATATTCTCTCGAGCGATTTAACGAGTTCATTTGTCACAGTCTTCAAAACATGGAAAATAAAAATGATTCGTGCAAATAGCACATAATCTGGAGCACTATTTTTAATCACTTGCTTGATTATATCGAGTGAATTCCGTTCAAAGGGCCCTTTTTTATGTTTTTGCTCATAAGTCAAAAACCTGCACAAATAGCATACATACAGTTACTTCTAGAAAAACATTCTACATAAAAATTCCTTTAAATTTTGTCATATATATTTTTTATCCGGTCGACACTTTAGAAGTTACAGAGTGTTCAACTTTAAGATTTTTTTTACATAAAATTCCTTTAAATTATGTCCTATTTTTTTGTACGGTCGATACTTTAGGAACTACAGAGGGGTCAAATTCATCAAAAGTGCGAATCGCGAAAATAACATGGCTCGTACGTCCGACACTACGAAAGCAACTTATTCTGATTCAAATTCCTGCTATTCACAGATAATTGTTACTCCTAGCTGCTATTATTACAAAACGTTAGACTATTCACTCTTTCCACACGTTTTGTATGTGTGCATAATATCGAAGAGCTACGAGCGATTTTTCTCTTCCATTCTTTTCCTACATAGCTTCAGCAAAGGCAAAGTGTCAGTTGTTAAGCTATTTGAGCAAAAACCAAAAATCAGGGATATAGCTGCCATCTTCTACAATCCAACATCAACATCTGAAGAAATAGCAGAGTCAGGAGAAATGATGTTTTTGACGTGTATCGTGCAACCACTGATCAGCTTGACAGAACAGCTCTTAACAGACATCGATGCTCATTTTTTATTAAATCCAGCACCAAATCCAAACCAGATTTTTCCCCTCTCTCGCCTACAAAAGGATCAGCAAAATTTCACTCATTCCGAGTGTTCCACCAAGTACAAGGGTGTGGGGATGAAAGCGAGGAGCTGATGAAAACCTCAAGCCTGTTACCACTCATGATCTTCCAGCTCTTGACACCGTGCTGACGTCAATATTTTGTCGCTGCAAAAGTGGTTGCACTGGTAATTGTAGATGCCGAAAAGCTGGTATCACGTGCAGTCGAGTATGCAACGGCTGTTTGGGTTTATGCACATTTTTTATACCTATATAAAGTTGAACACTCTGTAACTTCTAGAGTATCGACCGTACAAAAAAAATTATAAGACCAAATTTTAAGTAAATTGGTAATGCTATTTGTGCAGGTTTTTGACTTATGAGCTAAAATCTAAAAAAAGGTCCATTGACCCTCCCCCCACCCTTGAGGATTTTTGATATGTTTATCTGGATATCTCAAGGAATAACTGTAGCGATTTTCAAAACTACACGAATTATTTCCGCTGATAGTCCATTTTCGGCTTAATTTTCTCAGGTTAAACTTGTTATTAGTATATACGAGTCTCTTCATACTTAATTTTGATCGACTACGAAATGCTACGATAATTACTACGACGTAGCATCGTACGTAGAAGTAGTCTTCAGTAGATTTTTGAAGCAACTTATTTGCTTGGGACGAAATTATTATATTATTTGTATGTATTATATCGTTGGAATTTCACAATATTTAAGGATGTTAATCTAAAGGCTTGCAAATTTTCGTAAGTGTATGTATTTTTAAATGTTTGTCTACCGATTTCTCGAAAACGAGAAGTATAACGGGGTATTTTAATGCTTATTTGGGCACAAATTATACGGCTTTAGATCATAGTTCAGCAATATTGTAGTCAAATAAAATGTCAACTACATTATATAAACATTATTATGGTCAAACATTTCGGCAATACCATTATAGAATAATTATTCCGGTCAATGATAGCGTTAACGTCACTTGCTTTACAGAAGCAATTTTTAAGCAGAATTAGCATTATAATAGTAACACAAGAAATTGGTAGTTTTGAAAATAAGCTTTACTATAGATTTAGGTATATGTGCTCTTTTCGAAATTCAACGTTGCCACCTAGTAATTCAGCCGCTCGCGCCGCCATCTTGAAAAAATGGCGTCCAATACTTTTCAGATGATATTTTCTTTTTGGCTCATTATACGATATAAATATTACCACAAAATTTAAGTTCAGACATTTTTTTTATAAAATCAATAGTGTTGGTGTACAAGCTCCGTAAAGTGTCAAGTAACTCGCGGTTTTGCCGAATTCCATTTTAGCGCCTCGTTCCTTTATTTATTTACTTACTTAATTATCTCCGAGGACCATTAGGTACGTTTATACAAAGCAACTGCCTTTGTTGATGATCTGGAAGATTGTACGCCGAAATTCTTGATTTGATGAAAAATGTTGCTTAACAATAATTGTAGGAATCTCTCTTTGCTTTAATTTTGTTGTAGATATTTATATCATAAATGAGCAAAAAAGGAGATATATCGTCTGAAAAGTACTATTGGACACCATTTTTTTAAGGTGGCGGCGCGAGCGGTTGAGATACGAGGTGGGAAAGTTGAATTTGCCTTACCTCCAAATTTTACAGCGCAATGAAATTAACTGTAAATGTTCTGTAAGTAAAAAGTGCACTGTAAGTATTCATTGATATTTTTCACGTGCTTTCGATTTATTGTGCCTTAGAAATAAAATAATAATAAAAATGTGCAAAAACCAAAACCCTTGTGTATACTAAGAAAGAGCGTATTTTGTATAATTATCACAAAAGTATTGGATGGGCATTGCTAAATTTAGTTAAACCATTATTATATAGGACTTTCTCTTTAATAAAAAAGGTCAGATAAAAGGGCCCTAATCTATGATAATCTCGTTTTTTTTTTACTCATGTTAATGTTTGAAATTATGTTAATAACCTGCAAGAGTAAAATACGGTTATTTTCATCAAAATAGAGCCCAGATACGGCAACACAAGAATACAGTCGAAGCGTTCCATAACACGTCGCCATTTTCTCCGCAATCACATGTGCCATAATGTTTCTTAGGAAACGCTCTTCAAAGTGCAATTTAACTAATGGGTTTCAATAACGTCCTATTTGAGTTATTTCATATCGTGTTTCATATTTCCTTCTGACTTCTTTGCCACTATCATCAGTGGCAAAATAGACTTAGTGCTAATTAGTCACACGTAGTCGTGATACCTTTGTAAGACACTTGCAAACATACATACTACTTGAGAAATGTATTCTACTGAGTGAAGGTGTTTACATGAATTTACTCCGTTTATATAAACTTACAGGCTGAAGCCTAAACTAAGATACTCATCAAATAAAAACCGGTTTCTTGTTTCTATTTTGCATTGGAGCGCACGACGACAAGCGTATCATAACTCCAGCGAAAAGCTTTTCAAAAACTAATGATCAAAATATTGAATACCTTCACGGATACAGAAACGATACAAGACTATTATGTTACTCCAAAGGCTCAAAGGGGATCCTAACCACAGCCCGGTGGAAAAGAATAACCGAAAGCGGCAACGCTGCCAAATTGAATAGGCGTCTTCTGGCAACAGAACAGTGCAACCTCATGCACGTCCTGCAGCGGCAGTTTATTCCACATTATTTCTCTTGTTCCACGTTAATATTCCGACGGTGTCGGGCGAACATCTCCACGGGGAATACAAATTCTACACATTTCAAGACTAACTACCAAACGCTTGGCAAACGTCTGAAATGCATAAGCTATTTGTATCACCAGTTAGGACTCGCGGATCACGTCGTTCTAATTAATGCTCAAATATTACGTTGTCTGCGCTATTAATTGTAATGTTGCTCCATAATAAGCAGAAACATGGCATATACTTAACATATATTGATACTGAAGTTTACGTTAAAGCTCCTGAATGTAGTAATGTAGGCTACATAATCAGATTATCACGCTAATAAAACTTCGTCATCAGTTTAACAATTCATGGAAGAAAATATCTTTACATGAACAACTTACCGAAAACGACAATAAAAGAAATTAGAGAACAAGCCATCGTATTCGCATATTTTCAAAAGTATTTCAGCCGTGCATGACAATATATTTATGAGGCACATTGGAATATAAATAATGGTTAAAAGAAATATGCTAAGAAACTCAGCGACATAAATATTTCAACGTCCTTTTTGCAACATGCCTACCAAATATGAGAAATGCGATTTGTCTCGCTGATATTACTGTGTTGGAACAGTTCCCATGGCTTGTCGCAAACGGTTTAATCGGAAACTGAATTAACTTTAAGGAAATATGTTTAACAACCACTGTGCCGGTGTTTTTCTAGGGACTTTACTGTGCAATCCAACAGATTTTCAAAGAACGAAAACAAATAAATTGCGTAAAATACAGCTAACATAGCCATATCTCGCAATCAAACCTCAACTTTCTTGGTCTTTGAACAGTCAAGCTTACAACTTACAGCGAGGTTATTTTAAGGTCGTTACTCAAGTAAGTTTCTGAAAGCTTAAGTTTAATTTGTCGTTGCATTCGTTAACTATGCTGAAGAAACTGCATGACTCGGGAAAAGACCTGAATTATCCCAAGTTTCTCTTTCGAAATATTAGAAAGTTTCAATCTAATGACACAGTATTTTTAGGGCTACTTTTGTGATCAATATGTTAGCTTAGTAATGGTTAAAAGTCGTTACCAGCGCATGCTATATTTGTCTGCTGAAGATGGGAACAAAAAACTCATTAATACGACCAAATATAAAGAAAAATAATGCCTATGCATATTTTGAACAAAAGATACTTGAATCAATTGACATAGCCTCGGTTGCGTGATCGATATGGTTAAATAACCAACGGTTGAAAATTTACGGTGGTGCGGGTTGTGAAGAAAAAATACCTTGACCAATGGCCATTCTGACATTTGGTTAAGGTATTTTTTTCTTTAAAACACGCACAATCGTTAATATTCAACCGCTGGTAACAACATTTAACTAGCACTATCGATGAAGAAATTGGGCATATTGGCTTTTTTATTAGCCATTTATTACATGTTTTGTCAGCCTCACAATCGTCATTTTTAAATCAATGGTAATGACATTTATTTAACGATTCGTTCAGTTAACTATCGATCACGTTACTGGGCCTTAATTTTGAAGTTAACTTTTGACACCATTTAAAACAAAAATTCTACTAACAGAAGAACTAAGATAGTAGATTATGAACCTAAATACAGAAACAAAGCATCTTTTAATAGTTAATTAAGCGAGATAAAATAATATTGCTAAGTATGTATTATATAGGTATTAAAACTAAATTTACACGCAAAAGTACACATTTATTAATAAATAATAACACCATGGTATTTACTCTTACACGTTATACTTTACAATACCTACTACAGCACCTTTACAAAGTAAACAACAAAAGTTCTTGTCTTTCTTTCAACAATTTGTAACAGCTCTCAAATGGAAAATATAGCGACAGTTAAGTTTCATGAGTTTAAAATCTTTCTAGAAAAGAAAAATAAGTGAGGCCCTAACGTAATTTCTTTGTAATTTTTAATTTATAGGCGAAGTTGGCAAAGCGAGGAATTAATATTTTATTGTAATTCATGCTGGGTCCCCAAGGGCGTAGGGTTTCTCCGCGTTCGTCTTGAGGTAATAAATTCCGTCTTTCCTGCAAAGAAACAATGGACGTGAGATTTGAGGGGTAAGGAGGTGTTGTATAAATAATATTGTCATATTCTAACTCAACGTCGGCTATTGCTTATTTACAGGTTTCCTCTACACATGTTTGTTCACGAGAATTATACCGTATTTTCCAATTGATACTGTTATATTTAATGCAAAGTAGACAAATAAGTAAGAAGCTATTTTGTTCCGAGGAAAATAATTTCAATTTACGTGTGATGATAACACATTAGTGGCTAGAGTTGGGTAGTTCCTGAATGAATGCTTCAATTGAAGTAATTCAGCAATCTAGTTAGTTCACTCACTCGTTCACTATAGTTCAATACGATTCAGTAGTCTAGTAGTTAATTTATAGAGTGTAAAGCGTTCGGATTATATTGGATAGTTATAAGAACGAGAGAGTTACGTGGTTGGGCTCGCATGAGTTACGCGCCAAATTAATGTTTAGATAGCGCAAGCAGAAATGTCCTTGAACATCTTTGCAATAAGACTTAGAATTTAGAGTTGTTTTATAGGTTTTATAAGTACGAGTATGAGGTGATTATCAAAGTAATGTTTGTTTATTTTTGCTGTAATTACAGACAGCTATTTTATAATCGTAATTCTAGACTGCAGAAAGTTATATATAAAAGTGTTTAATTTTTAGTCATAAGAATAGATCCGTACACGAAACATGTACAATGTATCGTGTACCTACGGATCTCACTACTTCACACATCTAGTTCATTTAGTTCAGTAGGTCTACGATCACAATATCACTCACTACTAGTTACAGCTTCCACTGAACTATATCACTAATTTCAGTTCAGTGAACGATTTTGCTCATGCTTATTAGTAGCTACGTAAACTCTTATCAGAATAAGACCGATTATAAATAATTAACCACGAAATACTCATTAGGCGGTAAAGCCATTTAATATTTCAAGTAAAAAAGTTACATAGCAACAAAGATTAGGGCACCTGAAAACGTAAGCAATTCGTCCAGAGCTAAACAGTAACATTTATATGACGACTTTTATTTGATAGAATCGTCAATTTCGCTTGTTTGACAAAAGCAGACAATCTCAGACAATCCATCCCTGTCCCAAATTATGTGGATATAAGTACGTTATTAATCTTTATATTTTGATAAGGCTTGTGAAAGGTTGTGGCAAAAATAATAAGACGATCTAATAAAACTTTGTGTAATTGAATCTGTATGATTTAATTAATATATTTATGTTTTTTACTCTTGCCAAATGTACATAGAAATGTTAAGTTAACATTGTTACTGCTTAACAAACGGGTGTTCTTTGTTTAATTAATCCAAACAGCTAAACTTCAACATGTTAGTGAATGCTTACTTAAAATTACTTATTTTGTTGATAGTAGGAAAGGCTTAGGAAAATCTACAGGGTGAAATGTGTTAGATTAGAATGGTTTAAGTTTACACATTTATTGAACAACATAACGCTACTTAATACTAGTTGCTGTCCACATACCAACTTCCAAATTATTTCTCCTCCTTATTCTTATTAAATCTACAGGCAAAGACGCGGGAAATGCGTATACTTATACATAACGTCGTAGGGCCACCTAATGCGAGTCATTTTTCTCTCTGGTTATAACGCATCTCAGGGAAATCTTTCTTCGACGAAAAGAAAATTATGAATTTTCCGCGCCGCGGAGTACATACATACGTGTGCCTGCTTATGTATGGCATTCTGTACGATTTTACAGAATATTCTGACGCAGTTTTGCCCGGTGCCGCGACGGTGCATCTTCTAGTGCGTTATTAAAGGTGTAATAGAAAAGAATGAGTATGTATATTTGGATGGAACTAACTAACTAAATTATTTTGGATTGAATTAATGTCTTTAAATTGTTTAATTTAGTATTATATTTAAGTAAAATTCTGTGCTAATGAGATTCCAAGCTCTTTCTTCATTTAAATGACTACGTTAAGCAGCTTAGAGTGTCTCTCAGTAAAGTAATAACTCTGTTGAATCTTTTTTGCGCGACTATTGCAATATTTGCAGTCTTTTAAAGTAAAGCAGAAGGAACTTGACTATTTTCAAACTATATTACAGAAAGTCAAAGTTATTTGTGCTGCCTACCTTTAGGTTAATTGGTGAGAGTCAAGGAAGACATGAATTGTGATCAACGTGTAGCTAATAAGTCAAATCTTCATTGCATCTTATTTTACCTAAAAAAACTACTATACTGATTAGTAGCATGCGAATTTTTTTCTGTAAGAATTCAGAAAGTTTCGATGGTACTTCTTGCAAAGAATTCGTCCAAAATTGCGACCTGTTATCGTCGGCTCATTAGCTCTCGGCTGCATTTCGAGTAAAACAGACTAAGCACACGAGGGAAGGCATTCAGCCTCAAGGCGGATTCGTTCTCGTAGAAACAGGAACAGAGAGCAGGAATCACGTCGGACCAGCCCACAGTAATTACATATGCTAATCCCGCGTTATAAACGCGACGCGGGCGTGGGGGATATCTAAGGCATATCGCTTTCAAGATTGGCCATATTTGTAATGAACTAATGACTTATTGTTAGAAATCAAGAATAGTTTTGCTACACGCAGCATTTGTTCAACTGTTACTTATTAAATTGAAGTGACACTGGAATACAAAAACTCTATCATCTCATATAACTATGTTGTCCCTCCAACAGGTTTTATTTTACTTACTGTAGTAGTTTATTGACTGTACACAGATTTACTGGAAAGGGATTTATCAGTGGATATGGAAAGCAGTCGGCGGATAAATGATTGATCATGACAAGCTAGATACCGTAGAAGATGCAGTAGACGGTAGACTTTGGAATCCTTCCATTCAATGCGGTAGCATTCGTAGATTTCATTTATTTTATTACAAATTATTCTTGTAAGAAATAAATGTTGAATCTGAATTTAAAATAAATCATGGTATTTTTACTCAAATAGTGACTTTTTTTTCTTTTTAGTTAAATAAATTTCATTATAAAACAAAATTGTTAAGGTCAAGACTCTGGTTCCGTGGAAGATGGGACGACCGCTAGTGTGGGACGCGACCTGCGTCGATTCCCTGGCTCCATCTCATCTTTCTCAAACCTCGTCTGGGGCTGGAAGCGCTGCTGCTTCTGCCGAGTCCTCAAAACGGCGCAAATATGCTGGGCTAAGCAGCTCTTACATGTTTGAGCCGTTTGGGGTTGAGACTCTTGGGCCGTGGGGGCCTGGTGCACATCGCCTGTTCAATGAATTAGCCAAGCGGTTAATTGATTGTACGGGCGACCGGAGAGCTGGCGCATTTCTTGGCCAAAGGATTAGTTTAGCAATCCAAAGAGGAAATGCAGCCAGCCTTCTCGGCACCATGCCGCTATTGCAGGTCTCAGATTTGGGAAATGTTTTTTATTAGTAAATAGTTTATTTATTTGTTTTAATTTAGGTTAATTTTTCTTTTTTTTCTTTTAAGTCATTTAATGTAACATTATAAAAAATAAAAATTTACAGGACAGAATTAATAATATTATATCCAGCACGAGCTACCTAAAACTTGTTTGTTTCGTGACACAATTTTGACCTGATAAAACAAAATAAATTAAAAAAGAGTTTTTTTTATACAAAAATAGTCACAGTAAAAAAGTTATACAGGAACTTAGAGGATTTTCTTTCAAATTAAAACGATTGCTAGGTTAGGCTAGGCTGCTTGGTATGTCACATTTGGTTCTTATCTAAATGTGCTCCAGTTTCTTTCACAGGCTGCGGATGATTCTGATACGGATGATTCAATTGGACGCAAAATATATTTTATGGAAAACCGTATTTTAATATGATTTATTGTGATATCTTACAAATTTCTTAATAAAAAATATTTCAGGAAGCTACATAGTATACCGTCGTATTCCGTATCCCATCCAGGGCCTGATTAACCATTAGGCTAATTAGGCTGCGTCTAGGGCGCGGGGGCGCTGAATTCGTGTATTCGCCAACATACTTCATATTTCAACTAGACCGAGACAAAATACTAAGTGAATTGTAAACTGAAAAAGCCTGAGGGTCCCTGATTATAACAAAAAATATCGAACTTTAAAGAACGTGCGTAGAACAAACACTAAGTTGACATTCAAATTGTTTGGTGTTCGAGAGATTGAGATGGTAACATCAAACACTAAAGACCACGCTCATGGTCAATAGCCACAACAAATTTGTCTATTAAAACTAATCAAATACAAGCAATGCGGCAAAAAGACGGCATGGATTTAATTTTCTACTTGGTAGCCTGCCCTTGTCATGATTTTGGTCGATATTATGCGTGAGTTGATATGCCTTTATGCAGACGGTCAGCTAAAAAATGGTTTCAAGTCGTGCAAGTAAGTAAACGTTAGTTTCGCTTGCACATCAGTCTAAAAACTATTATAAGTAGTATAAACCATGTTGAATTTTTTATACTAGTAACCAATGTCAAAACTAATACACTACTTTTAAGACCAGGGATACACTAACATCGGCCCGAGACCTATCCATGGACACCCTACACGCATAGATTTGACAAAAAAATATATGCTTTAGAATGTTTTTGTTGTCTAAGTTTTTTAGGCCTGGCCGTAAAGATAGACCTCAAAAACTGTCGGTCCACACTCTCGACCTTATGGCAAAACGTCGATCTATGGCACTGCAGACCTCCGTCAATGCTGAAAACTATAGGCAGCTCAATAGACAAATATGGAAGTCTCTGCGACTCGACATCCGTTGCTTTAACACTGATAGTGTTAAAGAAACGATAGAGCGGAACCAAGGCTCCAAAGTGTTTGCAGGGAACATGTCTATTGGGCAAAACTTGTTGACAAAGCTTAAGACGGAGGATGGCAGTGTAGCGTCGACGAAAGCAGAGGTTTTGAGAGAGATCGAAAGGTTCTATGGACAGTTGTACACCTCAGTTGCCAAACCCGTTGATAGCTCGGCCAGAGACCCACGAGCTATCCTGACCCGACACTACACCGAAGACATCCCGGACATCAGCCTCTACGAGATTAGGATGGCCCTTAAACAGCTCAAAAACAACAAGGCACCTGGCGAGGACGGAATCACAGAATAGCTTCTGAAGAAGGGTGGAACACCGGTACTTAAAGTCCTTCAGAGACTTTTTAATTCCGTGCTGCTGGAGGGCATCACGCCCGAGGCGTAGAACAGGAGTGTGGTGGTGTTGTTCTTCAAAAAAGGAGACAAAACCTTATTGAAGAACTATAGACCCATCTCACTCTTGAGCCATGTCTACAAGCTGTTTTCAAGGGTCATCACGAATCGTCTCGCACGTAGGTTTGATGACTTCCAGCCTCCCGAACAAGCCGGTTTCCGAAAAGGCTATAGTACCATAGACCACATTCATACGCTTAGGCAAATTATACAGAAGTCCGAGGAGTATAATATGCCTCTATGCTTAGCGTTTGTGGACTATGAGAAGGCCTTTGATTCGATCGAAACTTGGGCGGTGCTTCAGTCTCTGCAGCGGTGCCACATAGACTATAGGTATATAGAGGTTTTAAAGTGCCTTTACAACAACGCCACCATGTCGGTCCGAGTACAGGAGCAGAACACGAGGGCGATTCCACTGCGGAGAGGTGTGAGACAGGGAGACGGCGGCATTGGAAGACGCCTTCAAACTTCTGGAATGGGAAGGAATCGGCATCAATGTTAATGGCGAATACATCACACACCTCCGATTTGCCGATGATATAGTCGTTGTGGCAAAGACGCTGGACGATCTTGGCACTATGCTCGAAGACCTTGACCGAGTCTCCCAACAAGTGGGTCTTAAAATGAACATGGAGAAGACGAAAATTATGTCGAGTTCTCTTGTTGTACCCACTCCAGTATCCATTGGGAACTCAACTCTCGAAGTTGTCAACGAGTACGTCTACCTGGGACAAGTGATCCAATTGGGTAGGTCCAACTTTGAGAAAGAGGTCAATCGACGAATCCAACTCGGCTGGGCAGCGTTCGGGAAATTACGCAAGAGTGTCTTTTCATCTCATTTACCTCAGTGTCTTAAGACGAAAGTCTTCAACCAGTTTGTGTTACCAGTGATGACATACGGATTCGAAACATGGTCTCTAACTATGGGCCTTATAAAGAAGCTCAAAGTCACACAACGAGCGATGGAGAAGGCTATGCTGGGTGTTTCTCTACGGGATCGAGAAATGAGGAGATACGTTGAAGAACTAAGGTAACGGACATAGCCTTGAGAATCAGTAAGCTTAAGTGGCAATGGGCAGGGCACATAGCGCGAAGAACTGATGGCCGTTGGGGCAGGAAAGTTCAAGATTGGAGACCCTTCGACCAAAGACGCAGCGTGGGACGTCCACCAACAAGATAGACACACGACCTTATAAAGATTGCAGGATCAAACTGGATGCAGACCGCTAGTAATCGGTCGCTGTGGAAAACCGTGGGGGAGGCCTATGTTCAGCAGTGGACGTCCTTTGGCTGATAATGATGATGATGATGGTGTTTTTAACACTCACAGTGTCATATTTTATATTCATAAAGATGAAAATAAGAAACCAAAAATTTGCGCACGGGCGGGATTTGAACCAGCAACCTTTTGGCAGACCGGGCCAAACGCTCTTACCAATTGAGCTAGCATGCTGTCAGTCCGACCCTGCGAAATTTGTGGTTTCTTATGAAAACGTCAATTGCGTGACGCTTAGCGCCATCTAGCCGTCTGTTTATGAAACAGATGGCCCAAGCAGTTATTCTTTACAGGATAAATTCAACTTGGAAATTGATGTCGCTTCGCTATCTAATGCTATAGAATGTTATTAACACTCACAGTGTCATATTTTATATTCATAAAGATGAAAATAAGAAACCAAAAATTTGACAGCACGGTAGCTCAATTGGTAAGAGCGTTTGGCCCGGTCTGCCAAAAGGTTGCGTGTTCGAGTCCCACCCGTACGCAAATTTTGGTTTCTAATTTACATCTTTATAAATAAATAAAAAATATATGTTATAGTTTCATGTATGTGAGCCTCTTTTATATCCTTTTTCCATCAGAATCGTCAGAAGCGGTCAAGGTACATCTTCGTACTAAGTTTCAACTGTGTAATACTAAGAGTTTCAGAATAAAGTGGCTGTGACATACGGACGGACAGACAGACTGACAGACAGACTTGACGAAACTATAAGAGTTCCGTTATTGCCATTCGGCTACGGAACCCTAAGAAACAAAGGGAGCACATTTTTGTTTGTTTAGTTGAGAAATTTTCGGGCTCGCTTCGCTCGTAATTGATCCGTTTTCTTTGGTTTTTAACGTTATCAATGAACAATAACAATGACAAAATCTTAGTCTACCCGTGACCACGAACGCTGTAAAGTGTTTGAAAAAGCGGGATATAATTTAATAAATTCGCGAAAAGTAAATCCGTAAAATAGTGTTTCATTTAGATAAGTAATATTCGCGTAAACTTCACAAACGAGGATGTTTATCAATGAACTTTAAATTTCTTCTTGCAGTTATGAATTAATTTTGCAAGCAATTATAGCTTTGTGGTATTTGATATCGCTTCGCTCGTGTAGTAGCTGTAAAATTCAATGAAAGAAAAATTACAGTCAATTATCAAATAGGATATGTCTCCGATACTGCATCATCTACCTCTTACAAAGTAATCTGTTTGGATTCCTTTTTATGGTCTTTGTAGTTACTGCCGTAGTTAAAGTAAATCTCGTTCGAAATTAGCATTCTCCTACGATTTAGAAACTGCCGTCAAAATATTCGTGCGCTTGTGTTTAGATAGCTCTATTTAACCTCAAACTTCTTGTAGATTCATGGTGTGAGCATAACTTAAATTCCTCAGTTCACCATCCGTGTGTACAAGGATAAAATATTAGGGGCGGGCGCCGCCGCATTCCCGTCACGTACCAAACACTCGAGTACGTATTGTACTTATCTGTATTGTAGTACATTATTTTCACCCGCAATGTGGTATATTTGGTCGTGATGTACATTTACGATCGCCGAGCTTGGGAACGGGCCATACACTTTTGTTTGATTAGCCGTCCCTGATTTGAGGGTTGGAGCATCCATAAAGATAATACCCACCGCTCTTCAGTTACCCCTAATGTATGTACTCAATACATATTAGAAGATTGTGTTTTTATCAAGGAGATAGGACCCATTTACACGTTAGCTGCCAGCAGAACACAATCACTACCTATAATATTCCGTTACTTTAGCATGCTTTGATACCAGCAATGTAAAGTTTGATGATTTTACGATTGTGAGTTACCTATCAACGTGACATCTTCATGAAGTCACATCCAGTATATTGATGTATGTACGAATCCTCACCCATAATGTATGTCAAAGCCGCCCATGATCAGAGTCTCTCCTGTTCCTTTGCAGGAGCCCGTGTAGTACAGCTCGTCATAGTCCACACATCGAACGGCCGTAAATGGCACATCCGATATTATGGACTCAGCAAAAAACATGTGGGCACGATTGTGAGCGCATAAGCCTGCAAAGAGACAAGATTTGTTGAAGTTTTCACAACCTATTAAGTTCGCATCTTTACTTTAGCTTGAATTATAATGGCCCATTTCATGAGTGAGCTACTTTCATAAGCTCGAATTTATGGAACGTCCATATCATGATGAGCGTCATGTTGCGCCAACATTCTGCAACCAGTTTTATAGATAGTACCGCACCGCTGCTATGTCTTTTGGTTGCCAGTAAAAGAACAATAACCATTATAATATCGGATACTTTATATAAACTTCACTACATAATAACAAGTCTCACAGGCTTTACTCAAAAACTGACAATTGTATAGTTCACTCGTAGTAACGAATATTAATATTTCAATATTATTAACATTCCGACTCGTGCGGAAGTTTATAGTTTCTTGTTTCATCTTATATGAATATTAATATAACCATGAAATGTGTGTTGTTTTTAATTGCAATGGCATTCACTAAAATTTATAAACTGGTGTATTACCACTTAAGCTTCGATATCCACAACTTAGGCCGCATTAATGAAGACGCGGGGCATCCAGCGTCGCGTCCGGCGTGCAGTAGCGTTTTAACCGTTTATTATCTCTGGGCCTACCTCTGTAATCAAAGTTGCAGCCAGGCTGGCGCGTCCCTCCGTTCGGGTAGAAGTCTATGTGGCCCAGGGGAGAGGCAAAGCCCAGGTATCCCCCACAAGTATGGATCACTTCCACGTGCCTGGCGTCGTGCTTGTCAAGACGAGCGTCCTTATTTCCGAGCGTGAACAGGGGCAAGGCTGGGTCTAAGCCTAAAACCCAAAGAAGGTACAAATTAAGAGACATTTAATGCCCTGCAGAGGTCATCAAGAGTTAGAGATGTTTTCCAAAGCTGGAAAAAATTAGGACTTTTACCACTCAAGTGAATAAGTGGGCATATTTTAATAAGGTTCCTTTACTACCTCGTAATTAACTGTTGCATAACATTGAATTTCAATAATATAATTGCCCGTGCACATATATGGCACGTATTATTACTCTATTGCTTGTAGTACACTAACGATGGATCGTGCTATGACTCACTTATTATCATTTTATTTAGAGGCGAAGAGAAGAAGGATGGTGTGTTAAAGTAAGGTAGATGAAAACTCCATACTCCATAGAAAGCAAAGCAAAGCTAGTTCGTAGTTAGTCATATCATATTCTGGCATTATATTACCTAGGATAAGATATGATGATTTCCTACCTGTAATAGTATCAATAGGTCCTTTGCTCACATAGGCGCCAGCAATGCCGACAACGTGTGCCCCTAAGCTGTGGCCTATAAGATGCATGTCATCCATAGAGAAGCCCTCATTGATGAGGAAGTTCAGGAACTGCGTGAGCAGCCGGCCTACCATAGCCACGTTGTAACTGGCCAGTATGTAGTTGACGTTTGCCGCGTTACCCCAGTCCACTACTATGATGTTCAGATCGCTAACGTTGAGGTAAGCTGAAGATTATAAAATGATTATTTTACACGTGTTTCGAAAAACACACACACAAACGCACATTTTTAAATATACAAACTAGATGTTAACGCTATAACCTTGAACTTTTGACGACCGCCGTGGTGAAGTGGCTAAGCACGCTAGTTTCAAGGCGTCGCCGCTCCGAGGTCCCGGGTTCGATTCCCGGTCGGGTCAATATAGAAATCAAAATTTTCTATATTGTCTCGGGTCTGGGTGTTGTGGTTCCACCGTTGTGTCTGATTTTCCATAACACAAGTGCAATTTGCTACTTACTTTGGGATCAGAGGAATGCATGTGATTGGTGTTCAATTTATGTATTTATATATAACCTATCCACAATTTATGGCACAGCGCTGACTCTATGACTAGTATACTATATCTGAGAAACCAAATTTGAGATATATTGAAGATGTAGTGTAGCTCAATAAAATGACAATGACGACTTAACACTTTGTTATCACTAGATTATATTTTTTATGTGGTTCACAAGAAACCCAGATACTGTTAGTGTGTTTTGCCGACTGTACAGTGCAACAAATATTGAAAGTGTGCGGGTAGAAGAACATATTTCATTGCCCACCAGCAGACGACGCCGAGCGCCTTCAGTCACCCCGGGACCATGACTCATATAACCGAGTCAAAACGTCGAGAAAAAGGAAAAAGGTAAATACGTTGTGTACCTTTTAAATAAGTGTATCGTTGCATTATAAATCCCGTGTGTTGATTAGCTTAGTACAAAATGCAGTAATATTTTAATTTAAATCATAGAATGCCAATGCAAATGTTACTTGGATTATGCTTGGCTGATGTGTTCAGTTTACTCCAATATTGCAACTATGGGAAAAAGGAATCGATGACTCGGTGGCATATACTACATTTATTTTACTCATAAAACAAAATTTAAATTGCTGTCAAACTTCATAGAAAATTCACAAGGAACGGTTATGGATAGTTCAACGGAGTCATACAGTATAATTATCTTATAAAAGTAACTACTTAAACCTACCTTCTTTGATTGATTCTGGCATAGGACTGTCTCCGTGGTTTAGCCATCCATGCGTTAGCACCTTCACTTTCTTGTTGAAGTCAAAGTTCGAGTCGTATAAAGACTCCGAGTCATTTATCTTTATGACTTGATAGTCAAATGGATTGCGTCTGGAAATCAGAAAAACATGTGTATGGTTTTGTCCTATACAGACAGTGCAAAGGATATGTTACTGATTTCGAAGTAGGTACGGTATGAACTGCTAAACTATAAACCAACTAAGGGTGGATTCGACCAAACATAGGCTTAGACGCGCGTAACTATACGAAGAATAATCCAAAGGAATAATCGTTTGTACAACTACCTCTGTCCTTGGCGTCCCTGACCAAAACAACATACTGTATGTATACCCTGTATACTCGAGTAACTGAAACTCATTTTTCTACGTAAAATTGTACTTGCAATTACGAAATCGTACTTCTTACCAAACGAATGATTAATCTGATACTATTATCCGGCAAATAAATATATGCTGCACATGCAAAACAGTATGGTGTGTTAGTTAAAATCCTGTCAACTTAACGTTGTCGTATTGTTGTAGTGGGAAAGTATAGCTGTTTAAAGTTTTTAATTTGATATTTTTTTTTAACATATTGACATAAATCATATTATTATGGCAAGCGGACGTCATTACCACAGATGAATAATATATGTATTACAGTATACTTGGATTAGCTCTTATTCCACGGCAGGTATAAGAATTAATGATGGTTAAATATAAAAATTGATGTGGATTCGACCAAACGAGAATAAATGTTAACCTTAGAATAAATAGCTAGTTATTCCAAGTATTATTTTCCGTCGAAAACTTTAATTTTTTTGAGCATAAAAATAAAATTACCTTTGTATAGTTACGCGCGTGTAAGCCTATTTTTGGTCGAGTCCAGCATTAATCTTGGATAACTAGCGATTTATTCTGAGGCTAATATTTATTCTACTTTGGTCGAATCCGCCCTAAATTAAATAGCTATCGCATCGATAAATCGCCGCTAAGTTGCAGAATCGATCATATTGGTGAGCTTTGTAAAGCATAAACAAATAGTATAGTTTCGTTTCGGCATCGTGACCATCACGGCAAAGTTCATTATCAAACTAGATAGTTTATAACAATAGTACCTTGGTACTTTCATATCGATCTATTTGCGATATGACTATTAATATAGCAGACAGCTGTTTCACCAACATGCCAAGACAGGACGCAAGAAGGGAAACTTGCACGACGTACAACTGTTTGTTACCCCATCTTTCAAATTGCAAGCCGTGCCGAACTAACTTCTTGCCATAACTAACACATGTGTATTTCCCAGTAACTCACAATCAATTCCCGAGTAGAAACAAACCAACTTGGACGATGTTCTCTCTCACTTATATCAAATAGATCGAACTCCTTAGGAAGGTATTATTACTTGAATCCGTAAAGCCCTAAAACTGTAACACATGTTAGTTTTAGTTACATATTACCTATTTTTGAGCCCATATTATATAGAATACCTACTTTACCCTTTGACCCGTCTGGTGTAGTGGTCGAGAAATCGCCTACTACGCAGCGGGTGCGGGTTCGATCCCCGCACAATACAAACATTTGTGTGCATGAACATGTCTGTTTGTATTGGTCTGGGTGTTTTCTATGTATATCATGTATATATTTACAAAAAAAGAAGTATTTAAGTATTATATCCGTTGTCTGGCACCCATGACACAAGCTTTGAGTAGCTTACTTTGGGACTAGATGGCGATGTGTGGGAATGTCCAAAGGATATTTATATTTATATTTATTTATTTGTTACCAACGACCTCTATAATGTTACACTAGACAGGCTGTTCATTGGTTGTTTAACCAATTTTTCCGTAGAGAAGGTTAGCCGTTATTTGGCCAGGTAGAGAGAAATCGCAACTTTAAGTAATAACAATTTATTCATTTGATATTTATCGGAAGTGATCAAACCAAATCCCGATACTGTTAAAATTATATACCAAAAAAAAAATTGTTTATGGCCAGAACTATCGGGATTACCTACGGCCACTAGTTTGATAAGGGTAATATTACTCAAAAGAAGCCTATATACCTTGGAGCTCTTACTACCTACTACTATAATTTCCGAAATATTTGTCAAACTCGCAAACCCTTTATAAACTACTAACAAAATAATAAACCGTAAATACTAATACGCATATTGGAAAACAGACTACCGGCCATTGGCTTCTCTTAAATTTTAGGACGGCCGCTAATCGACATAGGAATTCGCGCCAAACACTTCTGACATAGGAAATGCGAAATGCGAATTAACAGATTTCTTGAGATTTTGGTGGCCGTGAATCAACAGACAGAGACAGACAGAGAGTGGTTGTACAAACCAGCTTAGACGTCACTTTAGAAGTTCCAAAAATCTAATTGTTTTTTTGTACATTGATGACTTGAACAAGTATTTTATTTTCAGTTACTACATGGTTATAGCACTAAGCAATAATGGCACATTCATCAACTACTTCTGGAAATTTAAAAAATGGAATTATTGATTTTACTGCTGGATCTCTGGGTAAGTTTTTATATTCATGTTTTTTGAACACTGCACTGCATTTTAAGCCGGTATAAAAAATTACGCGACCGCCGGCGGCCTTTTGATATTATATATATAATAATAATATTAAAATGCAGTATATAAAAAAAACTTGAGTTAGATATACTATTTATAACTTAATAAATTTCTGGGTGTCGTAAGTTGTATACTACAACAGCTTAAAGCTCAATAATATGATATAGCTCGCTTGCGCTCTAGGACTTCGGCAGCTACATTCCATTTGTCTATGAAATTAAATGTGTATGATCTCTGATTTCAACTGTGAATCAACAGACAGAGACATTGAATAACGTAGTGAATAGAAGAAAAAAGGCGTACTACTCAGGACCTTTCGTCTAAACTAATCATTGACTCAAAATGAGTTTTCGCTGTTGGAACTCAGCTGGTGGCCAACTGGCCGGATACCAAATTTATGAGTTTTCATGATGACGGCAGCTGGCCACTTAATTTATATACTTTTAACATTTTGTAAGAATACATTTCCAAATTGCGTTCTTAATATATTAAAGTACCAATTATTCCATTCACAATTACTCAAAAATAAATGACACTATAAATAATTACCTCCAAAGCCTCTCGTAGGTACTAGTATTTTTTTGTTAGTTTGAGTAATTACTGTGCGCTATGCTAGTAGCGCAAAGGGTGAAATGTCTGGGATTATTTCACTATTTAGACAATACCTCCGTAAATGACTATGATTTGGTTGAGTTCGACCATTCAACTACCAGGATGGACAAACTGACATCGAATCGAAAACGCATCCGATACATACCTATGGATGCGAGCGCTTGCATTAAACTATTACTAGCGTAAGGGCCTGACACCACGAACAAATTTCGTGCTCCATGGATTGCCGCCACCTGTCATCAACGCATACAAACGGTATCATGTTCGACATTCAAATGTCAAGGAACACCTCACAATCTTATTATAAAGTTGCGACACATATTTTGCTTGGTATAGCTTCTCTTATACGTAATAATAACAACTCACTGAGCGCTTTTGAAATAAGTATATCCCAGATCATACTACTGGCCTTTAAAAAGGACACCTTAGTTATTATAAAGGACATGTAGTTATATCAATTATAGCGTACTATTTATCAGAATACCTTTATTTAAAATTCAAATTAGTAAAAAAAACTTTTCTGTGAACCTGAAGCTCATAATTACCTATTTTTATTAAATGTAGTTTTGAAAAATATAAATGGATACAGTAATAGCTATTTTTAACAATCAAGTTTTGTTCCTATTTTGTACATAGGACCTTATGTTTTTAAGGCGGATCTTGTCCGTTTTAACTGGGATATATTTGGAACAACGATGTTTAATAAACTAAACGTTTCCTGAATACCTTGTAAAAAGTCTGAACTGGACATCTTGCTCGTAGACCCAGCCAGACCACCAGAACCGGGTCTCATTCAGGGTCGGCACGGTTGGGTAGGTCTGCACGCTGGCCAGCCAGACCGGATCGTAGGGAGCAGGCGCATCCCAATGAATCGCCGATACTCCTGAAAGATGAAGCACCTCAGCTGATTTGTTGATCATTATGACATGTTTTCTTGTAGTGTTTTTGTACTACAACCGGTCCGAACATACATAGTAGTCGTAATCAATCATAGAAATAGTTCTTCGACTAATAAGGACCGTATTTTAACAGGTTATGAGCAGGGCAATTCAGAAACATTCAGACGATAAGCCATTTATGCTAGGTTACGGCTAGATTTTTTTCTATTTTCAATTCATTTATAAATAAATGTCGTAGTTTGATCGGATGTCGAAATATTAGTTCGAAAACATATAAAAAGACAAAATAAAATAGTTGCATCGGATAAATCCACGTTATTGTACTATTATTAGTAAGTGAAAGTTATCGAATCGTAACCGAAAAGTTCTGAATCGGTGGGGGTGGGAATGAAATGCGAAACTGTTTTTACGATGAGCTCATAAAGCAGCCTGGTTTTACCTTAAAAACAGCCGCTTCTACATGGATTTAATGCAAGCAATCAGGAAGGCACTATAACCGAACCTTTGATGACTTACGGTACCTTATATACATTGGTCAACCATATGAATTTGACTGGTGATCGATGAAGTGATTTTTCGGACCAAAATGGTGTTACGAGCGGTAGCTCAGACTATTTCTTATGAAGTAAAATTAGCTTTAATTTTGATGTCAAGAATTGTTATAAGTAATTATAGATTTTAATTTAATAAAAAAAATATCAAAATTGAATTTGATTTCTACGTCGATATTTGTCAACTCTTGGCGCTTGGACCACTGGATAGGTAATTATTATAATAAACGAAAGTTACCAATCAAGAATGGAAGAATTCATTTGCAATCTTCTAGCAACCCATTTATAGAGGATACAGATGTTATCGTGTGCAAATTGGTATGCATAGAAGGTAGATCTTAGCCATATCATACTGTAGTGAAAGTAGCCGTAACCGGCGCAGTGACAACGAAAGTCCTTTAGCGCTGAGTAGTACTGAACCTTGCTTCCTTGTACAATGACCGAAAGTCTAACTAACTTGAGCTTACCGCAAGAACTGGGACCCGTCCTAGGAAATACAATACTAAGTAGGTTAAATGTGGCTGTAGTGGTACTAAATTACCGTTAGTTGAACAGTATTTAGAAATTACACGGTTGAGTTAAGAACTTACTAGCAACTTTGAAAGTCTTTGAAAATCCATCAAGATTTTTTAAATTAACAGAAAAACTAATTTCGTAAGGATTGAAAAAATGCGTAACATGATATCAAAACAGTAATATCTGTAAGTTATAACTTATTTACAATAAATAACTTATTTAACTGTTGGCAATCCACCTTAGGGCTTCAAAAGTTTGAAAACATTCTAGAACTTAGTTTTTGAGATTAATTGTAGGTACTTAATAACCCATTTATATGTTGCAATGCCCAACAGGGTTGCTAAGTAAGCTCCTGTTTTATATATATTTTTACTGTGTTAAACACATTTATAATAACTAGCGGTCCCCCGCAGTTCCTGCGTACATTTTGGTTTTCTCGTAATAATGTTTCAACGGAAAACACGTTCCTGATTTCATAGTTAGAACTGTCGAATTCTCTGCCGCCTAACCACTTGCACGATGATAATCGCTTGCACACACCACAAAAAATCGTGTGTCACTTCAAGCAAAAGACTGTAAGCGATTTTGGTTCTTGAGGTGATTAAGCGTCGGTAACCTCGATAGTACCTGCAGCGACTTAGCGGCTGGCGCAAGCGTGTGACGTACATAACTACTTGAGCTATGAGCATTGTTTTGGAGTTATTATTCAATTATTCATAAAAACTCTTTAGCTTTATACTATACCTATAAAAATATTATACTACCTAATGGGTGTTATCAACTTGAGTCTACCTGCTTGCACTTTCTATTCATATAATATTGCATATATTAACTAAAAAAGGGTTATAGTGACAAAACTGTAAAAGTTAGACGTATGGTATTGGGCATATTAATGTAGATATAAATGTCCTCTAAAAAACTGTAGTACATCACTTTGCTCTACTGTCAATAGTTTAGACAGCGTTCGCGATATAAAGATTTTCCTTAAACACCTTTACTTACATTATTTAAGTTTTTATAATGATCCCTAACTTTTTTGTAAACGTTATATTGCTTAAATCCATCACTGGTAATGCAGATGGATGCAGATGAATTCTGATGGTGAAAGAATAAAGAAGTATATTAAGACCTTATTTATAATGTATATATTCTAGCAAATAAACATTCTGATTCTGATTCTGAAGATTTCAAATCGGTGGAGAAGTTACAGAGCCAAATCAATTCAAATAAAAAAAACTTTCCTCTTTATAATATTGGTATATATAATACTAGGTAAGACCCATCTATATACGAAACATGAGTGTGTAAGCCAATTTAAGAACTTGTTCAGAATGGTTAGAACGGGATCAGAGACTTGTAACCCCATCAAAAGGTTTTGGGTGGTCCACTCATGATTATCTTTAAAACTGTACTTCGTAGGGCAAAACTAGCTTCTACATACGTATAGAAAACTGATATACTGCACAACTTTATTTATTCCTACTTATTCACCTTATTTTGCGTCAAAGCGTGGTCTATTTGCACTAAATGGATATTTTCGCCGTTAACCACACAACTATTAAATCGAATAGATAGAAATAAGATATATGGTCGAGAAATCGCCTACTACGCACCGGGTGCGGGTTCGATCCCCGCACAATACAAACATTTGTGTGCATGAACATGTCTGTTTGTATTGGTCTGGGTGTTTTCTATGTATATCTATACTAATATTATAAAGCTGAAGAGTTTGTTTGTTTGTTTGTTTGTTTGAACGCGCTAATCTCAAAAACTACTGGCCCGATTTGAAAAAAAAAATTTGCGTTGGATAGTCCATTTATCGAGGAAGGCTTTAGGCTATATAACATAAAGATACGACTCATAAGACCACAGCAGAAATGAAAAATGTTGCGAAAACGGGAGAAAGATATTCCTTTTGAGAGCTTCCGTTGCATACGCTGCGGAAACCGCTTAAGTTACACAAAAATTATGTATGACAGGATTGTTCAGCATTAAGAGTTCTATAATAAAGTCCACGACAGCATATGTCTATCTTTTATGGTTGACTTACTACAACCTTTTTTATGTTCATAAATTTGTAAAAAAATAATGCATTATTTTTAGAGGTGTATTAAACACACAGGTATTTATTCTTATCAAAATAAATACATTCATCATCACGAGCATTTCATTTAGAACCAAGTTGCCTTTTATATCATTTGATTTCAATAAATATCTTAGCAGCTATCACAGTTTTAACATAACTCCGCACCAAAATAATGTTCGCAGCTTAAGTACAACGTGCGCTTGCGCTAATTATATTATAAAGCTGAAGAGTTTGTTTGTTTGAACGCGCTTATCTCAGGAACTGCTGGACCGATTTGAAAAAATATTTCTGTGTTAGATAGCTTATTTATCGAGAAAGGCTTTAGGATATTAAAGATGACGCTGCGACGGGAGGGGAGGGAGCAAACTCAAAACGCGCGACGAAGTCGCGGGGGACCGCTAGTCATGTATATATTTACAAAAAAAAAGTATTTAAGTATTATATCCGTTGTCTTTGAGTAGTCAAAGCTTGTGTTATGGGTGCCAGAGCTTACTTTGGGACTAGATGGCGATGTGTGGGAATGTCCAAAGGATATTTATTTATTTATTTATTTAAGATATAACTTGTGATGGTACGGCCATATCATGAGGCGAGCAAAGACCACCTGGCGAGGAAAGCCTAATTATCCCGAACCAGCAGGCAGATGAGGCAGGCCACCCGCCACGTGGTTAGCGAATGTGCTGAGAGATCATCAGCGAGACAATCTACCTATCCAGACAACCCAGAACAGTGCTCTCTGGCGCAGATCGGGTCTTCTAGACCCGATCCTAGATGCACTGAGAATAAGCGTTGGAAATAATGATGAGATAGAAATAAATTATATAAATCATAGATGGATAGAAGAGATTAACCATTTTTCGATAATAATAATTAACTAGGTATAGTTCGACCCTACTAAACCTTACCTAGGTACTGGTACTAGTTTGCTGTAGCGATAATGGGTAATTTAAAATGAAGTTCATAAGCTTATTAACTCAACTCAACTCGGCACTTATTTGTTAAAGCCATTCATTTTCAGCAATAAAACATAACCCCTATAGTAGGTTACATACTTACTCGTAATATGGGCCTTAAAGTCACCGAGGATGTCAGTAGATTCCACTTAGAACTTTTAAGCAAATCACATACCTACCTAATTAGAATATATTGGTATTTGTAAGGTACTGGCACAGACAAAGTTAGCCAATTAGCCTTTCGAGAAGAATATGGATGTGATGACAGAAATTGTCGAACGCTTAAGTTTGGAAGCGCTCACTGCCGCTACTGATTAATTCACGAACCTGTACAAATAGCAAACAACCACAAAATCATTCCAGCTCCGCTTCACAGTCACAAACATTCGATTCACTGCGAGCAACACCAACTTTCCGCACATACCAAAACTTTGTTAAACTTCAAACGGGTTAGAACGCTCATTTCGGAGCTAAACCTAATTGGTGGACCGTCGGCGAGGAGACCCGCATTTTCACTGCCCGCAAACTCGAAGATAGAATTCAAATTTACGTAGCGGTATCAGGCCCATTGCCATTCATAGAGCGCCTTGAGGTATGTCCATCGCTCATATTAATCAACATTGTCACATTAACATTACGAACCGCACTTGAAGGCAGCTTGTCCCGTTAATACTAACGAGTCCTGAGAAATCAGTCAGGTTTGGTTGAGTCAGTAATTTGCATATCGTGATGTGTCTTTTCTACATTTCGCTTGCAGTCTATTCAAATTGCCAGCAAATGCCATTCAGGTAGATAGGTAGGGTTTTCAACAGGTAAATACCGTTAGGAAATATATATTTTATTTACGCATTCTACATTCAAACATTTTACACTAAATTATAGTTAAATTAATTTGGCTCAGAGAACAATTTCACACTGATCCGTATCCTTTCTATTCGTATTGGATACGTGAATTTCATGGATAAAAACAAACATGAAGAATTCATTCGGCTGAGTGTGAAAGTAGGTACTATACAACCAAAGATGCTATACCCTAAGAAACTGGATTAAATTGGGATATAATCTTTTTTATATTATGCGCCAGACATAACACCATTTTGTTTTGCTTTAGAAGTAAGGAACTTTCTACCTTGTGTGACGAATACCAGACTATGATAATGATGGCGACATCTCCCATAAATACCTACTGGGTGTAACAAAAGGCTTCAACAAGCCTTTATACGATCATTGTCTCGAAGGCACTATACTAATAGCTTAAACATGCACGCCGTGATAAAAAAATATCGCGGCATTCTATCGTGCTTGTTTGTCAAAATTCGACATAAACATCGTTGCTAACATGGCTGCATCGAAAGTCATGTCGTACTGTCAAATTTCTAAATATGGAAAACATGCAACACATATTATCGAAGTTTCACAATTTGCCGTGAAATATAATCGTCCAACATTGGAGTCAACGATAAATGTAGGCTCTTAAAAAACAAGAAACGGACCTGAAGTAAAAACCGGCCAAGTGCGAGTCGGACTCGCGCACTGAGGGTTCCGTGACAACTTTAACTGAATTAAGTAAGTGGATTCCCCACTTACTTCCACTTAGCTATAATAACACACACAGTGTCATATTTTACATTCACAAAGATGAAATAAGAAACCAAAAATTTGCGCACGGGCGGGACTAGAACCAGCAACTTCTCGGGCTAACCGGGCCGAACGCTCTATCATTGAGCTACCGTGCTATCTGTCCGACCTTGCGAAATCTGTTTTCTTATGAATACGTCAATATGCGTGATTGATCTCGGTGAGAAGTTGCTGGTTCAAGTCCCGCCCGTGCGCAACTTTTTGGTTTCTTATTTCATCTTTGTTTTTCATAGTGTTTGTATGAAGAACAAAGTTGTTAACGGTTGTTGAAAATGTTGTGCTAGAACTCAAAAACTACTACTTTGGTCCCGTCCAAACCAATTTTCGTTGAAAGTATTGTTTAAGATCAGGGGTGCGATTGTGTAAAGCAATCGTATTCATTTGACAGTTCAAAACGTACGGTATGATCTGTCAAACGGCAAAGAACAAAGCTTTTGACAGATCATACCGTACGTTATGAACTGTCGAATGAATACGATTGCTTTACACAATTCCACCTCTAAATTATATATTTCTATTATGTATATTTGTATAAAAATCGTAAAGTGGATAACAGGATACAACTTTCTACTAAATTTAAACAGCGTGATGCTTATACTTACAGAATAAAGTGGTTGTGACCTACGGACGGACAGACAGATAGACAGACAGACTAGACGAAACTATAAGGGTTCCATTTTTTGCCATTCGGCTACGGAACCCTAAAAATGTCGAAAAGAAAGTAACTGTGGATCATTTTTAGCCCTTTATTAATTATTAATTTGATTACACTCTCAGTATCGTGTATCATCTGTGGTATAGTGTAAAGTTTATTTTATTAATAGTTTTATTTTTAAATCATAATCACGCATTTAGAATAAGGTGATTTAGCCAAATCTGACATAAAATTGGTTGAATGGTTAGAAAATGACAATATTTCAAAACTTTTCATATACACATTTTTATTTTTTCCTGAAAGAACTTCAAAAATTAAGGCACCCATATTTTTTTTGTTTTAAGTATTTTCTCTAATATTAATTGTTTTAAAACTCTCCATTGTACAAGATCGTAAGTACATGAGGTTGAATGATACGAGGTCACGTCTTTACTATATTCGTAAAAAAAATAACTGACGTTTATAGTGTTGTGGTTTGTAGCAATTGTTGAATTAAGATTTCGATATCAATAGTATTTTCATTAAGTATTTAATTTCACATTATTTAACATTACCTAGTTTAAGTTATGCAAACAGTAACCAAACAAAGCAAACGTAGCATTCTTTCTTATTTAAGATTATTATGATGTTTGAAAATTACTCACCTATTTTCTCAAAACTACAAATATCAATCATATTTCGCATGCGGAATTATGATGACTATTTCGTATCTGAACTAAAACAATCATTTGAATACAAAATAAATTTGTAGGGTTCCGTAGCCAAAGGGTACAAAACGGAACTCTTATAGTTTCCTCAAGTCTGTACTTTATTCCGTAACTATAAGCAAAACACTGTTGAAATTTTTTAGGAAGATGAATCCTGTTAACCGCTTTACGATTCTCATACAAAAAAATAAAAATAATGATATTTAATGGGACTCCCATACCTACTTAAAACCGATTTTTTTTTGTCAAACCTATCCGTGTAAGGTGTCTTTTTCTTAGATAGGTCTTTTAAAATGACATCGAGGTTTTTAAATCCATTTTCTCGTGAAGTCTGACGTTTGAGAGATAGACGCTTCCAAAGTGGAAAAATGGGCGTCCCCCCCATCTAATTTCTAATCAAAGCGAGTGTAAATTTTGAAAAAAATATATAATTTAGATCTTAACAAACAACTTCAACGAAAATTGGTTTGGACGGGATCGAACTTGTAGTTTTTGAGATATACACATTTTCAACAACCGCAAACATAACTTTGTTCTTCATACAGACACTAAGAAAAACAAAACATTGTGGTATTTTAGCTAAGTGAAAGTAAGTGGATACTCTGATTCATGTAAAATTGGCGCGGAACCCTCAGTGCGCGAATCCGACTCGCACTTAGCCGTTTTCCTTAAAATAATCTTCAATTTACCATATCGCAATTTATCGATAATGTCCAATTCAACACCGGAAACAATAACAACACTAAATGTCCAAATGACAGCTGACAGCAAGCTCAAAGTTCAAAAGCTTATTTTTTTCTGCATAAAATGTCATTGCAAAGGCGTAACCTGTGAAATGCCAACTTCCATGTTCTTTTCACTCTTTTTCATTTAACTTTAAAAATAAAGCGCATAAAAATCTAAAAAAATGTTTAACGTGTTTGAAATCGCTAAGGCTTGAAATGGTTTATGAATTTTCATACCTTTAAAGAAATGAAATGTTGTCAATGTCAATCTCGTTATCGTTTGGGATAATTTTATACAATTGTTGCCATGTTAGGAAATATGATAAAATAGCATAGAACGAGTAATTTTATCATGTCGATCGAAATCAATATTTAGTCATGCGTGTTAGGCCTACTGAGGAATCACGCGTTTCTAAGTTATTGACAGTGACAAAGTATAAAATTAAGAGTCAAAGTATGAAAAAATATACTGCGGCTAATAGATAAATGATTAGTTTTAATGCATAAAAAAATAAGGCGTTTCCCAGCGATTATTTTTGTTACGATTTATTTTGATGTACACCCTGTATAAATATCTATGACTCAGGTACAAATATTCGTGGTTTACACACAAGCATTTGCTCCTTGCAGGATTCAAATTCGCGACCGGCGGCAAAGTAGTCAGACGCTCTAACCACTACACCAAACGTGCCGTCAAATGAATGCAGCTTAAGGCCTTCAACGTATATTTCAGATGATTTATTCAAATTCATTTTTCCTCTAACCCTTTTAATTTTCTTATTTACTTTCACAAAATACTAAAAGGCTTTATAATGCCTGATGTCTTTGACAAATGTAGACGTACAGTTCGACGAAATGAAATGTCAGTATCAGTATCATCAGTTGTCAAACAACCTTGCTGTCTGTCAGTGGTGACTGACACCCAGTGATGAGCACGTACGGTAATTACCATATTTGTATGTTAATTTCATGCCTCGTATAGTAAACCACGATCCAAAATGATACGGTATTTATCCACTGACACGTCCGACTCTCACGATCAATCTCGCGGATAACGTCCATACACTGCAAGTGACAGCACGCGCTTCTGTAACCTCAATCCTTCGTCAATAAATGCTTCATAGTAGCTAAACCTTTGCAGCTGTAAGCACAAAAAAAATATGTACAGATAGGTTTGAGTATACAGAATAATAATTTATGTCTTAAAAAACCCATGAATTCGAATTTCATTAAAAATTTAAAGGGTAAATTATGCAGAAACGAAAAAAATCACCTAAACTTTTTTTAAATGTGATAATTACTACACTTATAAGTCATATTTAAAAAATCTGAAACTACAGTAGAATAGAAGGTGTTATACACTTTAAAATGATGATGATTCAATTTACAACATTAAACGTGAGCAAAATCAGCATAATGAAAATGCCTTCACTGCAATGTTTTCACGCGCCATTCATTCAACGCGACGAGTTTATTTGCAGCAAGATGGCTGCCAAATTAGGCTGTCCGCGCACGGAGGCCTTAGTGCGAGTAAGGAGTGGGCGTTAATGCAACAAACTGTTTTTTTAAACTGCTTTTGTAATGTTAACGAATTAACTGCTTTTCGTCTAATGCAAAACCAGTTAAATTTATCAACTGTTTTATTCAACGGTTTCCGAACGCAACGCGTGGATTAACTCAACGAGCATTCAACGCGCAGTCGCTTAACATTATCCGAAGCTGCTTTTATTTAACGTAAAACCAGTTGAATTTATTAGCTGTTTCTCTTAACGACTTACAAACGGAATACACCGAGCGGATGCGAGGCGCCTATACGAGCGAGCGAGACGCCAATAGCTCAAAGTTGTACGAGAGTGAGAGAGATCTATGTATGTTTGCTTGTTCCATGGCTCAGCCGACTTACCAATATGAACAGGTTTTTGACGTGCATTTGTTTTGGAAACAATCGAATTAGTCTGTTTGAGTGACACGTTCAATGCTTTTTGTTTCTTCGCGAAAGTCTATTGATTTCGTAGTGACTGTTTGTTTTCTAGTTTTAAGTTGTAATATTTAGTTCTTGCATAATAAGTGTAAATAAATAGTTTTAGGTACGTTAAGTCACTCAAACAGACTAACTAAAAGACAGGTATGTTTTAAACGGAAAAGTTGTTTCAGTTGTGTATTAACGTCAACTCCTTATTTTAAATATTAACTGTTTCGATTAATAAACTGCTACGTCCAAATCTGTTGACATAACTGCAAACCAGTTAATAATGTTAACTGCTTTTTTAACAGGTTATTTGATTGTAATTAACAGTTTCATTTCGTTAACACAAAAACCGTCAACGACCCACCCCTAGTGCGAGTGAAGCTCAAATTTTTTACGTGTTCACGATCGAAACGTAAATGTAAATTTGTATGGAGTTTGGGGTGGCGCGGTCTGGTGATATACTCCAGTAGTATAACTATACTAAATTTTCACGTAAAAAAGTCGCACTTTTAGGCCTCGAAGTTAATTTATACGTAATAAAAATAGCCAGTTTATAGCGTTTTACTGTCTCACTGTCAACTGAGATACGCATTAGGGGGGCAGATCACCTTCATGCAAATATGTTTGTTTATAAATAGCGTTAGATGATGATAATTAATTAAAAATGAAAAACAAAAAAATAATAAGACGAGCAGTAAAACACAAACATTTGAAAAAAAACACGGCAACTTATTCCATACAGCATTAATAACACGCCAATAAACCGTCCAAGGGAAATAACCTGTGAATTGTGTAAAGTTTTTTTGTGAATCTCACATTATTTCTATATATTTCTTTCAAAAAAGTACTAAAATATATGTATTATTATAACTAATATGAAAGTAAAAGCCAATGGGTTTACTAAATGGAAGCATATTTAAAATAAACCTCAAACAACGCGGCTATTGTATTGATACGGTTAACACAGTCACTTTTCAAGTTAACTTTAGTTTAGTATTTTCCATATTATCTGTATTTTGAATAGTGTGTGGGGAAGGCCTATTCTTTAATTTTGTTTTCGCATATAACACTTATAGAATTAACTAATGAAATACAGTACAATTACGTCATAATTCCGAGTAACGACGAAACACTTCAACACAAAAAGTTGCACTAAGGAAAAAAAAATATCTGTAACAAATTTAAGGCGTTGAGTACGCCATCTGTATTTTTTTAGATTATCTAACATGTCAGCTTGCTTTAAACACTTTCAAAAGTTGGGAACAATCTGTATAGATGGCGATATTTAAACTTTTGTGCACGCACCCATGAAGCACACTGTGTGGATACCAAACTGTCCACGGACGTAAGTTAGTATATTTTTTTTGGATACTAATCTATCCACGGACGTGTCAGTGGTTATATTAATAAGCCAAACTTCGATAATTGGTACGGTAATTTGAAAATGCAACTTAATCTGTGTTCACAACACATGGTAAAGTTGGAGGATTTGACTGACCAGATTTGAGTGAAAACTTTCTCTATATCGGACATCTAACGATATAGGTATATATTCTTTGTTTGACAAAAAAAATAACTAAAACGCGAGAACAACGAACAATCGACTGAAATCACACAGACTTCGAAAAAGCCTTTGGTCGTGTAGATCACGTCATACTTCTGCGCAAGCTGCTTACGTTCGGCATACATGGTAACCTACTGAGATGGATAGTGTCATACCTGAAAAATCGGTTACAGGCGGTTACCGTTGGCGGCTTCTGCTCAAATTTCACTACTATGCCTTTGGGGGTTTCTCAAGGTTCTATTTTAAGTCCGCTCCTATACGCCGTGTACCTCTTTGATGTTAGAGAATTCTTCCAACAGGCTAAATTTCTAATGTATGCAGATGACACTAAAATATTTATGAAAATAAGTAGGAAAGGTTAATACTCAGGAAAGTTCGCCAGTTTTTGGTACTGGTTGCTTATAAGTCTTTTAGAACACATACGTTAGAAGCTTACTTGAGTATTGCAGTGTTATTCAAAACCGCGCTAACCTATTCTCAACAACTTGAACGTATCCAAATGAAGTCCATAAAACACTTAGACTTTCGTGACTTCCGAGCAAACCGTGACTAAAGGTACAAGGAATCGTGTCTCGAGAACAGGCGAGTGCTCTTAGATATAATATCTTTCTTGCATGGTGTCTATAACAGCAACATCGATTGCCCGGAACTTGCATCCAAAATGCTGAGTGTTTTACTGTCTAAAAAGGCGCACAAGGCATACAAAGTTATTTGTAGTTACAAAAATACTGACAAATTACGCAAAAAACTTACTTGATCCGGGACTGCACAGAAGCCACAGCAAAAAATTGCACTCGACTGATTTATTTCACACTACCAAAAGTTGCTTCCGAAAAAAGATATGTACTAAAATTGGTGAAAGTAATATCTAAAACCCACTCACACACGCACACGCACACACACACACATGTAATTTATTTTAGGTATTATTATCGTTAAGAGCTGTTTAAAAAACCATACATAATAGTGAATCCATGTAGTACTTTTTCATACACAATTGTGTACGGTAATTTCGGAGTAAATTTTACGGTAATTCTGGCTGCACTGTCTGACAACGCTGCTGTCACCTGTCACTTTCGTTCGTCAGTCACTGCTATAGTTAGTTACTGCTTTTTTCTTGTTTCTCTCTTTCGTATTCGCGTTTTTTATCCGTACTTTTCAATTTATTGGATAAGTTTTTGGATATTAAAACTGATATAATCTTAGCTAAGCAGGCTAAAAAATATTTTACGGGCGATGGCTCAAATAATGGAAAATACGAAAATTCTTGAATTTTTGGAACTAGTCGGACGATTGAAGGTATAATATTATGTTTACTGGTTCTTTTAGTATTTTTTCATTTTGAATGTATTACAAATGATTTTTATTGGAGTTTCATTTTTTTTAAGCACGTGAAGAGAACTGGCTGGGTGATCTGTGATATTAATGAGTGCGAGTCTATTGCTGGCCACATGTATCGAATGGGTTTGATGACATTCCTTCTTACTGAGGAAAATGATCCGTCAAAACTGGATCGCTTCCGGTGCCTTCAAATAGGTAAAATTTACCTAGATTATCTTCTTTATTGCTGTTTTCATAATTACAAACTAACTATGTTAAAACTTCTGTAAATACACTGCAGAGTACCTTAATAAGATATTACTCATTCCTAAACAAGTGACCTCTCAGTATTCAAAACAGAGGCAGTATTGTAATGACCAACTGTGTCTACATAATTTTTGTAGGTACAGTTTTATTTATTGTAGTTTATTTGTTGCATTAATGCTTGTTGTTTCCCTGTATATACAAGTTTTTATTATTCAACCTTTCATAGTAAAAGTTACATCAATTATCTTGCCATCATCTTCTAGATAGCGAAATACTTGAACATAGAAATTGGAAATACCTTCTTCAAAAATCCTATTCTAGTATACATATAAGTATTACAAATTAAACTGAAAGCTTATCCTAATATTTTTGAAAATTCCAGCTTTGGTTCATGACCTAGCTGAATGTATTGTTGGTGACTTAACACCACACTGTGGAGTATCTCCTGAGGAAAAACACCGCCAAGAAGATGAGGCAATGAAAAAAATTGCAGAATTAACAGGATTTGCAGGAGATAGAATGTATGAGCTATATAAGGTAAATTCGGAAACAAGTGTAAAATGCTGTGTAAAAAATAATGTTACTCTAGTACTCTTTGCACACTGCGGATCTTAGCAGCGATACAGTGATGTTAGCAGTGATGCAGCATCAATGCAGTAGCGAAGTGTCAACCTTTACTCACTTGCGCTTCTTTTATCATCTATACAATCCCAATGCTGTTGCATGTTACTATTGATGCAGGCGCAAACCAGAAGCTGGCCATTAAACTGTACAGATACATTATCAATGCTAAAGACCCATCAAGTAATCTGGAGAATGACAAAGTGTTAGCATAAATGCACTTGCGCAACTGCTAACGGGCGTTAGTATCAATGTCAATCTGTTCATTGGGTTAGTCACAATGCTGTCAAAACTAAAAGTTGCAGTGTGTGTAGGCCTTAAATGGACTTGTAAACATGATTTGACGCTGTAATGTTTATCCATGCTCTTGCTATAATTTTTATTTATTTTTTCAGGAATATGAGAACCAGACATCCCCGGAAGCTAAATTTGCCAAAGATTTAGATCGCTATGATATGATACTTCAAGCTTTTGAATATGAAAAACGTGAAAATGCTCCCAAGAGACTGCAAGAGTTCTTCTCTGCCACTGAAGGCAAATTCCAACACCCATTTATTTTAGGTTTAGTTCAAGAGCTGTACAGACAAAGAGAAGAGTTTGAGAAGAAATCTCTTTCAAATGGAAGTGCTTAGATCTTCTCAATTTAAATTATCATTTTTTTTCTAATATTATCATTAAGGGAATTATTACCCTTATTATTTTTTATCACAATTCTGATAAAGATAGCCCAGTGTACCTAACTCTCTTAATACGTAAGTAAGTATGAAACATAGTATTTTCTTTCATGAACAGTAACAGCCTTATAGAAACAATATTAGGTGCCTATTAGGGTTTTAACAATTCATTTATGTTTAATATGAAACAGCAGTATTTTATTTAAAGTGTTCATTTCTACCCATATTATTATTATTATCATGAAAAAAGGAAAAACCTCTAACAACATTTTGTGCTTGTTTATGCTGACATGATTACTTAGAAATGATAATGACTGATTTAATAACTTCCTAGTTCACTGCCTTTTAGTAGATTTTCATTATGAGTAGCACAAAAGTAATGAAAATGTGTACACATTTAATTTACTAGCTAGGCAGAAGCCTATTTGTTAAGTTAAAAATGTTACCTGCTATTTTTTTAAGAATTAAATTTGATTAATGTAACACTATGATTTATTTCAGTACAAGATATTATTTTAAGTCAGTTTGTTGTTACACAACAGAATTTTCTATATTAAGCAATATTTTTTGTTATATTATGTTGTGCTGTTACAAATACATAACTCTATTATTATTATTGTATATTGTATTAGTTTTTACCTCCCAAAAAGCACTTTTTTTAGTGTTAAGTTGAAAAACAAATTTATTTAAAAACTCTTCATGTTCAAACTTATGGTACATATGGCTAGCTTAATACTAAAAGCATTCTTTAATAGTCAACCATAGGTCTATACAGAAAAAAAACAGTAGGTTAGGTAGGTTTTATAGAGTATAACACGTCTATCTAGTGGTCCTGACTACGAAGCCAGCGGTCGCAGGTTCGAATCTTGCAAGCTGCAGATGATTGTGCATTTACGATAGACTCCCTCATAATCGTGATATTCGTAACACAAAAAAGAAAATTCATTACTTCGAAACTACAAATTCAAGGCAGTGGATTAACAATCGAGTTTAGAATACAGGAAAAAAAAATATTGAAAGAAAAAAAGTTGGCCGCAATCCTTTAGTTTAGATCATCAACAAAGGAAGTGGCTACTGGTTTTGCATAGACGTACCAGATGGTCCTCGGGCTAATTTAAGCCCTGTACTCAAGTTGTGCGTCATCTCAGGTAAGGAGGAGGAGAGGATAGCTTGCATCTACCTCACAGAGCTCTTAGGTCTGCCAGCATATAGGTGAAGAGAGAATGCTTTTGCCATTAAGTCCACCTTTTGTACACTGTTATTTGTGCAATAGTTTTTAAATAAAAACAAAAGAGGTGGTGGTTTGATCATAATTTTCACTTGTGTTGTAAAGTAGTGAAAATAGAGTTCATTTTGAGGGTTTTTTTTCATTCCGAGGAATACGGCGCCAAAATGTAATTAGTAAAAAGGCTAGTTACTTGACATTTAGCCGAACTTGTACACCGACGAAACTATTGTTTTTATAGAAATGTTGCTGAAATTGTCTAACTTTTATATTGTAGCATATATTTTTATAAACGAAAAGAAGTTATCATCCTCTGAAAAGTACCTAGGTACCTATTGGACGCCATTATTCAATATGGCGTCGCGAGCGCCTGAGATACAAGGCTGAAATTCGAAAACATTTTCGAAACTCCGGGAAAACATTCCAAGCAAAACTACCAATTTCTCTTGTGCTTGAATATTATTAGGATTCACATACCATACATAAAAAACGTACCTGCCAACCACGTATGCTACAGTGTAACAATGCCAAAAGGATTGTCTGCCAATAATTATAACTTACAGTGCAATTAAGTTTCAAAAATCAATATGTAAAAGAAAGGTTTGGCAACATGTAGGTTCCTTCAAACCAATTGTCAAATGTATTGTCGATTATTTACTACAGAATGCATTTGGCTTGCAAAGATTCAATGAGGTTTATTATTATTCATAAATGTCATACATGTAGGTATGTATTGAATCATATAAAAATATATAAAAAAAATCGAATAAATAAAATGTCAACCAAGTTTTGTACTTTTACAATTTATTGTACAAAAAATGGGCCGTTGGTATACATTACAAACCTATTCAGTCAAAATAACATAGACATGCATAAATGCTAAGATATTGTGACAATTCTTTCCTATTTTAATTAATATTAATTGCAACTATTCAGATCTCACCCACAAGTGACAGGCTCTTATTTACAACATTAACAAAGAAAACCACAACTTATTATTGATAATTTATATAATTCAATTAGGCTTTTCTTCAGAGCTCAGTTTCTGTATAAACATGTAAATATAAATTAAATGATTGCTCATGTATCACATGAACAATTTCAGCTCTCAGCAAAAAAAGCTCAAAGGTTAAGTGTTCATAACATGGAGCGGTCAAGAATTAGTTTAGTAACCATTTAATTTACTGCTTGTTTTTGGTTATTGCCACCAGCTTGCTCCTCTTTTCTTCGTTGTTTTTCTCTCATTAGTTCAGCATCTCTGAAAAGGTCAGATAATATAATTGCAAAAAGTCCATTGACATGCAAAACTAGCCACTGTAGGTTACATTACAGATACAGTTGACTTGACACATCAATAAAAATAGAACCAATATTTACACAAGTTAGAAAAACAAAGCAAACAAGAAAATAAACACGCAGAGTTTACCTATGTTTTCGTTCCTGAAGGGACATACCAGTTTTTTCACTGGCATTCTTCTTTTTCTGCATTTCTTGTTGCTTTTTCTGATTTTTAGCTCGGGCCAAATCTCTCTGGTTACCACCTGAAATTATATAAATCAGTAAATAGGTCAACATTTGAAATAGAGGGTAGGTATAACTAATCTTACATCAGTTATGGAATTCAGTAGTAAATCAATTTATTGCGCATTATACGCGATTTACACTGAACGAAGAATTTTCTTTTATCGCGTCACTATAATAACTGAACTAATTTACTGCTGTCATACACATGGTCTATTTATCGAGAACCTTCTTGTATGGCTTCGAATGACTTTATAATACTAAACAATGAACAATAGATAAAACGATTTTAAGCAATGTAGACATATCAACTAATGGGAAAAATAAATAGAGATACTTACGAGTCATCTTGGCGAATGTTCTTCAATGCAAGTTAGAATGTAGAATCCCTCCTAATTTTAAAAAGTCCGGACGATACGCTAGTCCGGTCGAAACCTAGGACAACGCACCGCCCTGCTTTTTAACAATATGAAAGAAACTTTGAGGACAACTAAAAGAATAGCTGGCTCTGAAAATAAAGCCACCACAGCCAGCTGGCTACAAAACCACAAACAAAATGATGCCATGAATCAAAGATGGCGGGCAAAACGAGGGATGTCGTCGTCTGAACAGATCTATCTTATTCAATTGAATGGTCAATTAATTTAATCCTAGTTCCCGTCGTGAATCATACGTATTTCTCGCAAATCTTGTCATTGCCATGTGCGTAAACTATTTATAAGAGCAATAATAATTATCATAGCAATATATAGACTTTTTATATTTACTTAATATAAGAACATTCAATTGTTTTATCGAAATGCAGGGCACCTCTATTAGTACCGTTTAAAAACGTTAAACTCGCCAAAAAATCGGATTCTGTTTGTTTATGACTTGTACCTATTTAAGAAAAAAACTGTCAGTGTCAGTCAATATGTCGGTCAATGCACAAGTTCATATGAGTAGTAATGAAAATAATAAAAAGAACGAGAAATCCATGAAACCGATATTTCCTAAAAGAGAAGAATGTTCACATGTGTCTTGTTATTGGTAAGTTACTGAGAACCTTCCAGTTTTGTATCGGACACTTGAAATAACAAGCATAATTTTATTGCTTTGTGTTGTGTTTTTGTTCAACATAGTGAAGAAAATGTCTGGAAATTATGTCAAGATGCGTCGCTGAGGGTTCCAGAGGAATTGGATAGGTGCTACGTAGTTTTCATATCCAATCCTTGCCGTACTGTGCCTCTGTGGAAACAAAGGGCCGGGCGCGAGGAAGACCGCCTTGTCATTTGGGTGTGTACCTATCGAAAACTGTGTCACGCTACTATACCTACATAGCGTGTATTATACGTCGTTGTACGGCATTAGATTTTTGACATGATTGGTCCTTTGTTTGATGTTTGCTAGCCATGAATAATGTTGACCTAATTTATTTTTCAGGATTACCATGTAATATTTTTGTACTCATGGGATTGCAAAACATGCCTTGTATATGATTTGGATTCGGAATTGCCTTTTCCAACTTTCTTTCACAAGTATGTAACAGAAACGTTTCGCACAGACCAAGTTCTAAAGTCAGATTTTCATAGGTATGTAAAAATAAATAATTAATGTATCTAAAACATATTCTTTAAGAGTACTTCTTTTTTAAGCACTTTATAATTTTTTTCTTAATTTTAACAGATTCTTTCGTGTAGTGCCTGCAAAGCAATTTTTGCAGAATTTTGCTTCTGATCGTAGACACATGAAGAGGCCAGATGGATCGTGGATTAAACCACCTCCTCCATACCCAGCTATATGCACACCAAGTAAGAAGCTTTAGTTTTTTTTACCTTAGCTCAAAAAATAAAAGGATTGTATGTTCTTTAATACAATAACATTAAAATGTTCCATGTTATTTGTCTTACAGCCTCAACACACAATCTTGATGAATACATAAACATGGACATTGGATCTGGGCCTGGGCAAGTTTTCAGCTTGACTGATTTTGTGCAACGCTTCTACAAGATAAACAAGTAGTACAATGGTAAATATCTTGCTTAGAATTTTTTTTTTCATGACCTGTTTGGTTTATGAGTTTGTTGATTATGTTTTAGTAATCCATGTATTATAATTTTGTTATTTTAATATTATTATAGTACTACACAGGAAAAGGAAGCATTCTGCTCAGATAAATGTTTGCAGTATAATGTTAATCTAAATCTATGCCTCATGAATGTGAATAATTTCATTTGATTTCAATACACTCAATGACACATAATCACTTATTTATAATCCCACCCATAAACACAATCAATTACTGCACTAAAATGAATGCAATTTATACCAAAGCTATTGAGCAATTTCTATTGGTTTTTGCTGTTTTTTTTTAATTTATATTCTAATCCTAACATAGCAATGCTCAATACCATGTTTTCTATTCTTCTTCAATAATTCCATATGAGACTAATTCTAAACTTTGTATCATGATTATGATAGGCATTTCTATTCCCTTCAATGATTGACTAGCTAATGCAACAATTAGATAGTAAAAATTTGATGAGTAGATAAATTAATTAAGAGGCTAGTGCTTTAATATTCAATTTTAGGTCTAATGATTTAAATTTCAAATCATTATGTAACCATTTATTTCAGTAATAAAAACATTAATTTTCAATTACAAACACACTTATTTTGGTAGTTTAAAATCATGTAGCTAGCATAAATCTTTATTCTGGTTTTGACTGAATTCTTTATCATTTTATTACAAATTGTATGTTATCTTAAGTGATATGTATATTAAAAATTTAAGTAACTTTATTGTAGAATAATATGGTCGCGAGTAGCTTTTGTATATTGTTAAATCTATTTAATAATTTTGTATCAACTTTTATACACTCTTTTTAACCTTCCCTAGCACCATTAGTCAGTTTATACAAAATATACCTATATAATGGTTTATTATTAGGTGTAATCAAGATAACTGGATGGCATAAATAACCATTTAAATGTTTATTATTAGAATACTGTCTGTCCATTCAATTAGTTATTGATATCTTATTATCAACCCTTAAATAATATTATAATATAATTAAGACTAAAAAGTTAGAACTACATTGAGCAAGTGCGCTTAAAATTTAAAACAATGAAAGCATGTTAGAAAATCCTGCCCCAAATATTTTGATTCACTTAAGAGTGAGTTTCATATTAAATATGATAATATAAATACTCAGTGCCCTAGTCCTATATTTTCTTAAATGGTTAAAGTAACCTGTTGTTTGCCAACTAAATTTGCTCATAAATTTTAAACATAAATATGCCTGTAATTAAAAGCTTATCTAATATTTATTTAAGTGTAAGATTTAATTCATAACTTAGTAAAAGATCTTATTGTACCTTAATCGCCATTTCTTATCTTAATACCTATGTTACTTTCAAAAAAAATATATAATAATTATAATAATAGCTTAATGATATAGCACAAAATATGTACCTCTTAATGTTTTTCTATGCAATTTAAGTGTGTAAATGTTCTATTTTTTTACATAATAGTCAAGTATGTGCATTTATCCATGTTGTTATTATTATTATTGGTTTCTTAGGTATTTGTAAAGTATTTGGACAACATGTCCTCGTTAAATCTAGTCAAAAAGTATAATATAAATCAGTTATGCATATAAATTAAATACAAAATGTTGCTTTTTCTTTGTTTCTGTTGAAAAAGTCACATCTACAGTTACCTAGTAAACTAATTATTTATTATTATTATTACAAATCTAAGACCTAGTCTTTTAATATTTTAAGGTTTTTGTATTACACACTTGTAGCACCTTGTTAACTAAGGCGTAGCTGGAAATGTATGGGACCAAACTATTTCGAATGGATGTGGTAGAACCCAGTGTATTGTAATGAACGCCGGTGGCCTTGATGTCCCACTGGTTACGCCTTTATCCCTTTACATATTAGATACCTGTTTGTTTACAAATCACTTCGCCTTTTAACATTATCTCTCTATCGACTGACAATGTCAAGTGATAAATTATTGGCTTGTGCTTTTAATGTACCAAGTAAAATGATTTAATTTAAGGTTTATCAAGCTAAATAAACACCACACGCTAATTTTTTACTTTTTATTTCCACTCCAAAAATAAATAAATAAAAAAACAATATTTAATGTTTCATGTTAGAATTTCAGCTCCGTGTTCAGTGATGAGTATAGTGTGTTCAGATTGAGCTGCCCTAGAGCCATCTTCAGTAATAACAGTCCAACCATCGTCGAGTATTACAGTATTTTCAGAGCCGTGGGACAACACTGGTTCTATAGTAAAGGTCATTCCTGGTTTCATGAATCCAGGATAACGGTTTTCTGTAATGAGATATAATTATATGTATATGTCTCCGTTAAATTTTAAAAACCTGCGTATTATAAGATCCTTTAGATTGTAATCTGACGATTTATTGTGACATATGAGTACCAATAAAAGCGTAAATTCTAAACCATGTCAATCTAGTTCACGATAAATTGACAATCATCAATTTCCAAGTTTAATTTATCTGTAAAGAATAACTACAAGTTGGCCCACTGTTGCATAAACAAACGGGTAGATGGCGCTAAATGTCACGCGTAATGACGTATTCGTAAGAGACCACAAGTTTCGCAAGGACAGCACGGTAGCTCAATTGGTGGAGCATTTGGCCCGGTTAGCCAAGAAGTTTCTGGTTGGTGGTCCCGCCCTTGCGCAAATTTTTGGTTTTTATTTCAAATAATTATAATAAACTATTACACTGTGAGAGTTAAAAACATTCTAAACCATTGGATTACAAACCGTTACGTTTTTATTCTCGCGGTTTTACAATATAATGGTGACTTTTGAAACATTTGATATTTTAATTTTTGTAGAGGGATAATAGCTTAACTAAAATAGTTAAGCATTTTAAATTTGTATTTTATTTTAAAAATGGTCCGCATTCCCAAGCAATTTTAGATCTCACAGTGCAAAAAAATAGGTATGTTTTATATCATACTTGAGTGATATATTTCTGGTGGTCCATGAAAGTACTTTCCAATTCCATGTCCAACAAATGCTGGTAAGACTGTTAGACAATGCCTTTTAGCCTGGTTGTATATATTTTTTCCGATTTCCTTAAAAGGGACACCTGGTCCGCAATGTTTAATTGCCTGGAATATATTTAAAGTGATTTAATAGGAAAATAAAAATAAAGTGGATTCCATAACCGTAAGGTATGCATACAAAACACAAATAAGTAGGTAGAGATAAAAAATATGCAGTTCATTAGAATCTTACATGCATTAAGCACTCTTCAGTTACACCTATGAGCTGCAATCCTCTATCATCTACTTCACCAACTGGAAAGGTTTTAGAGCAATCTCCATGATAACCTTTGAAAAATATCTGCAAAGCGAAAATCATACCGAACCAAATCAAATACCGAATTGTATCGAAACAGTCCGTTTTTCTAAGCAAGTCTAGTAGTGTAAACAATCGTGACATTACTTTTTAACGAAATGATCAATGCTTTAGAATGTTTTTAACACTCAGTGTCATATTTAATATTCATAAAAATGAAATAAGAAACCAAAAATTTGCGCACGGGCGGGACTTGAACCAGCAACCTTTTGGCAGACTGGGCCAAGCGCTCTTACCAATTTTTGGTTTCTTATTTCATCTTTATGAATATTAAATATGACACTGTGAGTGTTAAAAACATTCTAAAGCATTAGATAGCAAAGCGACATCAATTTCCAAGTTGAATTTATTCTGTAAAGAATAACTGATTGGGCCATCTGTTTCATAAACAGATGGCTAGATGGCGCTAAGCGTCACGCGAATTGACGTTTTCATAGGAAACCACAAGTTTCGCAGGGTCGGACTGACAGCACGGTAGCTCAATTGGTAAGAGCGTTTGGCCCAGTCTGCCAAAAGGTTGCTGGTTCAAGTCCCGCCCGTGCGCAAATTTTTGGTTTCTTATTTCATCTTAAAAATGATCAATTTTAAAATGATATAAACCAAACTCACAACTAACATGGGTAAATTCATCATTTTAAACTGAGATCTTTTAAAATCAAATAGTTTAATAATTTTATTCGCTGATATTATTTTAAAAGTTATGAAAAGATTATTTTTAAAGTTTACATTATTGGACTAGCCAAAAAACAGAGTTTAATTCTGTAAGATCGTGATAAAATGTGATATTACATCTACTATTATAGGCTGATACTATAGGTAAGGAAGATATTAGTGGTGTTATTTTATGAATAAAACCTAAGTAAAACGTAGCTGTAGTGATTATACAATTTTAAATCTCTTACAGTTATATCCACATTAATTATATCGCCATCTCTTAGAGGCCTAAGGTCTGGTATGCCATGTACTGCAACATTATTCACTGATGTGCATACACTCTTGGGAAAACCTTTGTATTGTAGTGGTGATGGATATGCTCCAGCCTCTATTGACAGGGTGTGAACTATTTCATCAATTTTATCAGTAGTAATTCCTGGCTAGAATCAACATAATTATTTAAAATTCATTTACACACTGAGATGCTTGTAGTAAGTAAAAAGTAATACATACTATAATTAATTTTAAAAAATCAATTATTGTCACCTTAATAAAAGTCTTAACTTTTGCTAATATATTTGAGGCTAGCTTGCAGCTTTGGCGCATTCCTTTTAACTGGTCTTCATCTTTAACTTCTGGCAATTTGGGTATTATTTGTAGTTTTCCTGATATGTAGTCAGGGACTTCTATTTGTTCAGGTACAATTCGACTAGATGTAGTTTCAACTGGAGATACAATTTCATATACTCCAAACCTTCTGCTGTGAATGTACAACAGAGCAAAAGTTGGTTAAAAACTTCTAAAACAATGACTTTATTCAACAAAGATTGTAACAGATATTTCTTATTAGTTATGTAACAAACAGGATTATTATTTCAATTTGTACACTTACATCAAACGTTTCTGTAACCGTGGGTTCAATGCTCTAGGAATTCGCATTCTAATTTCTAACGCGATGTAAAATCAAAATCTACGAGGAATATATGCCTAGGTACCTACAGTGACACTAGTTAGCCATGCGGTGGTACTAAAAAAAACAATCTGTTAGCACAATATCCAAGTGGAGGCAGGTAAACAAGGATAATTATTAAATGAACTGCAACTGCAAATAAATGCTCAAACTTCATTCGGATTGGAAGGTGCTTTAGTGCTCCATTTCTTTCTTACACACGAGTTCTCCAAAAACGACCTAATGAACCAATAACTTTGGCTGTTAGATCCATTTTCCTGTGATGAAGGGCAATGCACAATCTTAATGAATTCGTATTATTATACAGATTTAAAATAATAAGTCTCTATTGCTTGTTGATTGTTTTGTGAATTTGTTTTTTTTTTTTTTTTTTTTTTTTGGTATCTTTGCACGACTAGTGCATTCGCCACAGACGGGTGTAAAAGGTAGGGAAACAAGGAAAAATGAAGGAACGGAGCGGAATGAATGGGATGGGATCAGGTTAGTTTGTTGATAAACAAATTGACAGTTGTAAATATCATTAGGTACTTCTATAACTACTTTCTTATAATTTAATATTATTACTTACAATAAATAAAGATAGGATATTATAAATATCTGTATTATTCATACCATACATAATAAAGTTACAATAGATGTGGGAAGAGGGATACGTTGGGATTCAAGAGCAGAAAACAAAGAGGTATGATCTAATAAAGGACACGAAAAGAAGATGTGGTTCAGATCACCTATGTCAGTACCACATTCACACAAGTTAGAGTCAATTATTTGCAATCTAGCGAGGTGAGCTTGAGTGCAAACGTGTCCCAGCCTCATACGGATGATGCATGTAGTAACTGTCTTGCCAAGCTTCATGAAGTGAAACCATGGTTTTTTAGGAACTAAAGGTTGAATAATTTTGAAGTGTTTACCTTTGATCCGTCCACTAACGTCCCAATCTCCACTCCACAGGTTGTGAAGATGAATTTTGGGAAGCGTAAGCAGGTCACAACAAAAGTTTTTATAAGGAAACATATCTCCGTCATCTACAGCTTCATTCGCCAGCCTGTTGGCCCTCTCATTGCCAAAAATACCATGATGACCAGGAATCCATCCAAAACAAATAGTTTGGCCCCTGGAAGTAGCTTTTTGAAGTAATTTTCTGGACTCAAATAGGATTGGATTACCAGAACTGTAGTAAAAGGGGAACTTTTCTAGAGCTTGTAAAGCACTCTTAGAGTCTGTAAGTATTAAAGATTTACGTAACTTCATAAGCAAAATATACTCAATAGCTTTAAAAATTCCAAAAAGTTCTCCTGTTTGAACAGATGCTTCTGGAGGAAGTTTAATTTTTTGAATAATACCTAATTGGTGGTGGTATACTCCAATGCCTACAATGCCAGTACTATTGTGTTTAGAGGCATCACTATAAATACAATGCCAGTCTTGCCAATCCTGATCAAGAGTAAAATTTAGTTTAGTATTGGCATTAGTGTCATTTTTAAAGATTCCTAAATCAGAATGAATTGTTGGGGAAATAACGAGAGACTCGAAATCAGTGCAAAATATAGGAAGATACTGAGATTTGTGAGTCGGGGCTTGAAATGATATAAATTTACGGTAGCTTATAACCATGCAAGGTATCTTTTTGTGAGTCCAATATGGGGAATCATTTATGTATTCAGATAAAGTTTGCAATTTAGATAAAAGAGGGTGATTATGAAACTGGAAGGAGCGAAAAATAAATTTATCACATAATTGCTGGCGCCTAAATGCCAAAGGAGGTTCTCCACATTCGACTTGCATGGCATTGATAGGACTGGACTTCATAGCCCCTAATACTATTCTTAATGCTTTATACTGAATACTATCTAATTTTTTTAAACCAGTGATATAACAAGGTTCCAAAAAGTATGAGCCATAATCTAAATTACTTCTAATCGATGCATTATAAACAAGTCTAAGGGTGAAAGGGTGAGCACCCCACCACACTCCTGATAAACATCTGAGAACATTTAGAAGTCTTTCACACTTGGTGGAAATGTAGTAGCAGTGAGGAATGCCAGTGAATTTTGAATCTAGAATTACTCCTAGGAATTTAGCTTCTGTATGAACTGGAATATCAGATCCATTATATTTTACAGAAACATGAGGAGGTGAACGCATGCGAGAAAATAATACTACACTACTTTTCGGAACAGAGAGATTCAAGCCATGAAGATCCAGCCATGTTTTCAAATTACCTAGAGAAGATGTTAAAGTGTGGGAACATTCAGTCACAGATTTACCAATAACATAAAGGAGTAAATCATCTGCATACTGTAAAACATTTAACCCAACCACATGAATGGAATTTTCCAAATCATAGGTGTAAATATTGTAAAGTATTGGGGATAATACCGAACCTTGAGGAATTCCTTTCCAGATTAAGCGAGATTTATGCATATTTCCTTGTTTGATATGTATTGATCTTTCTGATAACATGTTGACTATGAAATTAATAAACACAGAAGGAACTTGTAATAAAAGCATTTTATTCCTCAAGATAGGTATCAACACCGAATCGTAGGCAGCTGATATATCTAGAAAGGTCGCTAAAATAGCTTCATTTTGAGTGAATGCTAACCTGATGTCAGCAGTAAAAATTCCTAAGCTGTCCATGGTACTTTTTCCTTTGCGAAAACCGAATTGACTTGAAGCTAGTAAGCCATTACTTTCCAAGTGCCATTCTAAGCGATTCTTCACTAGGTGCTCAGCAATCTTGGCCAGCACAGATGAAAGGGCAATAGGTCTAAAAGATGAGGATTCTAGTGGGGACTTATGGGGTTTTAGTACTGGGATCACTTCTTGAGATTTCCAACCTGGAGGAATGACACCAGAAAATACAACAGTATTTATAATAGATAAATAATAAGAAAGAGATGAGTCATTTAGATGACATAAAAATGAATATGGGATGCAATCTAAGCCAGGAGCTGAATCTTTGACATGAGACAATATTCCTCTGAGTTCATACAGACTAAATGGAGAATTGATACCAGAACTTATTTCAGGAGAAGCAGATAAAATACTGGAATTAAATTCAGGGACAAAAGGAGGAGCAAGAGAATCTAAAAAATTGTCAGCAATTTCATCCTGAAGCAAACATTGTTCAGTTTCTTTGAACACAGATCTAAACCGGCGAACATTATTCCATACAGCAGAAGGAGGAGTGTCTGGAGATAATGAGGAACAGAATTTTTTCCATCCCTCCCACTTTTTCTTTTTAAACAATTTGCGAGTAGTGGTTATTAACTCAGATAAAATATTTAGATTTGCCATAGTGGAATTTAATTTATATATTTTTTCTGCTTCTTTTCTTTTCTTAATTGCAGCAGTGCATTCTTGATCCCACCATGGAGGGGAAGGGATTTTACAGGAACTAGATTTTTTAAAAGGGAATATTTCATCAGCAGCCTCTACTAAAATTGAAGCAAGAGCTTCAGCACAAACAGTTGAATTGTTGCTACTGACTGGAGGAAGAGAACCTATTTTTTCATCAACTTTAACTTTATATGTACTCCAATCGGCGTTATTCAAATTATGTTTAATACGAGGCTTATGTACAAATGTTTTTTTGCCAAATGTAGTTGGGAAAGTAATAAGGACAGGGAAGTGATCACTTCCATATGAAGAGGAAAGTGTACACCAAGTAAGAGAGGAGGCTAGACTAGGAGAGCATATAGAAAGGTCTGGGGCACTTTTTCCTTCATTTGGAGGAGTGCGGCGGGTAGGTACACCTGTATTAAGTAGACATAAATTATGCTTGTCTAATATGTCTATAATTCTACTACCATAACAATTAGAAACAGAGCTACCCCACAAATTATGTTGGGCGTTAAAGTCACCCATTATAAGAATGGGTTTAGGCAGCAAAGAAATGATTTGATCTAATTCATTGAAGATAGAAGAAGAAGGATGAGGGATGTATAATGAAACAAAACATATATTATTAACTTTAATTGCAATTATGGAGAGATCAGTATTGTGATGCGGGATAGGGATGTGGATGAAGGGTAAAGAGCTATGAACCAGGAGAGCTACACCAGCATAGCTGTCAGAGCGATCTTCTCTAATACAAGAGAAATTCTTAATTTTAAAAAGAGACTCTGGCTTAAGCCAGGTCTCTTGGATGGCAACAATAAACGGATTAAATCGGTTTATTTGATAAATTAAGTCACTTTTTTTTGAACTAACACTGCGGCAATTCCATTGAATCACCTTTTCCAGACTCAATGTAAGTAGACCTAACAATTTCATTTTGGGGTTGGGCAACGTGGGACGGTGAAGATATGAAATTGGATTGATTCAACATGGTTATTAGGGTTGATAATAATTCTTTTATAGTCATATTATCATGAGAGTTAACTAAATTACTATTTATAAGAGTACATCCACTTTTTGTGATGGGATTGTTGTAATCTTTAATAATAGCTTCATGGGCTGCTCGGTCATAACCTTTGCTTCGTGGAGGAGGAGAACTGGGTTTTTTGAAAATTGTCTTTTTGTAAGATGTTATGGTACTAGCATTTTTACCATTGTTAGTATTTGGAGCATAAGAAAACTTTGGTTCGCTAAACTGTGATGAAGAGGTTGAAATCAAAACATCTGCATAAGATTTCGATAGAGGAGGATGTAATTTGACTGCCTCAGCATATGATATGCAGGACTTGGCCATGGTTTCTTTAATAGCTCTTTGGCGAGTGTACTCCTGGCATTTTCTATTAGTCGCAAAGTGATTACCAGAACAAAGACAGCAAGTAACAGACTCCTCATCCACTGAGCAACTATCACCGGAGTGGTTTTGCCCACATTTATAGCATTTAGGTGTTGATCTGCATTGAGATTTAATGTGACCATATCGGCAACAATTAAAACATTGTATGGTTGGGTAAATATATAAATCTACTGGCAACGAATTGTAGCACATATAAACTCTCTTTGGTAATACCTGCCCATCAAATGTTATGACCACAGTCTCTATGGGTATAAAATCTGTTTTTCCATTAATGACAGTTTTTTCTTTAGTCTCCGAACTTTGATTATATTGCCGCACCCTGCTGGAACGGAAATGTTGGCAATAATTTCCTCATCTGACCAATCCACTGGGACACCCCTTACTACACCCATGCGAGTAACACTAAAAATAGGAATAAATGCTTTGTAGTTTTTAGTTCTTAATACTTCATTATCAATAAATGAGTTTGCATCTTCATATTTAGAAAATGATATAACAACCCTATTTCTTCCAATCCTTTTTAAACTTCCATCAATAATATTTTTAAAAAAGTTTTTCTTAAGGAAATGGCCAAAAGAAACTGGATGAATATTGCCATTTTCACCTGTCAGTGATTCCTTTTGAATATGGACTATGTATGGTGCAGCATCTGAAGCCTGGTAAGAAAATCTACCAATTGTTGAACTAGCTGTATTGTGTGAGTTTACAGATTGAGGTTGAGTAGAGGGTGTACCTGACGCTGATGCAGCGGTTGAAGTTTTGTTTGGTACTGACATAGAATTACCTGAATGCTTTAAATTATCTTCACGAGAAAAATCACTGTCACTTAAGTTATTGCATTGGCAGTCAGACTCATCTACAATGCCTAGAGTAGAAGATTTGTTATGTCTCTTATTCTTTTTCTTGCTGTAGTGTTTACACTTATGTGACGATGACTTTTTTCGTTTAGGAGCACTGTTATTTAAATTGACAGAGCTATCAGTATCGGGATGTGATCCCTCAGCGTCCATATTTTCCCCATCATAAGAAATAGTTACATTGTACGATACCTGAGGAGAAGATCCCCCGCCAGGATCGTCTGGCTCATTCATGTTGACAAAAAATTATGGAAACACTTACCAATAAGCGGCAAAACTACTTGTAAAATAAAAGAATTACACAAACAAACAAATCTAACTACTTTTAAATACTAATCTGATCCTTTTAACACTATATTACAAAAAAAATCACAAGAAGTCAAAAATGTCGACCGCGTCCCGAAAAGTTTCCCGCGCTTTTTTTCTGTGAATTTGTTGCAAAGTGGAATGCAAAAGGAAACAAATAACAATTCAGAAACCACGGTGTAGTAAGGTGTATCCACACCGTCTGGCAGCATACGTCAACTGTCAGAATTGGAAAAAGGCCGCTGCGGCATGCATGAGCGGTTGAATATGTCGCAGGCAAAACGTATACATCCGCCGTTTAAATTTGATGTCTTCAGTTTATCTCAGTTATTCCTATAAAATAATGTGTAAGAGTCGATTCTACCTACGTCGGATAAGGAATATTTCTCGAATACAATATAAAACGCCCAATTCAAAAACGTCACTTATTTGTCAGAAATCATCAAATGATTATAAAGGCGTTTTTTAATGAACAACAAATTTTCGTTTGAGTATCGTAAATTTGTTGTTCATTATAAAAAAAAACCTTTATAATCATTATTACCACTAATTTTTGAAGTGAAAACTTCTTCAGCGGCGTTGAGCACTTTTGTGGGATGGGGGAAAAATGTGAAACTCGCGTCAGGACACGTGGGCTGATCGAAAAACCGTAAGACGGTTGGCGAAATTATGGATGTGAGTTGATTTTTCTGAGAGATAAACTTTTTAATGTAATTTAATATAATATAAATTGTAATGTTTGTGTACGATAGCGCAATAAATAAATATTGTATTCTATAAAAATATTATATTATTATTATTATTATTGTGTTCTATAACAAAAATGATAGTACTTTTATATTGATAATAAGAGCAATTCATTCAAAATTATTCCCTAACTATTCCAAAAAATCAAAAATGCACAACGTTGATATTCAAGTTTTCACTTCTGCCGGCACTCCCGGAGTGCAATTTTTTTCACTTTTTAGTTTGGTTTATCAGATTTGACTCCTTCTTTATCGACTGTATAAAGCTATGCAGGAATCGTAATTGACACAGAAGTAATCGGGCGGGAGAAAGAACTTATTTTTAGGAGAGGGAGCCTGAGAAACGGCTACCACAGCCGAGGAAAGCAGCAGGCGCGCAAATCATCCACTCCCGTAATGAAAAGGAGGGATCCACAGAAAATTACGGTAACGTATCTGCTTCCGTTGTGCTGTGTCGAGTGCCCGAGCGAAAGAGTAAGTCCAATTATGCAGACATGCGCAGGGCACGCGATAGCTCTATCTTTCTTACTCCCTTACAGAGGATCCACGAAATAATTTATTAATCCTGGCGGTCCTTATAAGGTTATTGGGAAACTGTTATAAATTATTGCATTGTCATCGGTCCTTGATACGTGTGCAAAGTTTAAAATTAATCAAATTTCTGGAAATCGGGCAAATTAATGCTCAAAGATTCCATTCATAGTGTAACAATGCGCGCTTATGTTCCGCTAAATCAATATTATTTCCCTAAATTTTATCTTAATCTTAAAACGTATAATAGGAAAACAATATATAAATAATGTTATAATAGACATATAAATAACATCGCTTCGCGAGTCGAAGGCAGTCCCGATTCCAACACTTGGAGTGCGGACGTGCGTTCATTAAACTACCAAACTTTGAATTTATAACGGCTTCAGATATATGCCAAAATATATTACGAGTTTAGGAATCGCCTAAAGAATAATTAAATACGCGGCTGTGCTTGTAAAAGTGTTCCCATACTGGGTGAGTTGTGAATTGATTATTTTATGCTTGTGTTTGTGCTTTAGTATGTACTATTCTCGCAGATTAGTAGTATACCTTCCTTCTTGCTTAAAAAAAATAACGGTCGATAATGAAATCGGTGCACGTAATGCTATGTTCTACAAAGCATTATCTTATGGTCTTTATATCTTTTATTACGACCTCATACAATCGCAGGTTACCGTATAGAATGAGTACATTGTTCAGTCACTCTTATTTTAAAATTAGGTAAACTTATTATTTGTAACTTTTTGTAATAAAGATATTGTTATTATTATATTGAAAATGCTGCTTAATCATTTCATATAAATAATGTTGTGTGTTGACGGCACCTAACTTAGTAATTATTTATAACTGTTTTTTTTTATTATTTTGAATATCAACCACCATGATTATTTTGCCCGCCTAGCAAACGCTAAATTGTAGATAGTCTAGCTAGCTTCACAATCCTAGTGCTTCCTATTTCCGAGTTTTAAGAACAGGGTTCTTAAATTATCGTGTGGTTCTAGGAACACATCCCTGATTTTGGAAACTGAGAAACTAACCACCTGCGGCGATTGACGCCGGAAAGAGGAGACTGGGGCTAATTGGAAGAGAGGCGGAAAGTAAAGAAGAAGGAGAAGAAGGATCGGGAGAACAGGGGAGTGTTGCCGGTGGACTTCGATTTGAGCGGGAATAGACCTTGGCAGAACTACCCTCAAACTTATTTTCAATAAAAAATTAATTTATGTTATTCCTTATCTTTCATTTTATTCTAAATCTTATTTGTCCACCCTCCTAAAGGGTGACAATGGCGCCCATAAACGTGGTCTAAGGTCATATTCACGCTCAGGTTTGATTACACTTTGGCTGTTTTGTTCTGGTGATGGTTTATTTTTCTTGGTGTGTTATTGTTTATGTCAGTATATATTAATTGCTTAGCTTGTGTGCCGGATCTTGCAAAATTTTGCCATTTAATGCCATTGCCTAGTTATGTGAACAAAATATACACTTGGTCTAATAATATTTATTTTGGTATTGTTAAATTTGCCTTTATTTGTTTTTTATAAAAAAAAAATACTGTTAGAAGTTTGGCACATTAGCTGAGAGATTTTTCATTATTATTGTCATTTTTTGTGCTTCTTTGTGTTTTTTATTTGCATTTTTACTGTTTTTTTTTGGTAAATCAACTCACAACCTACTCAGCTTGGGATATATGTCTCGAATTTCAGCGATGGCTTATCCTATAAAATTCTTGTTGCTCCAAAAATCAGAACTTATGTACGAAGTGGCTATCCGAGGGGAAGCTCCTTCCAATAATGTCGCAGATCTACGTCGTCAAATCACAAAACTTACAGTGTTATATCCGTCTGAGGATATTGATGGTTCGGTTTATGAATTTTCTGAAGACGTCACCGGTTGTCAAAAGACGTTTGATAAAGTTAGGGCTAACCTGGAGGCTTTAAAGCAGGGTTACGATGATTCACTCTTTAATCGAACTAAATCACTTTTACATCATTTATACTTTCGAATTCAAAGAATTGCCCAGCCAGAAGCAGTTGACGATCTTACCACTCTTAAAACTTTAAGGAATACTATTAAGCTGTATTACGATAATCTCTTAACTTTTTCTGGTCACAGTACTAAATATCCTACCGCAGAGGTACGCACTATGCCCGAAATTGATAATGTAGCTGATACGTCTAATCTGGCAGGTCTTAAAATTTCGGTTTCATGTGATCGTGGCTTAACGGGGGAGCTTTCAAAACTTAAATATGACGGAAAGACTTGTGTTCGATCTTTCATTCAAAAATTGGAGGAATTTCGCTTATCTAAAGCAATTTCCGAAGAAAAAATGATATCTTCTGCTATAGATATATTTGTAGGGGATGCCTCTCATTGGTATCGGGCTATTAGGGATAAAATTACTGATTGGGCGAGCCTTATGACTCTACTTCGTGATGATTTTGATGTGCCAGATTATGACTATCGGATGTATTCTGAAATTCGTTCAAGAACTCAGGGTGATGACGAACCTATAACAATTTATCTAGCAATAATGGAGGGAATGTTTTCTCGTTTGAGTAGGCCTTTGGATGAAGAAATGAAATTAGATATTCTTTTACATAATATCCGCCCCTGGTACTCGACTATCATAGCTGCTAGCCCTAATATAAAATCAATTGATGATTTGCGCTGTATCTGTAGAAATTATGAACGCATAAGAGTTCGCTCTGAAAATTTCAAGGAACCTCCGGCCGTGACTTCTAACACGTTGGCCCCTGAATTCAGCTACCAGTCATCTAGACGTAAACATTCTAATACTCAGAACATATTTTATGGTAGGTACAATAAGTTAGACTCAGGCAAGCATTGCGATTCCGTTCCTAACCAACCAATAAAAGTTTCTGAAGTTCAAACTTCGGACATTGAGGCCGCGGAAATCGAAATTGCGACAATATCGAGAAAGCCTTATTGTTACCGTTGTCGTGTAGACACACACTCAATGAGAGAATGTACGGCGGAACGAAACATTTTTTGTTTCAAATGCGGTAAAAAGGATGTACGTTCCCCTGATTGTCCTAACTGTCGTCCAAAAAACTAATTAATGAAAATTGCAGAAAAAATCCTTCTAATCATACGGATCTTTCGGAATGGAATGATTGGTTATTAACTCTTAAAAAATTCTTTAATAACTTGTCAGTTTCTGCAATTTTCAACTCAAAACCTAGTAACGATCCTCGACCCTATGCAAAAGTAATTATTAATAATTGTAAAAACTTAGAATTATATGGATTACTAGACTCGGGTTCAGCAGTAACCATTTTAGGGAATAATTTTCATGACCGCCTACTTCAATTTGGGTTACAGCTTTGCCACGATGATAAAATCACTGTAACTGCGGCAGGTGGCCAACAAATACTTTCACTAGGCTATATACTACTGCCGATATCCTTTGATAATAACTTTTCAATAATCAAAGGTCATGTTATACCTGGGATAAAGTCAACTTTAATTCTGGGCATTGATTTCTGGCAGAAATTTAATCTTTGTCCTAAATACTTATCCTCAAAGGAGAATTTGTTTACGGATGATCCTAGTCTTTTAGAAGTTTCAAAAACTTCTCAACCTCATATACACAATTATGAAGATTTAAGTCAAGATCAAAAACTAATCGCAGACGAGATTATAGAACAATATAAGGACATTTCGTATGAAGTAAAGGGCCTTGGTAGGACTCATATTATAAAACATCGTATTGATACTGGTAATGCCGAGCCTATACGACAGCGCTACTATAGGATGTCTCCAGAAAAGCAACGAATCATCACGGACCAGGTTGATGAAATGTTAGCTTTGGACGTAATCGAACCATGTGAAAGTCCGTGGTCATCCCCTGTGCTAGTAGTAGGTAAAAAAAATGGCAAACCACGCTTCTGTTTGGATAGCCGTAGGCTAAATTCTGTCACTAAAAAAGATGCTTATAGCTTGCCATATGTATCTGAAATTTTGGACAACTTGAAGGACGCTAAATATCTCTCAAGTCTAGATTTATCAAAAGCATTTTGGCAACTTCCTATTGAAGAGGCAGACAAGGAGAAAACGGCATTCTATGTTCCTGGAAGAGGCACTTTTATGTTTAAGGTAACTCCTTTTGGCCTCACTAATGCACCAGCTACTCAACAACGCTTAGTAGATCTTTTGTTTGGACCGGAATTTGAACTGAAAGTCTTTGCGTACTTGGATGATATAATAATTGTTAGTGAGTTTTTCTGTGATCACGTGACGTTGCTCCGCAAAGTGCTTGAAAAGTTACGAACCGCCAACCTTACTATAAACTTAGAAAAATGTCAATTCTTTCGAAGTAAGCTTCGCTACTTAGGCTACATAGTAGATGCTCAGGGACTGCGGACTGATCCCGAAAAGGTGGAAGCTATCTTAAATTTTCCCCCCCCTACCAATACAAAAGAGGTTAAACGCTTCTTAGGTACTGCCTCATGGTACAGGCGTTTCATACCACAATTTAGCACGATTGCAGGACCACTTAATAGACTAACGTCGACTCGAAAGAACGCTCCAGCATTTCAATGGTCACCAGAAGCTGACAAAGCATTTCTGGACTTAAAGTCTATGTTAGTTAGAGCTCCTGTCTTAGCTTGTCCTAATTTTGACTATCCTTTTGAAGTGCATACGGATGCCAGTAACTTTGGTATAGGTGCAATGTTGGCTCAAACTATTAACGGAGTAGAACACCCAATAGCGTATATGAGCCGTTCTCTTACTAAGCCGGAGAGAAATTATAGTACGACAGAGCGGGAAGCATTGGCCGTTCTTGTGGCATTGGAGCATTGGCGTTGTTACCTTGAAACTAATACAAAATTCACTGTGTTTACTGACCATTCATCACTGAAATGGTTTCTTTCTCTTACAAACCCAACTGGTCGTCTGGCCAGATGGGGAGTTCGTTTGTCTTCTTTTAACTTTGAAATTAAGCACCGTCGGGGAAAAGATAACGTTGTGCCAGATGCATTATCTCGTAGCGTGCCAATTGACTCCATTGCTACTGGTACTACAGCTGAACTTTTCGACACGCCTTCTCACGATCCTTGGTACTTAAAGATATTTAAAGGTTGTCAGGAGAATCCTGTTAGTTTTCCTAACTATAAAGTGGAAAACGGAGTGCTCTATAGATACATGAAAAGCAATAATATTCTAACTCATGAATTTGCGTGGAAAGAGGTAGTTCCTGAGGAGAAGCGAGAAGAAGTACTAGTTTTGTGTCACGCAGAGCCAACATCTGGCCATTTTGGCGTATATAAGACATACAAACGCTTATTACTTCAATATTACTGGCCTGGCATGTATTCTGCTGTCGTTGATTTCGTGTCACGATGTGACACATGTTTGGCTTACAAACAACCCAATCATGGTATACTAGGCAAGATGGGTAGACCAAAGGATGTTTCTCGTCCATTCCAATGTCTTTCTATTGATTTAGTGGGTCCGCTGCCAAATACGAGGAAACAACACCAATATATATTTGTTGTGACATGTTGCTTCTCTAAGTACTGCCTGTTGTTTCCGCTACGTAGAGCAACTTCTGATCTTATTTGCAAACATTTGGAAAGCGATGTCTTTTTGGTACACGGTGTCCCACAGACTATTATTCTCGATAATGGAAGTCAGTTCATTAGCAAAGAATTGGATAACCTCTTTAAAAAATATAAGATACCTAAAATACATTTTACTCCTAAGTACACTCCTCAGATTAATACCGTTGAGAGATATAACAGGACTATAATGACTGCTGTATCCACGTTTGCAAATAATGATCATAGGTCTTGGGATCTAAATTTACCTAAAATTCAATTTGCGATAAATAATTCAGTAAACGAAAGCACTGGCTATACACCTGCATTCCTTGTACATGGCAGAGAATTAGTAACTTGTGGGTCTCATTATATAGATAATCCTGATATGGAAGACTTATTGTTTCTGCCAAGAGATAATTATGCTGAGAACTTGGGTCATTTGGCCAGAATTTTTGATAAGGTGCAAGTTTCTCTCTGGCATGCTCACGTAAAGAACACGCAAAAATATAATTTACGTCGTAGAGAAGCCGTGTTTAATATAGGGGATACTGTCTGGAGGCGTTGCTATTTTCAAAGTGATAAAGATGCCTACTTCAGTAAAAAGCTAGCACCCAAATTTCAGAAATGCCGTGTGAAAGGCAAAAGATCACCATTAGTTTACATTCTTGAAGATATGAATGGTCGAGATCTGGGGGTTTGGCATATTAAAGATCTTAAAATAGTAAATTATCGACTTAAGACCGATTAATTCTTTTTTTTCTTAAGCTGATATTTCAATCCTTATTAACTAACCCTTACCTTCTCAAAGTACGAAGTAATTGCAGGTTAAGCGGATTTTATATAGTTAAAATCCTTTTCTACGGGAGGGGGTAATGTAACAATGCGCGCTTATGTTCCGCTAAATCAATATTATTTCCCTAAATTTTATCTTAATCTTAAAACGTATAATAGGAAAACAATATATAAATAATGTTATAATAGACAAATATTACTATAGTAACTCGTACCGCGAACGACAGAGCTGGCAACCGACCGGTTAGGAACGGATCACGCGCACCGGTCAGCGACTCATTCAGATTCGCTTCGCGAGTCGAAGGCAGTCCCGATTCCAACACTTGGAGTGCGGACGTGCGTTCATTAAACTACCAAACTTTGAATTTATAACGGCTTCAGATATATGCCAAAATATATTACGAGTTTAGGAATCGCCTAAAGAATAATTAAATACGCGGCTGTGCTTGTAAAAGTGTTCCCATACTGGGTGAGTTGTGAATTGATTATTTTATGCTTGTGTTTGTGCTTTAGTATGTACTATTCTCGCAGATTAGTAGTATACCTTCCTTCTTGCTTAAAAAAAATAACGGTCGATAATGAAATCGGTGCACGTAATGCTATGTTCTACAAAGCATTATCTTATGGTCTTTATATCTTTTATTACGACCTCATACAATCGCAGGTTACCGTATAGAATGAGTACATTGTTCAGTCACTCTTATTTTAAAATTAGGTAAACTTATTATTTGTAACTTTTTGTAATAAAGATATTGTTATTATTATATTGAAAATGCTGCTTAATCATTTCATATAAATAATGTTGTGTGTTGACGGCACCTAACTTAGTAATTATTTATAACTGTTTTTTTTTATTATTTTGAATATCAACCACCATGATTATTTTGCCCGCCTAGCAAACGCTAAATTGTAGATAGTCTAGCTAGCTTCACAATCCTAGTGCTTCCTATTTCCGAGTTTTAAGAACAGGGTTCTTAAATTATCGTGTGGTTCTAGGAACACATCCCTGATTTTGGAAACTGAGAAACTAACCACCTGCGGCGATTGACGCCGGAAAGAGGAGACTGGGGCTAATTGGAAGAGAGGCGGAAAGTAAAGAAGAAGGAGAAGAAGGATCGGGAGAACAGGGGAGTGTTGCCGGTGGACTTCGATTTGAGCGGGAATAGACCTTGGCAGAACTACCCTCAAACTTATTTTCAATAAAAAATTAATTTATGTTATTCCTTATCTTTCATTTTATTCTAAATCTTATTTGTCCACCCTCCTAAAGGGTGACAATAGACACAACCCAAGCTAATAAAAGCGTGGTAAAAAGAACTGAATTCTACAATTTTCTCTGCATAATGTATAATGAGTTTCAATAGAAGATGAAATGTTGTGGCGTTATACTGGGTAACAAGTTAAGTCAACTTAAATTCTTTAAGACGTCGTAGTTTACATAATTCCAGAATGATTTGACTATGGAACCCCATATCTCAAACTTAACGGCTCTTAAGATTTAATTTTCTTACTAATGTCCCAGATAATATAATACTCTTATGTTAAATTTGACGATATAGTATCGTTTTTTTTACTACTACCTACTAGTATTCCATTAAAGTTTTTATAATTTTTTTTTATAATACCCTAGCATGTTATACCTTAACAGAAAGCTGATAGTTTAACGCACATATCAATGTCAAAGATTTTTTTTAAATATTTTACTAAGAAAAAATCTTGGAACACAAATGAATTGTTTTTTTTTACATTCGATAGCCTTCTACAACGTGTGCGTTACTGTGGCGGCATGTCGACTCGAATCGAGATGAGAATATATAGAAAATTTAGAGCCCTATATCCCATAAATGTGCCCCAAAAATCAAATCAGTGCCCATTAAGGTCTCCGAGTTATTTTAGAAAATAAGATGCCGCTGGAGTAACGTCTGAAAACGTTACTGCAGCGGCATGCTTTTTACCTATTGGCCCTAGCCAAATTTAAAGTAGCCTGAAGGGTAGCTTATATATGTGCCCTCTCTTGGCCGAGTAGCGGCATTTGTGCCCTTTGTGGATTTGATGTAATTGCAAATGCCGCTGGAGTAACGTTTGGCGGATTTCCATATCTGCGGAACGGCTTGACGAACAGATATGATTTTATGTCAGCTAGTTTGTTGTTATTTGTGCCTTAAGTGCCCCAGAATTTTTTCCAAAAAAATGCTTGGTTTATAAATAGGACGCGTTTCTCTGAAAATCGAAAATAGCCTCTAGTTCTTAAACTACATAAAATAGTGTGCTGTAATTGCAGTGCCCTATGCCTTTTAGGCATATGGATGGTCTGACAAAATTTCAAAACCCTAAGTCTAATATTCGTCGAAATAAATGTTTTTTTCTGTGAAAGTGGTTTTGCTTATTTCAGACCTAAAAAAGAGCATTGTGAACAAGATAATAACAAAACATGATTTGCCCATGAATAGAGCCCATATTCAAATAAAGGCACACAGAATTTCAGCTTTCTACACCTTATAATAACCCTGAAATATATAAAACAATGTAACGAGAATTATTTAAAAACTATCCGACCAAATGCGAAAGGTAGTTAAAAAGCGGCCATTCAGTACTTCAAGTCAGCATTCTCAAATTGGTAGCCTTTTCATTTTCGATAACAGGTACAGTCACGGAAACAAGTTTTGGTGTGAAATTGTTAAAGTAGGTAACTCATCATATACAAATTACCTATTCCCACACTGTGTTGCAAACGTGTTTTAGCCGTGGGTCGTGACCCATTATTTGCAACGACATAAGCACATTAAAGACTCGTGCACTCACACACAACAACACAAAATTCATTGAACTATTCATACATTAATTAATCATCATGCCTGATTCCGTCCGTCTTGATGTAATGTAGCGTTGTTATAAACAAGCCGGCTGCCCGGTATAACAAAGAGTGAACATATGGTTACTTTTACTTGCCTATATATGCGCACCATCTATGCGCACACAAATATTACTATTGCATTTACTAATAAGGTTCAGATTGCATTGTTTCGACTGTTATGCAGTCGACTAGAGTAGGCACGCCTCGGCTTCCTCTTACACGCTTGCACACCAAAAGCAACAGGATCTGCCGCACATTTAAATACAGACCGTATTGCTGCGCTATAAGAATTATATTTTTTTTTCTTACAACGACGATTCGTTACAAACGTTTTGTTTCTCATAAAGTAATTTTATGGGAATCAGTTCTAAAATACCCATCTATTTTTATAATAAAGTTTAGGAAAGTCATAAAAACTTTTAAATTGAAACTCATAACACAATTAAATAACCCGTTTATAAGTAATATGTATTTATTAAGTTTATTTATACTTACTACCTATCAGCCTACTGTTTCTTTTATTTTATTTGTTACAATTATAATATTCTTATTATTTTATTTATGAAATATATATAGTGAAATCGAGAAAAAAAATTCCAATGAAAAAAAATGTTCCATACAAAAGTTCAATTGGCGCGCGGTCAAAATGTATGGAACAGCTGATTTTTTTTCTCGATTTCACAATTGCCCCCATAGTAAAAGTTGTTCATATTCATCAGTGGAGTCTTTACACAAAATTTGGGTACTGATAACAAAGTCACCCTGTATATACTCTCGGTCATGACGATGGAAACCCTTACTGAGTGCAGTCTAATAGTAAGAAATTGAATATTAACTGATTATAGCAAAAAATAAATAAATATCAAAACAGCTTTTCCACACCATTGTACAGACATAAAAGAAATCTATTAGACAAATTAAGGAGGTAAGGTGAATGTTTCCAACGTCCGCTTTGTAACTACCTTTCGCATTTGGTCGGATAGTTTTTAAATAATTCTCGTTACATTGTTTTATATATTTCAGGGTTATTATTAGGTGTAGAAAGCTGAAATTCTGTGTGCCTTTATTTGAATATGGGCTCTATTCATGGGCAAATCATGTTTTGTTATTATCTTGTTCACAATGCTCTTTTTTTAGGTCTGAAATAAGCAAAACCACTTTCACAGAAAAAAACATTTATTTCGACGAATATTAGACTTAGGGTTTTGAAATTTTGTCAGACCATCTAGAGTTGGGCAGGTAAAAAAACAAAATGGTAAGTAATGAAAAATACGGTAATTTATGGTAAAAATGGTAAAATACTCGTAATTTACCAAATAGACCGTAAAATACTCAGTTGCTATATTTATTTATTTTATAATTTTTGCATGATTAAAGCTTTAATCCAAACGGTTGTTGGCGGTGTTGATGGTAGAAAACACTTCAAAAATTGATTATTTTTTACGTTACTTGGGTCACCATATAAAAAAGAAAACAAATATTCGTGCGCATTGCGTAAATTATTAAATGGCATTTAACATTCGCGCTCGCTTCTTGTATGGTTATTGACGAAACGTTCGAAGAAATATTCGTGCACGAGAGCTGACGCGAGCTTGCTGTTCACATTGATGTTCACACATCATCATCATCATTATCAGCCAAAAGACGTCCACTGCTGAACATATGCCACCCCCACGGCTTTCCACAGCGACCGGTTGTGAGCGGTCTGCATCCAGTTTGATCCTGCGATCTTTACAAGGTCGTCTGTCCATCTTGTCGGTGGACATTCCACGCTGCGCTTTTGGTCGAAGGGTTTCCAATCTAGAACTTTTCTGCCCCAGTGGCCATCAGTTAGGGCAAATACCCCCCTATATGATAGGACACAAAAAAACCAGGCCCCCAGTCTCCGGCAGCCCCGCTATTCCTGATTCCGGTAGCGGTCACGGTAACGGCGGGGCAGGGGGTGCTAAGAATCCCCGGAGGCGATCTCGCTACCACCCCCAACGACAACTGGCCCTGGTAACTTATAACGCGTGCACACTGAGGACAGACGAGAAGTTGCTCGAGCTGGAGGAAGAATTGAGCAGGTTACACTGGGACATAGTGGGTTTATCAGAAGTCCGTAGAGAGGGCGAGGACACGATAACTCTGAAGTCTGGCAACCTGCTCTTCTACCGGGAGGGTGACCAAAAGTCCCAAGGTGGTGTTGGGTTTCTTGTCCACAGGTCCCTCGTAAACAACATCGTAACCATCGAGAGTGTGTCGAACAGGGTGATATACCTTATACTCAGAATAACCAAAAGGTATTCGCTGAAGGTCATACAGGTATATGCACCGACCTCGAACCACCCGGATGAAGAGGTGGAGGAAATGTATGAGGACGTAAGTAGAGCCATACACACTTCCAAAACCTATTTCACTGTTGTTATGGGGGACTTCAACGCAAAACTCGGCAAGCGAGGCGAGGATGAGTTGAAAGTGGGACCTTTTGGATATGGTCAAAGGAACGCCAGGGGAAATAGGCTGGCCGACTTTCTGGAGAAGGAGGGACTCTTTGCGATGAACTCTTTCTTCCAGAAGCCGCCTCAAAGGAAATGGACCTGGCTGAGTCCGGATGGCAAGACGAGAAATGAGATAGACTTCATCATGACCACCAAGAGACGGTTATTCAATGATGTCTCCGTGATCAACAGGGTAAAAACCGGTAGTGATCACCGTATGGTCCGAGGCATATTGAATATAAATGTCAAATTGGAAAGGTCCCGCTTGATGAAGTCCACGCTCCGACCTACTCGTGCCCATATCCAAAATCCCGAGAGCTTTCAACTCGAGTTGTCAAACCGCTTTGATTGCCTAGAGAATTGCGTATCAGTGGACGAAATAAACAACGGGTTTGTGAAAACTGTCCAAACGGTCGGATCTAAGTTTTTTAGACCTGGCCGTAAAAATAGACCTCAAAAACTCTCGGTCCACACTCTCGACCTTATGGCAGAACGTCGATCTATGGCACTGCAGACCTCCGTTAATGCTCAAACCTACAGGCAGCTTAATAGACGAATAATGAAATCTCTGCGACATGACATTCGTTCCTTTAACACGAATAGTGTTAAAGAAACAATAGAGCGAAACCAAGGCTCCAAAGTGTTTGCAAGGGACATGTCTATTGGGCAAAGCCTGTTGACGAAGCTTAAGACGGAGGACGGCAGTGTAGCGTCGACGAAAGCAGAGGTTTTGAGGGAGATCGAAAGGTTCTATGGGCAGTTGTACACCTCAGTAGCCAAACCCGTTGATAGCTCGACCGGAGACCCACGAGCTATCCTGACCCGACACTACACTGAAGACATCCCGGACATCAGCCTCTACGAGATTAGGATGGCCCTGAAACAGCTAAAAAACAACAAGGCACCTGGCGAGGACGGAATCACAGCAGAGCTCCTGAAAGCGGGTGGAACACCGGTACTTAAAGTCCTTCAGAGACTCTTTAATTCCGTTCTGCTAGAGGGCATCACGCCTGAGGCATGGAACAGGAGTGTGGTGGTGTTGTTTTTCAAAAAAGGAGACAAAACCTTATTGAAGAACTATAGACCCATCTCACTCCTGAGCCATGTCTACAAGCTGTTTTCAAGGGTTATCACGAATCGTCTCGTACGTAGGTTTGATGACTTCCAGCCTCCCGAACAAGCCGGTTTCCGAAAAGGCTATAGTACCATAGACCACATTCATACGCTAAGGCAAATTATACAGAAGTCCGAGGAGTATAATATGCCTCTATGTTTAGCTTTTGTGGACTATGAGAAGGCCTTTGATTCGATCGAAACTTGGGCGGTGCTTCGGTCTCTTCAGCGGTGTCACATAGACTATAGGTATATAGAGGTGTTAAAGTGTCTATATAACAACGCCACCATGTCGGTCCGAGTACAGGAACAGAATACGAGGGCGATTCCATTGCGAAGAGGTGTAAGACAGGGCGATGTTATATCCCCGAAACTGTTTACAGCGGCATTGGAAGACGCCTTCAAGCTCCTGGAATGGGAAGGATTCGGCATCTCCGTCAATGGCGAATACATAACACACCTTCGGTTTGCCGATGACATAGTCGTTGTGGCAAAGACGCTGGATGATCTAGGCACTATGCTCGAAGACCTCGACCGAGTATCCCAACAAGTGGGTCTTAAAATGAACATGGAGAAGACGAAAATTATGTCGAGTTCCCTTGTTGTACCCACTCCAGTATCCATTGGGAACTCAACTCTCGAAGTTGTCGACGAGTACGTCTACCTGGGACAAGTGATCCAATTGGGTAGGTCCAACTTCGAGAAAGAGGTCAATCGACGAATCCAACTCGGCTGGGCAGCGTTCGGGAAACTGCGCAAGAGCGTCTTCTCGTCTCAATTACCTCAGTGTCTGAAGACGAAAGTCTTCAATCAGTGTGTGTTACCAGTGATGACATACGGATCCGAAACGTGGTCTCTTACTATGGGCCTTATAATGAAGCTCAAAATTACACAACGAGCGATGGAGCGGGCTATGCTCGGTGTTTCTCTACGAGATCGAATCAGAAACGAAGAGATACGTAGAAGAACCAAGGTAACGGACATAGCCTTGAGAATCAGTAAGCTTAAGTGGCAGTGGGCAGGGCACATAGCGCGAAGAACTGATGGCCGTTGGGGCAGGAAAGTTCTAGATTGGAGACCCTTCGACCAAAGACGCAGCGTAGGACGTCCACCAACAAGATGGACAGACGACCTTAAAAAGATCGCAGGATCAAACTGGATGCAGACCGCTAGTGATCGGTCGCTGTGGAAAGCCGTGGGGGAGGCCTATGTTCAGCAGTGGACGTCCTTTGGCTGATTATGATGATGATGATGATGATGATGGCCATCAGTTCCCTGCTATGTGCCCTGCCAAAGTGCCCACTGCCACTAGAGCTTACTGATTCGTAGGGATATGTCCGTTACCTTAGTTCTTCTACGTATCTCCTCGCTTCTGATTCGATCACCGAGCATAGCCCACTCCATTGCTTGTTGTATAATTTTAAGCTTCTTTATGAGGCCCATAGTTAGAGACCACGTAACGGATCCGTATGTCTTCATTGGTGACATACACTGGTTGAAAACTTTCGTCTTCAGACACTGAGGTAATTGACACGAGAGGGCGCTCTTATGCAGTTTCCCGAACGCTGCCTAGCCGAGTTGGATTCGTCAATTGACCTCTTTCTCAAAGTTTGACCTATCTAATTGGATTTTTCATCTAAGGTAGACGTACTCGTCAACAACTTCAAGAGTTGAGTTTCCAACGGATACTGGAGTAGGTATAACACGGGAACTTGACGTAATTTTCGTCTTTTCCATGTTTTTTTCAAAGACACACCTGTTGGGATACTTGCCACAACGACTATATCATCGGCAAACCGGAGGCGTGTTATGTATTCGCTATTGACGCAGATGCCGAATCCTTCTCATTCCAGGAGCTTAAAGACGTCTTCCAATGCCGCTGTAAACAGTTTCGGAGATATAACGTCTCCCTGTCTTACACCTCTCCGTAATGGAATCGCCCTCGTATTTTGTTCCTGTACTCGGACCGACCATGGTGGCGTTGTTATACAGACACTTTAACACCTATAGTCTATGTGACACCGCTGAAGAGGCCTAAGCACCGCCCAAGTTTTGATCGAATCAAAAGCCTTCTCATAGTCCACAAACGCTAAACATAGAGGCATATTATACTCGTACTTCTCGGACTTCTACATAATTTGCCTTAATGGATGTGGTCTATGGTACTGTAGCCTTTTCAGAATTCGGCTTGTTCGGGAGGCTGGAAGTCATCAAACCTACGTGCGAGACGCTTCGTGATTCACACATGCGCGAGATTAATCATAGCATTTGTTGTACATGAAGATGCCAAAGGTTGAATTAGTTGTATCTTGCTCTCTGCAACTCGTTAGTTTGTTTAAATACTTGAATATCTTGAGTAAGAAAGTGAAAAGGAACTGGCGACGCAGACGATGGTAAGGTGAATGTTAAGCTTAGCTTTTAGATCAGTATGATAAGGAGGCATTTTTTTCAAAAATTGTACCCTTTTTCGTGATTTTCAGTTATTAAATTAATAACCTATAAAACGAAAACTACTGGTTTTGATGGAACTTACACTGTAGGTACCCTAAGTAGCAATATATCTGATTGAACAAAAAATAATCATCTCGCTATGACTTCTCGTTTTCAAGAAATCCGTGGTAAAAAAAAGATCAAAACACACATACACTTACGAAATTTTGAACACGTGTTTGGAACTTTGGAAGCCTTATTAGATTACCCCACTCGAACAATATAAAATTCTAACAATATCACATACCTTATAGGTCGAATTGATAACCTCCTTTTTTAAAATAAACATTAATATGTTTATATTACAAACACAATATCACTCATAAATCACAAAGTACAAAACAAAAATAAACCTAATAAATATATTTTTGTGTGATGTGAATCCAGCTCAAAAGTTCGTGTTCGTATTGGCATGAAAAGAAGTATCATCATGCTAAGACAGTAAAAATGAGTGAAATGTTATTCATGGTAATTTAGTAAAGGATTTAATTATATTTATACATTATGTTTTGTTAATTAAAATCATTTGAATATTTTCCCAGTCATCGGTAATTTTACCGAGTAAATTACATGTTTTTGGTAATTTACTCGAAATTGAGTAAATTACCGGTCACATACCCAACGCTAAGACCATCCATATGCCTAAAAGGCATAGGGCACTGCAATTACAGCACACCATTTTATGTAGTTTAAGAACTAGAGGCTATTTTCGATTTTCAGAGAAACGCGTCCTATTTATAAACCAAGCATTTTTTTGGAAAAATTTCTGGGGCACTTAAGGCAAAAATAACAACAAACTAGCTGACATAAAATCATATCTGTTCGTCAAGCCGTTCCGCAGATATGGAAATCCGCCAAACGTTACTCCAGCGGCATTTGCAATTACATCAAATCCACAAAGGGCACAAATGCCGCTACTCGGCCAAGAGAGGGCACATATATAAGCTACCCTTCAGGCTACTTTAAATTTGGCTAGGGCCAATAGGTAAAAAGCATGCCGCTGCAGTAACGTTTTCAGACGTTACTCCAGCGGCATCTTATTTTCTGAAATAACTCGGAGACCTTAATGGGCACTGATTTGATTTTTGGGGCACATTTATGGGATATAGGGCTCTAAATTTTCTATATATTCTCATCTCGATTCGAGTCGACATGCCGCCCCAGTAACGCACACTTCTACAACTCAGTGGGTGCAGTTACTTGCAGTTTTAGTATTTAAAGTAATGAGGTAACTAATCTTCTACATAAAAAGGCAAACACAAAACAAAATTAATGTAAAAAACACAAAAAGGGGCCAATAGACAATAAATCGTTTTTTTTTATAAAATAATTAAAACGCTGATAGCTTGAGAACGGTTTAGTTTAGGATATGGGGTTCTATAGTTGAATCAGTCATAACATAAACTATCAATCACTTCTTAAAGGTCGACTTAACCAGTAAAAGTGTGTATAAATACTCGGCATTATAAATTTTACCTTGCATTTGCAAAATCGCGTGCGTTTATAAGACGACGACGACTCATATGGAGTCGTCGGTAACTGACGGAATTATACGTTTGCCTGCAACAGGTACACCATCACTTTTTTTAATGTTCCCCGCTTAGCTCTGTGCTGTGCCCCGACTAGTCAAAAGTTTTTGGAAATTGGGATTTGTGTACTTCTACACTACTCATTCATAAACTCTCTCAGTCAATTGAACTACTTGATGCGATTAGGGAATGAACAACACTAAACACCCGTTTCCGGTCTTGTATAAAAAGGGATGGTGACGACACCTTAAGGTTCTATGGATGGTTGGTTAGTAAGGCCGTTCGTTCAGAAAAAAACAGAAAGTCAAATTTTTTAGGTGTGTGTCTCCAGACATGTAGGTACTCTTTCTAATCTGTGCTGTCTGTCTCTGACAGCCGGAACATTGATTTGTTTGCTTAATTTAGTTGTTATTTGGTTCGTTTCTGCGGCTCGGGGATAAGAAAACTTATCAAATTGTATTTACTAAACGTGCCAGAGAAACAATGTCACAGAGTAAGTTTGTTACGATTCTCTTTTTATTTTGAACTTGCTAACCCCGTATATGCACTTTTAAAAAATCTGAATGTGTAATTTACAGATTCCGAAAAACCGTCTTCAAATCAAGATGTCACCGATCCTACTGGGCCTGTGGCTCGAAAAGGTGTTCTTATATCCTTCCGGACTGGGAAGACCATGGAAATTCCAGAGAAAGACATAGTATGTTGACATAACCTAACAATACAATTTTTGCTCATCCTTAAGATTTTTTCATAGTTAAAAGAAAATATTAACTTAAAGTCCTTTCATTTGTGCTTGTCGAGTATTGTAAACATTATTGACATTCTTTTTTGGGCTCACGTTTACATTGTACGGCCACAATATTTGATGCACAGCTACTATCATTGGAAAGGCAGGTATTTTTTGCATCTAATCACGAAGTTTTAACTCTCGTTCTGGTTATAAGTTTATTTTCGAAAATCACTAGAATTTCTTAAAACTTCCGATCTTTTTTTTATCGACGATTGATCTGTCATTGCGTTTCGTTATTTGCATGCAGGTTTTCGATACTAAGAATTCCTTACATTTTTGTTAGGGCTAAAATGAATAAATCATTTGTTAACCCCGACTTGCCGTGGTCTTTTGGCCGTGGTACTAGTCTGCCCGATACTAGAGTGTAATTCCAAAGCCGGAGGCGCGGAGGGAGAGCAGCCTCCGCCCACTGTAACAAAGCACAGGCACCCGTGCGAGCTGAAGCCGAAGCTGCGGAAGCGAGCATGGGTGACTGCGTTTTGTTACGTAAGGGCGAAGAGGCTGCACTTCCCGCAGCGCCGGAGACGAGGAAATCCAAATTGCTTGCATTACCCCCTTAATAAAAAAAATTAAGGTTAGGTTAGGTTAGAACTGCGACCATACAGCGCGCGAAGGCGAGCGAGCGTAGCGAGCGTGCTGCGGCAGCGGCCGCCGAGCGCCATTTTCTAGTGCTTCGTTAGCGTGTTGTATGGGGGAGGAGGGGTAGGCATACATGAGTTGGGTACCCCCCTGGGGGAGGTGGGGAGCCCCCCCTCCCAGGTGGTAACCCTGTAACCCCCCCCATTTCATGCCTCAGAGGGATATTTGGGTGAATTTATTGCATTTCTAGGTCATTTTTTTGTATTTTTCAAAAATTCATATCTCCCAAACTAGGCCCGATCGAGGGGGGGGAGTGGTGCAGGGGGGTAGCCCAACCCTCCCCCCTCCCCCCTCATCCCCCCTCCCCCCCTAATTCGTGGCCTTACAATGCAAACTACTACCCTTTTTTGTCGAAATTAATTCATTTTAAAATAAGATAAACACAAAAATCACTGACTAAATAGATAAATCATTGTTTAACACTGATATCTTTTTAAATCAAATAGTAAATGTGTTTTGTTAACTGATATTAATTTGAAAGTTATAAAAATATAATTTACATTATTTTACTAGCAAAGAACTGAATGTAGGGAAATTTCAACGGGTGTTACAGTACATACACTATAAGTGAGGAAAATTATAAATTATCAAGCCCCCATGGCAATGTTATGGTCAGAGTGTTTTATTATTTTAACACTACTTTTGCTCATCTTTCTACAAATGTATTTTAACTGATAATGGCTGTCAGTAAAACCAAAATAAAAGGCCATTTATAGGTGTAACACAACCTTGCCTCTTGTATCAGATTAGCATTCATCACTTCTATTAATTAACAAATTAAAAGAGTAAGAATAGACTCTGACCAAAAGATTAAACCAGGGTTGGCTATTATCAAGATAATTATTTTCTCTGATAATTATCCAATAATTATCCAAATATCAAATCTAATAACATATATATAATTTCTTTTTCTATATTAAGACATTACTTTTAGTTTAAACTGTAAACTTTCACCATATTGGATTAAGTTTTCTAGGCATAAGGTTTTTCTTTATTTAATGTCGCAGCGCACAAACTACAGTTAACGAAAAGAAAAACAAATAACAGTCACAGTAAAGGGAATTCCCCTGTAGATGAATGACATTTGGCGTTCGTTTGGATACACTCTTGATGTTGTGACGAAAAAACATACGTTTGGATACACATTATATATATTATTTCGTTTTGATTTGTACAGTTCCTCGTTATTATCAACGATAATTATCAACACATAATTATTATCACGATAATTATCCAGGCCAACCCTGGATTAAACTTTAGAAAAAAAGAAAATTAGTATTACTTGACTTTGTAAATGTAATGGGTGTTATGCATACAAATTCTAATAGCACCTGGAGTGAAAATCTGGAATTACATCATCAATTTATTTTTATTTTTAGTAGGAACCCTTGACATATCATATTTAATAAATTTTCTTGAACTTATTTCTCTTCAACATCAACTGTATTTAACTTTCAAGTACTGGATGAAACTGATATGAATTTGATATTTTTAAAAGAAATATCAGAAACATCTTTTCTTCTAACAAATGAACATGAATCACCAAGAGGCTTTTCAGTTAAAAAATATTTTATCATAATTTTGATAAAGACTTGGTAACTGGTGTTAAAAATTAAGAAAAAACCGCCCAAGTGCGAGTCGGACTCGCGCTCTGAGGGTTCCGTGCCAACATTAACTGAATTAGGGATTCCACTTAGTAAAATACCACAATAATTTGTTGACATCAACTTTAACTTTGTTTAACTATGTTTGTTTTTCATAGTGTTTGTATGAGAAACAAAGTTATGTTTGCGGTTGTTGAAAATGTGCTATATCTCAAAAAGTTCTCTTTTGATTCTGTCCAAACTAATTTTTGTTGAAAGTATTTGTTATGATCTACATTTTATATATTTTTTTTCAAAATTTACACTTGCTTAGTTTAGAAGTTAGATGGGGGGGGGGGAACCATTTTGCCACCTTGGAAGCGTCTAGCTATGAAACGTGAGACTAAAAGGAAATGGTTTTCGGAACCTCTGTCATTTTAAAAGACCTATCCATAGACACGCAAAGGATTGACATTTTTTTAAATATTATTTTTAATTTTTTATATGTGAATTATAAACATCGTAAATCTTCCTACCAGATTTCAACAGTGTGATGCTTATAGTTACAGAATAAAATGGCTGTGACATACGGACGGACAGACAGACAGATTTGACGAAACTACAACGGTTCCGTTTTTTGCCATTCGGATACGGAATCCCTTAAAATAAGGAACCAACCTGTATTCATAGATAGTTGTATCTCTGGGTGTTAAACAGCCTCAAAAATCCACTGAAAGCTATAATTATTATATTAGCCCCAATATCATCACTTCACACACAAAAGTGGTTAAACCTGTGATGTAATGGGTTTTACATAACATCCCCTTATCTATATATTTTTTTATTAAATAAGCCTCTTAATACATCAAATAAAATTGTTAAAATTAATAAATTTTACCACCTTTATTGTAAAGGGTGATACAGGAAGTAGGACTAATTTAAAAATTGTGAAAGAAATAAGTTGAAAATTTAACAAATTGTAATTGACTTGTGGAAGAACCTTTACATTTTCAAAGGGGGGTTTGCCAGTTAACATTTTTAATGTATATCATGTTTTATTGGGGTTTGTTTTAATGTGAAAATTATGGACTATTGATAAATCCTAAGACCAATCTTTAGTTGGAAAAAAACGATAAATTTGTAAAATAGATGAAAGTTTTGAGGTTTTTCATATTATATAGGATCAGAGTAATAGATTAAACAGGATTTTAACTACAAACATATTGTTTAAATAAACCTGAAGTAGTTTCCCATGAAATGACCCATAGATAGATTTAGCTCATATCTAGGTGGTATTTAAAAATCTTTAATCTGTTTTCAACTTGTGCCAGTTTAGTGTTCAGTGCATCTTAGCCAGTTTGTGTAAAATTGGTGAAGTTGAAAGTTTAACCCAAAACATGCAATATTTTAGCTGGGCCGGTGCAGATTTGTCGGCGAGTTTGAAAAATTAAATCGCATTGGAGAAGGCACTTACGGTATTGTATGTAAGTTAATTTCAAATTAATTGGACAAAACAGGGTACTTATATTGGATACAAGATTGTTGTTACCTTAAAACACCTTGAATTTCAGATAGAGCTAAAGATAAGTTGAATGGAAGTATAGTGGCATTGAAGAAAGTAAGGATGGATGTTGAAAAAGATGGTTTGCCTCTGAGTGGTCTCCGTGAGATTCAAGTGCTAATGGCTTGCAGACATGAAAATATTGTACAGTTAAAAGAAGTGTTGGTTGGACGTTCCTTGGAAAGGTAGGTTTTTCTATATCCTTGAAATTACTTAGGTACATACAATACAATTGATCCAAAAATTATACCACCTTACAAATTGATGATATACATTTTGAAAATTAATTCCAAATACATAATAAAAAATGGAAAAAAATTGTTCCTATTAATTCTGTGTCATTTTTTGCCATTAAATGTAATGTAATCATGTAAATTTGTCTTTGATTTCAGTATCTTTCTGTCAATGGAGTATTGTGAGCAAGACCTGGCATCATTGCTTGACAACATGTCTTCTCCCTTCACCGAGTCTCAGGTTAAATGCCTGATGCTGCAAGTTTTGAAGGGCCTTAAATACTTGCACTCAAACTTTATTGTGCATAGAGACTTGAAAGTCTCTAATTTACTATTGACAGATAAAGGATGCGTTAAAATTGGTATGTATGATCAAAATATATTTATAACTAGCAGACCCAACAAACTTTGTTTCCCTGGCCCTGTCCGGCCCTGATCGTAATTTTAATAATTATTATCTTACCCAGACAGTGACGAACCTGACAATATAAAAACATAAAAAACACATGACAGTACAGACAGTAACAATCTTTAAAAAAGTATTAGCTACATCAGCCATCAGCAGTCCAGCCGTTCGTTCACGCTTGATGCCGTGACTAAGGAAAGAATGGATTCATTTTCATCCATACTTATATAATGAAGCTGAAGAGTTTGTTTATTTGTTTGAACGCGCTAATTTCAGCTCAGGAACTACTGGACCGATTTGAAAAACAGCGACGGTAGGGGAGGCCAACTCAAGTCACGCGGATGAAGTCGCGGGGGACCACTAGTTTTATATTAGAGATTTGCTATAGACAAGCTGTAATATACCAAAGACCTTTTTCTCAATGAAAACTAATAAATAGTGTAAATAAAGGGCAAATTTCGCATGAAGTGTTTGGAATTATTTAGAATGTTTTTAACACTCACAGTGTCATATTTTATATTCATAAAAATGAAATAAGAAACCAAAAATTTGCGCACGGGCGGGACTTGAACCAGCAACTTCTTGGCTGACCGGGCCAAACGTTCTTACCAATTGAGAAACCGTGTTGTCAGTCCGGCCTGCGAAATTTGTGGTCTCTTTATAAGTACGTCATTGCGTGACGCTATGGCCATCTAGCCGTCTGTTTATGAAACAGATGGCCCAAGCAGTTATTCTTTACAGTATAAATTCAACTAGGAAATTGATGACGCTTCGCTATCTTAATGGTTTAGAATGTTTTTAACACTCACAGTGACGTAGGTACTCATAAAAAGAAACCACAATTTCGCAAGGTCGGACTGACAGCACGGTAGCTCAATTGGCAAGAGCGTTTGGCCCGGTCAGCCAAGAAGTTGATGGTTCAAGTCCCGCCCGTGCGCAAATTTTTGGTTTCTTATTTCATCTTTATGAATAAGTGTTTGGAAGATAATATTGACGTACTTAGCTACACATATTTTGAATCAGGTTCTGTTTCTCAGACATCCGTATTTAATTCGACCATTGCAAAATAAATATTTTTGTTCAAAAGTAGACCTAAATGCTAAAAGCACTATCCTTCAATCAATCCCTTTCATGTTCATGTGATGGGTTACAATATAGTTTTTCATTTCTTTATTATCTTTCTTTTTCTCAACGTTTGCCTGGAACCTATCATAAATATTTATATTTAACGCAGCAGTGTTAGGGGAAGAAAAAGTCGAAATAAAATTAAATTATCTTAACTTCTATGAAACAATGAAATTCTTAATTTGGATGGTAAAACCGTTGGTAGGTTTCGATGAAATAAAATATTTCGATGGATAACAATAATTCATGATAATTAAGATGAATCAATAAAAAGGTTAGAAAAGAAGAAGCTATTAGAAGTTAAACTTGTTTCTAAAAAAAAAGTTCTTTAAGATGTTTTTTCAATCTTAGCTGAGTTTCACAAAATTCTACCTATATAATATTAGAAGATTTTATGATACCGTATAATTATACCTTTCATTTAACATACAAATCTACAGCAAACAGCATTACCTCTAAAGTAGAAAATGGTTTGTATTATGTTACGTTTTTCGAGTTAATTATCATTGTCAAGTATTAGGCTTATCATATTTTTTATTTTATTGAAATTTGCCAATGATTGCGATAAAAATAATTTTTTGCATGTTCAAATATAGAATATGTTCAATAGAAGCTAAAATAAGATAAAAAAATGTTTGTTTCATTTTAGTTCTATTTCTACCTCCCATCCAGATTGCACTATAACCATAACACATTGTATCTGTGTAGTTTGTCCGATATAAATCTTACATATATCGCGGTTAGGATGATATGCAGATTTGGATGTTGTATGTAGTTAGGCTATAACAGCGCTATTTAGCCAAATCGCGAGTTAAATCATGTTATTGTATTTACGTTAATGCAATTGTTTTGTAATAGCTCAATAACTAAGTACTAGCACTAAGTCAAGAGCGAGTCACTCCGACACAAGTATCCAATTACTTCCTGGAGCTGTCTCACCAAACCACTAAAATTTATTGAGTGATAAAGATTTTTTATTTTTTAATATTAAATCATTGTGTACACCGGCACATAAATTAATTTATTCTGATTTACAGCTGATTTTGGCCTAGCACGTTGGTTGGGCGCGCCGGCCCGGTGCGCGACCCCGCGCGTGGTCACGCTCTGGTACAGAGCCCCTGAGCTGCTACTGCAGGCTCCCCGTCAGACCCCGGCTCTGGACATGTGGGCAGCGGGCTGCATTCTAGGAGAGCTGCTGGCAAACAAGCCGCTGTTGCCTGGAAGAACTGAAATCGAACAATTGGAACTCATTGTCGATTTACTTGGTAAGTCTGAGAATTGTATTCCTGCATTTGTAAATTACGATAAGAGATCAAGCTGATTATTTATTGCTCTGAAATATACACCTGATCTTTGGCTTTTTTAATGTACCATCTAGTCCCAATTTTAATTTAATGATAAATAGTTTATGTCAAAGATGTCTAGAGAAATCCTGTAATAATATTACTTGGATGAATAAACCACTGGATATGAAACGCAAGAGCGAATGTATGAAAACATCATTAGCTAATTTCTGCGGGGCGGGGGGAACTTGTCGTGTCAATTATTGACATTTAGTGCATGGAAGTATCTATATTTTTTTAACTGTATGTGTGGAACGAAAGAATGGACGAATCTTTTGTAAAATTATATTTAATTTTATCACCAAAACAACAAATTACATTATGGGCATGTAATGCACAAACCATCAAATGAACAATTGCAACATAGAACGTCGTTTTATATGAACGGTCTGGCAAGTATCACTTAGTTAGTGTGAACTTCCTAAGACATTTTGAAACAGCCCGTTAGTACACAATATAGCCTTGCACCATTAAAACCCTTAATGGGATAATTAAGCAGTAGGTTTTTGACTTGGCATTCAATCACGCTTGGCGTAAAATGGATACCACATATTCGGTGATGTTTTGTGGGGATCCATTTTGCCTCTCTTCGGACTGCTTCTACCCACTTTATTTTCCTCAATGGATCTACAGGAAATCTGAAAGAATATTATGTATTGTCAAATATAAAGTTTAAAATTTGAAACCAAACTGTTGTATTTTTATGATTACCTTTATCTACTCTCGAGTGACACATTTTATAGATTTATCATTTTATTTTAAAATAATTTATATTGAAAATTTAATGAATGTTTATCGATATGATTTATCGACAATTGTCAAGCATAATTAAAATTACATTGAAAAGAGAGAACGAATGATAAACATACGACAATCCTACCGTATAAAGTATACGTTATCTTGTTGATTTTTTAGTAACTGACCACCACTTTTTTAAATGGCAATGTTACTTTTCTCTTGGAAAATACATTTTACTATTTTCATGGAAAATAACAGCTTTTTTGGGATAAAACGTTACTTACGGATGAAAATAAATATTTTTTGTCTTGCCGCTATAATTTTTACACAAAAATAAGCAACATTTACCCATTTTTTCCGACAATGTTTCTCACTGAGCTCTATCACCGTACTGACAAGACGTCACCTGTAAGTGAGGCCAAAAAGCCCGCTTTGTGGCTAAGGGGGCACAAGCGAAATTGTCCGTCATTGCGCGTCCAGTGGTTTATTCGTCCAAGTAATATTATAATAACAATAATATTTAATGATGTTATTTACCATAACAAAAAATATAACGATGTTTCAAAGTGATCACAAACTTTTTGATGTAGGTATGTAGGCCTTATTGACCATTTCGATTTAAAAAAGAAATTGAATAAACGATTATTTTCTAATATTTAGTACAACAACAAATTCCTGTAGGGGCCGATTTTTCAAGAGTCAGATAAGAGATATTCGCCGAACAAAATTCAATATGGCTAATTTGAAAAGTCATCAAATTGTCAGCAATCATACGTAAATGTCATTTTTTAAAATCTGTCGCTTTATAATTTATCAGTCTGATAAGTTTTATCTGACCATTGCAAAATCGGCCCTAAGGCGTCTTTTCTTCTTGTTGGATCGCTTTTTTATCGAGGAAGACTTCAGGCTAAACAATCACAAAACGACGGGCGTCGAGGAGGACCGCTAGTTAGTCAATAAACCAACAAACAATCTCCACCAGGCACCCCGTCCGACGCTATATGGCCAGAGTTCAGTTCGCTGCCAGCGCTGCAGAACTTCACGTTGAAACAGCAGCCGTACAACAACCTCAAGCAGCGCTTCCCGTGGCTGTCAGCGGCGGGGCTCAGACTGCTCAACTTCCTCTTCATGTACGATCCGAACAAGCGAGCCACGGCTGAGGAGTGTCTGCAGAGCTCGTACTTTAAGGAGCAGCCATTGCGTAAGTTTTTATGAGATTTTTGTTGTGCTGTGTAAAATTCGAAAATAAATTGCATTATTAATGAGGGATATATCCCGCGTCGTCGAAACGTACGGTCGAGGTCTCTGCCGCCTTACTACTTTTAAACGAAAATTGCCTGCGACTTGCGACACATAAATGAGCGTCACTTATAAAAAAATAGACGACGCATGGTGCAAGCGACTTTGGCAATATTGCCGAATGTGGTCGATTTTCAGAACCTCACTTTTTTTTCCCTGTACGCTTCACGTGAAATGTCCCAATAGTACGACAATACAATTTTTGTTGCGCAATGTCTTTCAAATTATTCCGAATTATGTAGTCGTACTGATGGCCGTTGGGGCAGGAAAGTTCTAGATTGGAGACCCTTCGACCAAAGACGCAGCGTAGGACGTCCACCGACAAGATAGAGATGCAGACCGCTAGTGATCGGTTGCTGTGAAATGCCGTGGGGGAGGCCAATGTTCAGCAGTGGACTATTGGCTGATAATTATGATGGTGATGATGTAGTCGTACTACATTATTGAGAATTATTTGAAAAATAATATGCATAGTACGCTATGCATATATTGTTTTGCCACTCACAATATATCTTCAAAAATTGGTGCGGTGTGATAGCATCCCGATCCCAAACCAGAATTAGTATAATAGTATAGTATTTTTTATATTTCTTTGTTGATTAAATTAGTTGCCGCCTCTAGAGAGCGATTTAACAACGTGTATTTAGTTGGTTATATGAATTTAGGTTTGAATAGAATAATACTGGTATCTAATGAAACATGGTTACGTTTGTTCCAGCGTGCGACCCTAAGCTCATGCCGAGCTTCCCTCAGCACCGGAACATGAAGGGAAGCCAGAAGAGCTCGTCTAATCAACTGAACATCCCTCTGTCAAATCTGAACACAGGAGCCAACGACCAGACTAATAACCTGCCCGCCATATCGGACCTCCTAGGGTCCTTAGTCAAAAAACGCAGGCTAGATTAGTCATATGTAACTTTAGAATTTAAGAACTTTAGAATTAAGGTTCAAAATACACAAAGATATTAAGTAATGAAACTGTTTTATTCCAAATACTGATTGTACACTTGTTTCAGAAAGGAATATTTATCAAAAATTTTCTTTGTTACAATTTTTTTTACACAGACGTATCACGGTTTTAAAATCAATCTGTCGATGCGTCCTCGTCGCCTGAAAGTCCCATGGCCTGATTAAACTTTTGATACTTTTGCAAAGTAATCGCTCGATCGTCATTACTCTTAGCTTTAACTTTTTCCTTCTGAAAATAATAAAAATTCGATGACGTGAATTTAATGTTAGTTTGTATGTTGATTAGTGCGACTTAATTTGCTACCACCGCTTACAATATCCTTTTCTTGTTTTTCTATATTTCTCAGTGTGCGAACACATTGGGAACAAAGTATGACGTCTTCCATGTGGTTTATAGTCTTCTTTCTGTGATGGTGCTTTAACCTGTAAGTAGAAATGAAATGTAGATGTAAAATGGGTTGACTCATTTAATGACTCTCTGACTAGACCTCGGTATAAAAAACCTACCAGATGTCTAATTTTTATTAGATACGTATAAATAAATGAGAAATTGACGAACTTTAACTAATGCGAAGGTCAGGTATGAACTGCAATAGGTACAGTGTGAGTCTTCATTAAAATATGGTATTCTATGCGTATCGTATCGTATTAAAAAACTATATTTTTAATGGATTTTTCAAAGTTTTCTGTTGTTTTTTAACAATGAATTAAACTTAATTATGATCGGAAGTGATCGGGCCGCGCATATTTGTGGATTTTTTATCCATGAAAAACGGCATTAAATCCAGAATTAAAATTATTTTTAATCAAACATCTACTTTTTGTTTTCCATCTTTAAAATGACATAAGAAAGCAATATGATTTTACTAGTTAATTTTTCAATAGTCGCCTCGTCACGTCAAGTAAAGTTAGAAAGAAGAAACTGCCGGTGGGTGGCAGGTATGGTAACCCAAAAAAATATACGAGGGAATTAACAATAATAATAGCAATAATCGCACTGTAGCCTGTCTGCGCGGTGCGTGACGACTTGCTCGCGATATGAGGGGTGGCGCTCCGAACACCGCGGGCCGAAGATCTTGCCTTCCGAGCGCCCGCCTTTGTTCACAGCACAGAAATCAGAATTAGATAGACCCAATCCCAAATTAAGTAATTTTGACTTTGAGTCATAAAACGTCTTTAAACAAACACTTTCATCGACTTGTGATTAAATAACGGCCAAAATCGGCGAAAATAGCGAAGTAAAGTTAATCAAACAAAGACCAAAAATAATCACCCTATTCAAATTGATTAAATTTGATTATACATACTACTTATTTTAATCAAAAATAATATTCAGAGTTTGGGTAACTAGTAAACCTTGGAGTATAATAAAAAATATTTCGATATATCTATACTACAGCTGATAATTTCTAAAGAAATACACATTTCACAGACTTGTGAATCTTTATTCGACGTTTACCTAAAACTTTTTTTTAAATTAGGTCTCTCTAATTCTGAAGGTGCGATATTAAAAACCCGGCTAAGTGCGAGTTGGACTCGCCCACTGAGGGTTCCGTGACAACTTTAACTGAATTAGGGATCCACTTACTTCCACTAAGCTAAAATACAACAATATTTTGTTGACAGCAATGATAACTTGTTTTTCATAGTGTTTGTACGAAAAGCAAAGTTATGCTTGCGGTTGTTGCAAATGTGCTATATCTCAAAAACTACTAGTTCGATCCCGTCAAACCAATTTTCTTTGAACGTATTTGTTAAGATCTACATTATATTTTTTTATTAAATTTACACTTGCTTGGTTAAGAAGTTAAAGGGAGGGGGGATGCCCATTTTACTACTTTGGATATAATATCTCGCAAACGTTAGACTTTTAGAAAAAATGCTTATAGGAACCTCTATTTCATTTTACCTATCTATAGACTCCCCACACGCATAAGTTTGACTAAAAATGTTTTTTGGTTTTAGTTTCATGTAAGTATGGGAGCCCCTTAAATATCATTTTTTATATATTTTTTTATTATTTTTTGTTTTTTGTATAAGAATCGTAAAGCGGTTATCAGGATATATCTTCTTACTTAATTTCAACAGTGTGATGCTTATAGCTACAGAATAAAATGGGTGTGACATATGGACGGACAGACAGACAGACAGACTACGACTACCATTCGGCTACGGAACTCTAAAAACGGTGTACTCACATTTTACCACAATAGTCGCACTGTAGCTTGTCCGCGCGGTGCGTGACGACGTGCCACCCAAGTTCGCGGTAGGTGGGGTAGCGCTCCGAACACCGCGGGCAGACGATCTTGCCTTCGGAACGCCCGCCGTTGCTCTGGTGTTCCACTAGCTCTTGCGACGTCTGGAAGTTCTGGTGGCAGCTCGAGCACCTATTCAGCCAGGACAAGTAAGTTGTTTGATTTGGAGCACGTTTTTATAGACGTAAAGTATGTGTAGAAATATAAAGGATACTAAGGCCCTTAAACTACGAATTTTAGCATCGAAGCACTCGCGCGTCTTTGAAACGCGCGACAGAATTGTGACTCCAGCAATTAACATATTTTGGCATCAATGCTGTCGCGCGTTATATCGACACAGCCGCCAATGTACAGTACAGTCGTCAACACAGAACTATAATCGAGGTCTGTGGTCGTCAATGACCAGCTTCTGCATCGCGTGTGTATCGGCGATACTAACGCGCGACTTTGCCTTCATACTTAATTATAAACATTTATTTGCATAAAACATGGTATTTCATTGATGTCATACGACTGTATCGATGCTAAGTACCGCAAGTGTGTAAAGGTGAACTATTTGCGACTGCATCGATGCTACTTAGAGACAGCTTCGCTGCAAAAAGTGAGTGTGACATCTGACCGTTCTAAATACTCTCTATGTATATGCACTTAGTGCTATGTAAGAATACGATTTAAGTACAGTCGCCAGCACATCAGGTTACTCATTTTTGTTGCAAATGTTGTTGTATCTTATACAGTTGTAATAAGGGCTAGTTATTACAACTGTACAAGATACCGCAGTGTTTATCTTGACGTGTCCGTACATACTTATTTTTAATTGCTAATGCTAATAGCTAATAGTACTCACATAAATATATTTGGTTGCAGATGAAATGCCATGTGCTCAATAATCTTCTTCGGATAGAAATAGTGAAACTTTTTCTCACAACACGTCACGTATCCGGGCACCCCGTGTCTTTCTTTGTAATGTTTCATTAAAGACCTGAAATGGAAACCTTTTTCGTGGCAAATACAACATTCCATTTTATAGAACAGCGTTATTTGCCTGTCTAACGCGGCGCCCTGCCGCGCCGGTCTGCCGTCGATTAAAACCACGGGGTCCAATGTATCAGAGAGCTCTGCGGACTCTGTTTTACTTTCTTTTTTATTATTCTCTTTCTTATCCCCATGTGTCGAAGGCTTGGTCCCCACCGTTGGCGTGCTGTTGAGCAACGATTTGTCTACTTTCTCCGCTTTTGCGAACTCTTCCAAAGGCATCACTTCTAGGAACTTCATGTCTGATGGAGATTTTTTCTTCGAGGCTTTATTTTTAGCTTTTACATCACCTTGCTGTAGTTCGGAGGGAGATTTAGGAGTGTGCAAGCTTCTTTTGTTCGATTCCATCACGTTTTGAGAAGACTGAGACAAAGCTAAAGGGTGATATACTTTATCATCCGTTCCGTGTTCTCTTCTTTCTTCTAGAGATTTGAGTCTGTGGAATTCAAGGAACCTTTGGGCTTTTTCTACTTTGACGGCGTAAAGGTGCATGGTGGCTACTTGTTGCAAACAGTCGTGGCATATTGCTTTTGGAAGATTGTCGTCTGTGCGTACCTGAGGACACCAAAACTCAAATAAACTTACGAAATTATGTTTTGGGCAAGGCGTAATTAGTTATTTTTGCACAAAGATGTATAAGGTAATTAAGTTAAGCTATTCCTAGTATTGTCTCGTGCGGGTAGAGACGACACAGGGAAACCTTCTCGGTGTTTTGTCTTATTAAATTGGCGAGTGCGTGAGGATACAAAAATACTCTATTAATTCTGCGAAGGCGCTCGTTGTTTTTGTTTCATTTCCCGTAATGAACATGACCCACATCGCCGGATATGATTTAAACGAGGCACAAACGTATTTCTAAATGTGCGTTACGTGAAACTGAGTGTAATACTTTGGAAGTTACCAAGATACAGATATATAGATACGTTATCTATCGTATTGGAGTTATTTAATTTAGCGGTTGGTTTTGTTAAATAAAATGCTCTAGGTTTGCTTCCCTAATCATTGTTATGTGATCGATCAATTGTGGTTGATGTCGCGGCGGATAACGCGTAAAATAATCCAGCAGAAGTTTCTTAGCACAACGTTTATGCTAAGGCACAAAATAGTTTAATTTATTTGTGTAATTCGATGAGCGCTGTATAATGAGCGTATGTGTGTGGACGTCCTTTGGTTGATATTGATAACGATGTACTTATTGTAAAATAAATATCGAAGCCTACTCTCCGCTTCCGCTTAGCCTCATCGCGTCATTTAGTGTTCCCAGTTTCCAGTCTTCCTTTGCCTATGCTCTCTGTCCTGGGTCTTAAACGTGTCATTGTGTCGTTCACTTGAGACAAAATTACGGAATATTTGGTATAATAAGCTCACTGTGATATCGAAAAGCCGCTTGATCCTGCGCTTGGCCTCCATACTTAGCGGTTTGAGCTTCACCACGTCATTACAGAGGCACAAGCGACACGACAACTCACGGACAATAGTTTTTTCTAAATTTGAAAAGTCATTCATACTGCCGATATGAATTGCACATTGCGATAGCATTTATGTTTCGAAAAGTGATGCTTATTGCGGTTTATTTACTTTATAATCATAACAAAAATATGTATTGAATACAATCTGCAATTTTGTGTATTATGACAGGATCATTGTTTTTTTTAACTTGACGAATTGTCACGAATGGCCAGCATGAATGAAGTTTGATAGATAAAAATGACAGTAGTGCAGGCGCTGCCGCTAAATAAACAAGGGTTTTTAACCCCAGAGGGGTGTTTTAAGTTGATAGTGTCTGTCTGGGGTATCGTAACTCCCAAACGGATGAGTTCATTTTCGTTCAGTTCAATTTTTATTATTGATAATTTTATCCTGATTGATCATAGCCATGTTTGATGAAAATCTGTTTAGCTGTTTTGGGATCATTAGGGTGGCGATTCTCGCGGTAATCGAACTTTTTTCGTGTGGTAATTCTATTACGAGTTAAACCGTTTTACCTAAAAATCATGTTAAATATCGACATTCAAAAAACTATCACACAAGCGAAATCGACATGCATAGAAATCGTAATCCTGAGAAATCAACTTGATCTTCGACGACGATAATCGATCGGTTAATTTTTTTCGTATACAAACTGTACGAGAATCGACCTCCTAATCGCATTTCATCTGTGCTTATTGCATTTCGTTTTCTCAATAAAGTGTATCGCGAGAATCCATACATTATTTTCGGGTTTAGTACCTACATTGTATACATACTACTGAAAATACAGCTGTTTTGGCTTTGGGCGCATGCAATAATATTCCAACTCGTGTTACTGTAAGCGACTTCGTTAAACAACTTTCAACTTTTGTAAACCTACACTTAACGCCCAGGCTTACACACACACCAAACGCAACCTACTAAACCTACACCGAACGCCCAGTCATACACACTCGGCAAACAACCCAAGCTACATACTCGTAACAGCAACATTGCAACCCATCAAAGTAGTGGTTAGCAGTTTGCACGCAGTAATACTGTGTTTTACCGCATGTAACTTGAAATTAAATTTGAGCCCCATATACACTCGGCCTGCATGTTCTCGTGCGACCCTCGCGCCACGCGCTTAATTGAGCAGAAATACAAAATACCGCCGGAAGAGTTTGCGTTTTTAAACTGCAGTGTACTTTAGAAATAACGAGCGTGTTTACATTTTATATTTCGTGGCGAATGTCAAACAGCCGCAACCGTAGACGTTACGCGTTCTCGCCCGTGTTAAAATATTCAAAGGTGTTTTAAGCGAAATATTTTTTATGCGAAATGAATACGTCTTATTAATCTTTACAATACGTTTTGTAAATTGTACACGAAATTCACTTTCTTTCATAGAACTGATTTACAAGAAGGTCCTATCCGTACATTGAAATCAGACCGTCTCTAGTGTACCCACTGAAAATTCTGCAAGTTACGTTTTTTCTGAGACGATAAGTATCAATAAAGGCACTGTGAGCTAGGGTTACAGCTTAGGAACAGCTTAAGCGCCGCAAATTACATACCATTTAAATCCATTTACCGTCTTCCGATTAAGAATTATAAGTTTTTATTAGATATTCAATGTAGATAAGTTTGCTAAGTTTAACATCTGACGTCAGACGTGGGTTTAATATGCCGAAAATATCTTACCTAGCATTAGTCACAAGGGCTGATTTAAAATAAATCAATTATATTTCAAGTTTGACACTCTCCGCGGGAATACCTTAGCCTGCGTTTGCACACTATTATATAATTCAGCTGAACACGTAATGTAATTTCCCAAATGAGAAGGGATAAATTCGTCCTTTGTTAATAAGTTGGGCACTATTGCATCATAGATGATGTCAATGGTTTCTAACGGTCGAGTAATGGATTTGAACATGAATTTGAGTTAATTGGGTTCTTGTGCCTATATTAAGGATAGTAGCAAATTAATATGCATTATTATTGCTGCTAACGAGTTAAAGTTAAATCAATCTACTTACCTACCTCAAGCTTAAATAACTTAGAAATACTTACATACTTACATAAGCTTGCTAATAACGTCAGAGCTCGTACTTTTATACTATCTAGTACTTAGCACGTTCATGCATGCATACCACAATAGTCATCTTTTGTGCCGTGGCGCATAAGAACTGTATACAAAGTTTGAGGACGTCCACAATCGTATCGCCGTATAGCAAACAAAATATTGCCTATTGTATGTCGCTAACGTCCGTAGACGTTGACTGGCAGTACAACCGAACACGACGTTTGACGACGTTGTTCATGTGTGTGTGGGTATTTCTATATGCGTGTGTGAATAATGTTCAAGTAACAAAAAAATAATGTAGGTATTGTAGCGCTAGAACTTTGAAAATTGGACACGATGCGGCGCAATGACGTAGCTACCTGAAGATTACACACAGAGATTCGACGTCGCCAGCCGTTGTGCTTTGAAATAAAATAAAACTTAGGACGTGGTTAGACTATGTGCCTCATCACGAAGATCATTTCGTTCTATAACGTTGCTAGAAAGAAAGTGTTAAATAGTATAAAACTAGCTATGATGTGACCAGCAGTCCTCGAGAAATTCTCCAAGGTGTACCTAAGCATTTTTCAGTTCATAGCTATTTCTAGATGAAGCGTCGACGGGTCATCCATCGTGCAGCTTAAAAGGGTCGTATAAACATTATAGTTGGGTTACACACGTGACGATGGAGCATTTTTTGAGATTGTAGGGATCATCGTAAAAGATCGCTCATATGACCACTTATCTGCCAAGGAGTGGGTCCCGTCACGCACTCCACACCTCCCCCTAAACAGGACGTGATCGATAATATATCTGCTTTGTTTTAGTTGTAAGAAGAAGAAAAAAATCCGATTAGTTTTTTGAAACTTTTGATGATACATTTATTATTAATTAATTACAGATCTCCTCATAATGTGAATCATTAAGTCCTGTAGCAACTATTTTTTGGAAAGTCTGCGTTGAGTTTAAAAAGAAATAGAAGAAGTAAATACAGTTGAACACACATCAAAATGTTTGTGGTCACTTAGAGGAAACAAAATATTTGTTATGTTAAAATTATAATACAATAAATATTATTATAATATTATAACAGGGCTGTTATTATAAAGAAAACACATTAAAAATGTTTTCTTGACGAAGTTACATTTAAAAAAAACAGCTTGTGCTTGTATCACAATTTTTGTTGAAGTGTGATGTACCTACTAGATTGTTTAGTGAAAATAAACTTAATAGCTTGTGCATAAATATCAGGGTTATAACACGGACGAGTTGAAAAGTTCTTTTTTACTCGTCCGTGGGTTATAAGTACTAACCTGCTACAAAGTACGGACAACAGCAAGGTAACGGTAACTACGGTATCTTATGCAGTTGTAATAAGGCATAGTTTGCAACAAAAGCGGGTGACCTGATGTGCGGGCAACTGTACGACATGAATTAATAAAGTGTCCGTAACTTACGAATACAATTTGTACACCCATAAATCCAAGCGCGATATTTATCTTGAGATTTAATTCTCTTCTCTCACTCACTCTCACTTTCTCTTTAATTCATTCTCTCTCTTTAACATTAAAAGGGGGTAAAGTTAACCGTGTTATTTCGTTAGGTAAGTAATTCGCAATTCAAATTATATGCATTCCCAAAATAATTGGTTGCAAATTTCTTCTGACAACGTTTTTTTCCTAATTGCGATATTTGTGTTTGAATGATTTGACATTCAAGAACTGGCTTCAAAGACCTTTCGCAATGAAGGTATAATAAACTTATAGCTTCGTCTCGCCATGCAACCATGAAAGTGATAGGTACTATACCTACTAATATTATAAAGCTGAAAAGTTTGTGAAACAAACTTTTACTAATATTATAAAGCTGAAAATTTGTGAAACAAACTTTTCAGCTTTATAATATTAGTAGGTATAGATCAGTGCGTCGCTGGATAAAGTTAAATCCAGTTATGAGGTGTAATTGAACAAAAATGCAAAAAACAACAAACAAAAAATTAAATTCCTTAGCTTCTATTGAACAATGAAATTCTCATTTTGTACGGGGACGTTACGTGCAAAAATTTCGATTTCTATGAAATGAAAAAATATGATATGACAATGAAGATTAAATAATAATTAACTGGCAAAAACGTAACATAATATAAACAATTTTCTACCTTAAACGTGACGCCAACAAGGATCGTCTTTAAAATATTTTGACCAGAGTTTTCATTTAGTTTATGCCGTAGATATGTTTGTCAAATGAAAGTTCGAAATCATAAAAAAAATTAACATCTTGTATTATGTGTGAAATTTAGAGATGATTGTAAAAACATGCCTACAATTTTTTTTCTTACAAAAACACCAGGAACATACTGCGTTAATTTCATTCTAATTACCATAAATACAGTGAACGTTCAGCAACGTTGGTACTTTATGAGTAGGTATTGTTTTAAACTAATGCTGTCGGTAATAAGCGTAAACAAACACCATTAGCATTCAAGATGTAGGCCGTCTTGACAGAACCCTAGAAATGACTTACTCCAGTCTTGGGGTCCCTCTAATTTCCCTACTCTGATCCGACTGTACGAAGTTTGTAGTGGAACAATCCGAACTTAACCATAATCCAACGTAAATCACCCTATCACTTTCATGGTTGCATGGCGAGACGAAGCTATAAGTTTATTATACCTTCATTGCGAAAGGTCTTTGAAGCCAGTTCTTGAATGTCAAATCATTCAAACACAAATATCGCAATTAGGAAAAAAACGTTGTCAGAAGAAATTTGCAACCAATTATTTTGGGAATGCATATAATTTGAATTGCGAATTACTTACCTAACGAAATAACACGGTTAAATTTACCCCCTTTTAATGTTAAACTTTAATTGTCAAGATAAGTCTCGCGGTCGGATTTATGGGTGTACAAATTGTATTCGTAAGTTACGGACACTTTATTAATTCATGTCGTACAGTTGCCAGCACATCAGGTCACCCGCTTTTGTTGCAAACTATGCCTTATTACAACTGCATAAGATACCGTAGTGTTTACCTTGCTGTTGTCCGTACTTTGTAGCAGGTTAGTACTTATAACCCACGGACGAGTAAAAAAAGAACTTTTTTACTCGTCCGTGTTATAACCCTGATATTTATGCACAAGCTATTAAGTTTATTTTCACTAAATAATCTAGTAGGTACATCACACTTCAACAAAAATTGTGATATAAGCACCAGCTGTTTTTTTTTAAATGTAACTTCGTCAAGAAAACATTTTCAATGTGTTTTCTGTATAATAACAGCCCTATAATAATATAATAATAATATTTATTTTATTATAATTTTAACATAAGAAATATTTTGTTTCCTCTAAGTGATTACAAACATTTTGATGTGTGTTCAACTGTATTTACTTCTTCTATTTCTTTTTAAACTCAACGCAGACTTTCCAAAAAATAGTTGCTACAGGACTTAATGATTCACATTATGAGGAGATCTGTAATTAATTAATAATAAATGTATCATCAAAAGTTTCAAAAAACTAATCGGATTTTTTTCTTCTTCTTACAACTAAAACAAAGCAGATATATTATCGATCACGTTCTGTTTAGGGGTAGGTGTGGAGTGCGTGACGGGACCCACTCCTTGGCAGATAAGTGGTCATATGAGCAGCTAAACCACTTAACCTTTTACGATGATCCCTACAATCTCAAAAAATGCTCCATCGTCACGTGTGTAACCCAACTATAACGTTTATACGACCCTTTTAAGCTGCACGATGGATGACCCGTCGACGCTTCATCTAGAAATGAACTGAAAAATGCTTAGGTACACCTTGGAGAATTTATATCTCGAGGACTGCTGGTCACATCATAGCTAGTTCTATAATATTTAAGTATTAGATAGTATAAAACAACGAGCTTCGATGTAGGTATGTGGGTATATCTAAGTAATTTAAGTTTGGGCTTACATACCCCTAGATTGATCTGCAACTTGATAATTTTACTCGGTTAGCAGCAAAAATAACGCAGTAGTTTGCTACTACCCTTAATATAGGAACAAGAACCCAATCAATTCAGATTCATGCTCAAATCTATTACACGACCGTTAGAAACCATTGAAATCATCTATGACGCAATAGTGCCCAACTTATTAACAAAGGACGAATTTAACCCTTCTCTTGTATGTGTGAAATTACATTACGTGTTCAGCTGAATTATTTAATAGTGTGCAAACGCAGGCTAAGGTATTCCCGCGGAGTGTTAAACTTGAAATATAAATTATTTATTTAACATCAGCCTTTCTGACACGTCTCACGTCAGAAGTGAGACTTGGCAAACTTATCTACATTGAATATCTACTTATCTAATAAAACTTATAATTCTTAATCGGAAGAGGGTAAATGATTTTGAATGGGATGTAATCTGCGGCACTTAAGCTATACCTAAGCTGTGGGCCTAGCTCAAAGTGCCTTCGTTGATCTCGGAGAAAACGTAAATTGCAGAATTTTCAGTTGGGTACACTAGACAAAGACTGATTTCGATGTAAGAATAGGACCTACTTCAACTTAGTTCTATGACAGAAAGGGAATTTCCTGCACTAAATAATAAGTTTTGTAATAAATAAGAGGTATTAATTTCGCATGAAATATTATTTCGCTGAAACACCTTTGAATATTTTAACACGGGCGAGAACGCGTAACTTCTACGGTTGCGGCTGTTTGACATTCGCCACGAAATATAAAATGTAAACACGGTCGTTATTTTTAAAGTACACTGCAGTTTAAAAACGCAAACTCTTCCGGCGGTATTTTGTATTTCTGCTCAATTAAGCGCGTGGCGCGAGGGTCGCACGAGAACATGCAGGCCGAGTGTATATGGGGCTCAAATTTAATTTCAAGTTACATGCGGTAAAACACAGTATTACTGCGTGCAAACTGCTAACCACTACTTTGATGGGTTGCAATGTTGCTGTTACGAGTATGTAGCTTGGGTTGTTTGCCGAGTGTGTATGACTGGGCGTTCGGTGTAGGTTTAGTAGGTTGCGTTTGGTGTGTGTGTAAGCCTGGGCGCTAAGTGTAGGTTTACAAAAGTAGAACGTTGTTTAACGAAGTTGCTTACAGTAGGTAACACGAGTTGGAATATTATTGCATGTGCCCAAAGCCACAACTGTATTTTCAGTAGTATGTATACAATGTAGGTACTAAACCCGAAAATAATGTATGGATTCTCGCGATACACTTTATTGAGAAAACGAAATGCAATAAGCACAGATGAAATGCGATTAGGAGGTCGATTCTCGTACAGTTTGTATACGAAAAAAATTAACCGATCGATTATCGTCGTCGAAGATCAAGTTGATTTCTCAGGATTACGATTTCTATGCATGTCGATTTCGCTTGTGTGATAGTTTTTTGAATGTCGATATTTAACATGATTTTTGTTTTTTCAATGACATTTTTGTTCAATTACACCTCATAACTGGATTTAACTTTATCCAGCGACACACTGATCTATACCTACTAATATTATAAAGCTGAAAAGTTTGTTTGTTTGAATGTGCTAATCTCAGAAACTACTGGACCAATTTGAAAAAAAATATTTTTACGTTAGATTACCCATTTATTGAGGAAGGCTTAAGCTATATATAGCTTAAAGCCTTCCTCAATAATAAATAAATAAGTAATAAGTCGTATCTTGATGCTATATATATAGCATCAAGATACGACTTATTATTCCAGCGCCGCTACGAAAAATGTTGCGAAAACGGGAGAATTTTTCTCTTTTGAGCACTTCTGCTGCGTACGCTGCGTAAACCGTGCGGTAACGTTTAAGTTACACAAAAAAAAGTATGACGTGATTATTCTGCATTTTGTAGAACTACAAAAAAGTCCGCGACAGCATATATCTGACTTATATGGTGTACTCACCATAACCTTTTATATATTAATAAATTTGTTAAATAATAATGCACTGTTTTCAAAGGTGTTTTATTTTTATACACACGGATATTGATTCTTATTGAACATTCATCATCACGAGCATATCATTTTGAACAAAGTTGCCCTATACCTACATCTTTAAATTTGATTTCAATAAATATCTTAGAGGCTATGATATAACTCCGCATCAAATAATACTCGCAGCTTAAGTACCTACCACGCGAGTTTGCTCTAACTCTGCTTGATGGCTTTATATGTATATCATCATTGTACCTTTCTCATTATAAAGGAAATAAACATTATTGATTGCCTTTTCTAATTTTCATTAAATAAAATTTCATGTTTTTTGTTGTTATTATATAAATAAGTACTATGCTTATGATTTGGACATTTTTAAGAAAACAGTAAATACACACATCAAAAGTGTCTAGGGATGAATCATTTTTATGCGGATTTCTTGAGATTGAGATGTGGCTTTGTAATAAATTTATGATTTTATAAATTTATATCGATCCTTTTTGGTGCATTACATAATTTGAAACAGGAACTGTCAATCAAATTCGAGTAAAAGATGAAAATCTGCTGTCAATATTTTCCCTATAAAAACATACAACGCATTGAAGACATTATTAGTGCTACTGTTTCCCTACTACTGATTAAAACCAACGTTATTATGGAGCGGCGACGTCATTTAAGCAGGGCAGAAATGTTTAGAGCCGTGGGAATGATAGAAGCTGGTTCCCGGCAACGTACTTACGGCTTTAGCTCTGAATACAAGTCAGAGTGTTATCAGTCGACTTTGGACACGTTACCGAAGCACTGGTACTGTGGCTGAGCGCCATGGAGGACGGTATCGCTGCACCACACGGAGACAAGACCGATACATTCAAATCACAGCTCGAAGAGCTCCAACAATAACCGCCATGATGTTAGCCGTGAGGCTTCATCACTCTTCAGGGAACTTAATTAGCGACCAAACAGTCAGAAACCGCTTGCATGAAGTGAACCTTCATTCCCGAAGACCGCTACGAGTACCACCTATAGTCCTATAGCAATGCACAATCGTAGGATTCGATATCAATGGGCTCTTGAACACAGAAATTGGGCAGAAGAACAATGGCGTTTCGTGTGCTTTTCTGATGAGTCTCGTTTTGGTATGAGACCGGATACAAGACGTATACGACACTGGAGAACCCCTGGACGCCGACAGCGATTAAAATCCTGCCAGGAAGTCCATCCTTATAGTGGTGGAACCATCATGGTATGGGCGGGTATTTGGATCGGCGGAAGAACTGATTTGATTCGGATCAGAGGCAACCTCAACGCTCAAATTTATGCTGAGACGATTGTATCAGACGTCATCATTCCTCTACAAGTGCAAATCGGTCCCTTATTTCAGTTAATGCATGACGACCTCCGTGGTCGAGTGGCTAGCACGCTGGTTTCAAGCGTCGCCATCTCGTGAGGTTCCGGGTTCGATTCCCGGTCGGGTCAATGTAGAAAACGATCTTTTCTATATTGTCTCGGGTCTGGGTGTTGTGGTACCACCGTTGTGCCTGATTTCCATAACACAAGTGCATAAGCTACTTACTTTGGGATCAAAACAATGTATGTGATTGGTGTCCAATATTTATAATATATATATATTTAAAAAAAAAAAAAAAAATGCACGACCGCACACCGCAAGAGTTGTAAGACAGACTCTCGCCGCAGCTAACAACAATGTCCTGCCCTGGCCTGCTCAGTCGCCAGACTTGAACCCGATTGAGCATGCATGGGATATGCTACAGAGAAGAGCTCTGCCGAATATGGAGGGTATCCAGTCGCAAGAAGACCTTTTTTTGTTGTTGCAACGAACATGGGCGGCCATTCCACAGCGTGATTTGGATGAACTCATTTTGAGTATGCCAAACCGATGTTCTTGTGTTTTTAGTGTTCGCGGTAGAAACACGGATTATTAATTATTTAAGTTACCCAATAAAAATTTAAATAAACTGTTATTTAAGTCTTTTTTTTGAACTTTAATGTTAGTGGTTCAAATGTCAAAAATCCCTTTATTAGGAAAATGGCAAATTTCTTTATTAATGCAAAGGTGACTAGGTTTATCGTTACTGTAGACAAACGAAAACACTTTATTTGATGAATCCTTAAAGAAAATTTTAATTAATATCAATCAGGAGAAAAGTTATTGCAAAAATATATGTTGATCCCTAGACACTTTTGATGTGTGTACTTGGCCTGATACTCATCAATAAGAAATTACGCATTCACGTCTGTATCAATACTATCAGGTTAGATAGTCAATTATTTATATCCACAAAACATAAAAATTAGGAGATGCGGTAAAAGACTTAAGGTAACGGACATAGGCCTTGAGAATCAGTAAGCTTATATGTCAATGGGAAGGGCACATAGCGCGTTGGGCTGAAAAAGTTCTAGATTGCAGACCCTTCGACCATAGACGTGGGACGTCCACCGACAAGATGGACAGACGACCATGTAAGGATCACAGGACCAAACTAAATTGTGCCCGCTTGTGATCGGTCGCTGTGGAAAACCTAGGGGGAGGACTATGACTAGCGATGGACGTCTTTTGGCTGATAAATAATAAATAAATATCCTTTGGACATTATTTTTTTATTTATCCGTTACGTAATCCTTTACTCCGTTATTTAATACTGCTTTCTCTGGCTAAGTATTTTTGTCAAAACAATCAGAAGAATCCTCCCGATCCTTCAAATACCTTCCACAAAATTGATTTTCGTTTTCCAATTACGCTTCCCCCTGAATTTGATTCGGGTTCGGATATTGCAGGTAGGTAGACGAAACAACGAAAAATATGAGACCAATGGATCCCTATTTATTTAAATAGCACTACTTTCTTGTTGAAATGTTTTGTCACATAAAAGCTAAGTACATTTTGGATATTTATTTATTGTACGGTTTCTTTAAACGAATTAGCAACCGAAGTATGTGATGAGCACGACTAATCTTGTTTATAATGATTCAGAGCTACTTTATACTTTCTATATCAAAATAATATGCATAGACGATTCAAAAAATGAATACCTACGAAAGTTATTTTTTTTTAGCTAAGCTGACTTCAAATATTTTTTCACTTGTGCAAAGTGGACTATTACGAATGTTATTTCAGACAGTAAGTAAGTATTGATGCTGAACTTTGGGTATGTTATGTATCGACGATAATCATATTAAAAAAAAGGTATTCACCGAAATAACACATTTTGCGCAAATATTGGATTCTCTATGACAACATAACTGAAAAGTGCTCTTTAAAAGATTGAAACGTAAATGTAGCGCGACACCCACTCATCTTGAAAACTCTTTCAGTTAATCGGTTTGTATTATATAACCAGCCGCAGCCTTCGAAGGTGCGGTCGAAATGCATCTATAGGTTTAAGTTGAGAACTGTATCTATGCCGTATTCGATTGAACGTACTCCTACATCAAACTTCCCCAGCCCCGACCATAAATTATATTCTGTCTAGAGTATTAATAAGATGTCAAAAAAGTTCTAACCTAGCTTAGTTTTTTTGTAATACGGAAATAAAATAAAAGCATTCACACACCCATAAAATCATTAAGGTCAGTTAAAGCATTGTCCAATTCGATCATACGGTACAGATATTATACTACGTAACCTCTGTTACTGAATAACACTGTTCTACAATAACAGTTCGGCTCCGTTCGCCGCTGACATCAATAATAATGTTCATCTCCGATAACCTTAAACTTTGTCTCTTCTGATGAGAGCTAATTTTGAACTTGCCACTGTTCTCTCCTAAACCAAGAGGATAGAGTGAGTAAATCTATCGTTATCAATTTGGTGAATCATTCCTTGTGGAAGTAACAATTCAATAATAGCGTTATCCTTTGTTTGTTTGTAGAATACATTGTTGCCCGTGTGATGAGCTCGTAGCTCTAAATATGTTTTTACATTGCTTTGACTCAAGTCAATATGAATATTATGGGTACCTACGGACATGTGACGGACCATTTCAAAATTTGCAGCAAGCTCGGTGTAGGCGGCTAATCGGCGCGGTTCGTCGGAACAAACGTATTTTAAATACAATGTTGTCGTCGCTCTAATTGAAGATTACCGTATCTACAGAATTTTTGATGAAAAGCTTGAGGAGAAAAACATTCGTCCCTTAGTTAAATTACTTTCAGTTGTCTTTGATCTTTTCTTTTTAATTCGAGGTCACATTTTCATTGTCACGACTTTTTGTTTAATAGCGGCCGAGGAATTTGGATTACAATTAGTTTCGGATTAGTACCGAAAGCTTTATAGCATATTGTTAAAAATGCCTTCACAACGTAGCCTTGTTATGAACGGGGATTAATAAAATATTTTCCAGTTCATATGGCAGAGGCCGTGCAGTTTTCAAAGCTGCTCGGAATAATTAATTTATGAACTTTACGTCTTCAAATTTCATTATAAAAATATAATATTGCTTTTTCTTAAGTTTTGGAAAAATGATTTGTTCCAATTACATTTAATTAAAGTACGGTTTGAAAGTAAAACGACACGTGGTTATACCTAGTCTTGCCATAAATATTGTCACAGAGTTTTTTTTTTTAAATGTTAATTACTTTTACAATGTGTTAGTTTTATACATAAATATAAAACAATTTAACATATAAAAAGCTTATTCGCAGTGGTCTCCTTGGCTTTTACATTGGCTGCAATACAGTCCTTTAAACGTTGAGGCCAGTTATCAATAGAAGCACGCACTCTTTCCATGGGAAAAATTCTTCACTGCCAATCGTATGGATTGTTTTAGGGACTCCAAATTATCATGGCGTTTTGAGCAAGCAGTACTTTCTAATACTGACCATAAATCATAATCCAGCGGATTAAGATTGGGACTAGACGACGGCCAGTCTTCAGCTCTGATGAAGTCCGAAACGTTTGCTTCTAACCAAGACTGCGTGGACCGAGCTTTATGACCCGGCGCCGAATCTTGTTGGAAAGACCATGCTTGGTTATTGAATATGGTGTTGTTAAGGGGCTTAACTACCTTCTCAAGAATGGTATCTTGATACACTTGTGCCGATGTTTTGATACCTTTTTACAAAACTGTGGCTCAGTCACTCCTTCATAGCTAACACCCCACCAAACCATCACTGACGTCGGGTAATGCCCACGTTGCACTCTGCCGACAAATTGGGAAGCTTCCTTAGAGGTTTGAGCATAAATACGGTCATTTTGTATGTTTAAATGTTGCTCAATTGTAAAGATTTTTTCATCCGTAAACAATTTTTTTCTGTGACCTCCCTTGCGTACCCGCTTCAGTAATTGTTTCCATTTTACCACCCTATTCTTTTTTAAATTATTAGTTAAAATATGACTAGTGCGTCTCTTATAGGCTGCAAGTCTTAAGTCATTTTTTAAAATACGCGACATGGTTATGGGTGCTATCTTCATCTCCCGAGATAAAATCTTTTGCTTTCAGACATGATTTTTGCGAATTCTTTCCCTTATTGCGTTGACCACCTTTTTCGTACGAACACTACGTGGACGGCCAGATTTTTTTCTGTCACAAACAGAGGAGGTCACATTGTACCTATTGATAGCCCGGTACACAAACATTTGACTAATACCAAGCGTATGGAGAATTTTAAAAATTGCATTAGATTCCATACCAACTTTGTGTAATGCAATCACAGCGATTCGGTTCTCTTTAACGCCCCACTCCATTTTAATATCGCAAAATATTATAAAATGTATTGGCGTTAAAATTAGAAAACACAATGAGCAATCGTATAAAAATGAGAGATTCCAAATTCAAATGTAATATCTTTCTTATTTTTAATTGTAACAGTATTTATGGCCAGACTGTGTATAATATCTGATAATTTCCCATAATTCATATTAGCATGTGCTTTTTACTAAATTTTAGTGTCTGCAAACGCGGAATAAAATACACTTTTCAGAATTATGCCTGTTTTATTCGCTAATATTCTTTTTAATCTCCGATCAAAGAACCCCCGAGACTCGAAGCATTAGTTTTTAGTTTCAATTTTATTCCCTCCCCACATATTTCATGTCCGTTTCCTATTTTAAATATTTTAATCATTTATTTTAACTTCAATCATCCGCTTCTCCTTAGACTAAAACATTTTACATTTGTCATTTCCGTTTCCTAACCAAAATTGCTAGAAATATTTTAACTGCAATTTCTATATCCGTTTGCTCGAAAAATAGAATTAACAAAAAAAAAACAACTTACTTTTTAACAGAACTTCCATTTCAAACTAGTCAAATCAATATTTTAGGATACCCGTTACAACTTTTTTAGGGTTCCGTAGCCGAATGGCAAAAAACGGAACCCTTATAGTTTCGTCAAGTCTGTCTGCCTGTCTGTCTGTCTGTCTGTCTGTCTGTCCGTCCGTATGTCACAGCCATTTTATTCTGTAACTATAAGCATCACACTGTTGAAATTTGGTGGGAAGATGTATTCTGTTAACCGCTTTCCGATTCTCATACAAAAAATAAATAAAAATGTCATTTGAGGGGGGCTCCCATAGATGAAACTAAAACCACAAAAAAAATTTTTTGTCAAACCTATGCGTGTGGGGTGTCTATGGATAGGGCTTTTAAAATGATATTGAGGTTCCTAAAACCATTTTCTTTTAAAGTCTAACGTTTCATAGCTATCCGCTTCCAAAGTGGTAAAATGGGCGTCCCCCCCCCCCATCTAACTTCTAAACCAAGAAAGTGCATATTTTGAAAAAAATATGTATTGTGGATCTTAGCAAATACTTTCAACGAAAATTGGTTTGGACGAGATCTAACGAGTAGTTTTTGAGATATAGCATGTTTTCAACAACCGCAAACATAACTTTGTACTTCATACAAACACTATGAAAAACAATGCTATATTTGCAGTCAACAAAATATTGTGGTATTTTACTAAGTAGAAGTAAGTGGATACCCTAATTCGTTTAAAGTTGGCACGGAACCCTCAGTGCGCGAGTCCGACTCGCACTTGGCCAGTTTTTCCTTCTTAATACTAATTTACAAAATAATCTTACGTTTGTGTAACTCGTGCTTTATAAGGAACAGCGCATTCTCAGAGAAAACGTTGTATTTTTTTTAAAATCGTTAATTCCTTAACTTATATAATTATAGATAAGTGAATTAAGCCTATCGGGCTGCAGTAATCGATTGACTTCCGGTCGGATGCACTTCTCGCTACACAGCACACCTGCTTCGCGTTCATTATTGGCACAATTTTATCGCCGTTTTGAACAATCAATCAGGTTTTCGTCTGGTAGTAGGTACTCTACACGAAAACATAACAACGAAGGTTTTGTGATAATGATTTTGTGGTAAATAAAGTTCATGCAGCTATGAAGGCTGTATATTAATTTAACCTTACATGGACACAAACATTAGAATAGATTGAAACGGGATTGCTACCGTATCTTATTATTTTTGAGTTCCAGATATTTCCGACACTGTTGCCACTGCCACGCCAGCGCCGCGACAAACAGTTACACACTGCTGGAGCTCTATTTTTGAACTCGCTCGCACTCACTCGCACTCGCTGCAAGGTGGCGAGTGATTTTCGTTCGAAGATGAATTAAAAGTCATAGAAAAAACTCGTTGTCGAACATCACTCGCCATTTCGAAGCGAGTGATTCAAAAATAGGGCCCCTGGTCGAGGCGTTACTGATGTTGTTGCGGGTAAGCTGATTCGAAGTATGCTTCTTCGAAGTTTTTTTTTTGCTATCACTTGCGGTACCATTGTTCACAAATTCACTATTTTCTCGCACCTGTTATCAACACACTAACAAAACTCATAGTATCTACACGCGAAACGACCTTTTGTTAAATTATACGGTTTTTGCACTTACGATTGACTAGATTCCAGATATGACACAATTTAAACCCATCCTCATGATTGATTTATTTTGTATTTTGTATTTTCAATCGCTTCACTGACCAATCTTGGTATGTAATTGTTCTGTCGAAATTAACTGAGGGTTAATGAAACTCAATCGAGTGGTTTGGACCCGATTCGAACAAATGATCTGCTATTGCTGATTTCTGTTTGTCATTGTTTTGACCGCTTTTATATTATGTTTCTTTATTCGGCTGTTTGGCCTATGTACGAACTACCACAGCTGGAGTCAACTTTGTAGACACCAGGTTTTTCTTAAGGAAGCCTATCTTTAGGAGATCGCAGACATTGTGTCCCTTTTCTTAGTGGAGTGAAGACAGTTTTAATTGAGTATTTTTTAAAGAATATTAGAGACCCCATAAGGTACCTACATGGCAGCAATCCTGTTACAATCTATTCTAAAGCTTTGATAGCTGTCGTAATTTAAAAGGAAAATCGATAACTGGATTATGTAGGAGACAATTATTATTTTTGTTGTATAATAAGTAGTCTTAATTCCATTTTAAACACCTATTACGATGGAACCACTGAATAAACAGGGTGTCCACATTCTGGAAAATCAGGGAAAGTCAGGGAAAAGTCAGGGCAGCTCAAAGCAGTCAGGGAAAGTCAGTGAAATAGATGGCTCACCAGGAAAGTCAAGGAGAAATTGAATTTTGTCTCCAAAAACACTGTTTGTCTCCTAAAATTTCCCAGTGATTGTAAAATGAGGAATATAATTAATTATGCTAACCCTTAATCTTGACTATCGAAGCATTTTTTCATCAAAACTTACAAGGTGACGGGTTGGTACCGTAGGTAGGCTCAGTGAATCAACCTTTCTAAGTCAAAGAAGCATTTGTTTGCTTGGCGGGGTAAACCGCGGCGTTATCGGGGCTATGACCTTGCTTCTTAAGCACTGTTGGTTTACATTTTCTGATACAATTAGTAAAAAATTAACACTAATTTGCAGTAACACAGCTCTTTATCGATGTTTTTTTTTCTGATTTACCCCGTTTTCTTTAAGAAAAATAAGCAATCATCTGTTTTCATGACTTGTGTCGTTATATTTTTTGTTGACAAATCCTCATTACAAACATTCATAAGGCGAAATGTTAATTTTGATTTGAACTTATAACAATAATGTAGTTTAGGTCACCTATGACAATATCAAATACGAAAGAAAAAAAAGAATAAAACCGCCTCCAAAAAACTGACTGAAAAACTCAAAATAACGCCTTCTATTCAGAAGAAACAAATAGAGTAGCAACCAAGACTGTTGGTGCACGTAAGTTTGACATCAAGTCCGACGCCAAATGAATTTCAGAAGTCTTCCGAATTCTGAAAAAAACAAGGCAAACGCGTTATTTTGAGCTTTTTAGTCTAAGAAGGAAGTAATTAATTTAATGTATATGTTAATGATGTCGTTGGAATTTTATAATATTTGAGTATGTTGATCTAGTAAGGCTTCGAAAAATGTATGCAAAATTTAGTTAGTGTACGTATGTTTGTATTTTTGTCCACGGATTTCTCGAAAACGAGCAGTCGCAGTGAGATGATTCTCATGAAAGTCATGACAAAAAATCAAAATGGTCATATTCTCAGTGACAACAACTTTGATGAACTGCGCCGTCTTTTCGAATTGTCACGAAATTATAAAAATAAACAGCACATGAATTTGGCCTATGTTTACGGCTTGAGTACCTTGTTTGGAATATTTTAAAAATATTTTCAGTATCTCTTCTTTCTAGCCGATTCTAAAAACTTTTAGTGCACCCCTCGAACACACAAAAAAAGATAGAAATACCAAGATAATTGCAAACACGGTTTTTTTATTTCGAGAAAACATACATCAGTTTGGATAGGTATATTTAGAAGCTCAGTTTCGTTTATTAGTGTGCAATAGAGTACAAAAAAATTACATTAATAATTTTCATATACGTATTGCTTTAGCTTTACACCTACCCAAAAGATAATTTCTTTTTACCTTCGAAGCCTTCGTTTGAATGGCTGAAGCTTGTTACTTGTTGAAGGAACTCGGCATATTTCAATTTTATTCAGCGTTCATAATCGAGTGACAGGATTTGTGAAAACCGTTCTAAGAAGCTTATGAAGCTTTGGTAAGAATGTTGGAGTAATCAATCTTGAATTGTGCCAATGCTGAAATATTGGGACCGAGATTGTCACCTGCGACTTTTATAAATAACTTTAGATATCATATGTGACAAAAATATTAAGGGACAACGTATGAAACTCTAAATAATCTTATCTATAAAATCAGTTTATAACTACCTGATAAAATTTCGATGTGCGTTCATAATCTTATCACCGAGATTAAGATTGAGTATTGCTCTGATATTTAGAAGTTACGATTCACGCTCCATGTGATCTCACGCAGTTATCAATCATGATCGATGTGTTGTACACAAACGTACATTTGTAGAACGAGGTTTACCATAATCACTTACTCATTCCATTCAGCAAACGACGGATTGGAGTGAAATGCGGCGTGAACCCTCAACTACCCGTATACCGTCGTTCAAATTCGACGAACTGCGAAATGGATAGGGCTAATTTGCTGCTTGCTTCACGTTTGAAAAAATAAAAAACCTCACTTTTCTGTGTGATTTATTTATAATCGACGAATGATGTTTTAATTGGGGAACCGTCCATAGAACGGTGTTATACATTCATATTTTCTGAACTACTATATTAACATGGAAGAAAAAAATCTTTTTTACCCAAAATAAACTTTGTGTTTAAATTGAATCCGTAGTTATAAGACATGCGGAATTGTTTCAGATATTCCCATATGCGTTATCTGTCCACAAGTTCATACAAAATGACTTTCTAATTATCTGTTGGTGAGTGTTTATCTGATTTGGTGAAAAAATAACATTTTGGTAGGAATTTAGTGCCTGATAAATAAGTTAATTACTGTCTATCACTGAGCTATTAGATAAGAAATATTCGTCTAATAAAATGTTATTTTAAAATAGGTAGTTTTATATTTATTCAGTCGGATAAGTTTTATCTGAGTTGGTAAAATTGGCCCTAAACCGTTTAGCTCTATAAAATACCAAAGTAGCACTCCGTATAATTACTCAAATGAAAAATACACAGGTTTCATTCAGCATTTCGTAGAATTCTCGCTGTTCCTTTTGAAAGTAGAAACCGGATTACTGCTCTGTTCGTGTGGTGCACAATTACTATACCGCCGGCAAAGCTAAGTGGGCGTGTTTGTATCGTAGTTCGTCTCTTCAAATGCTCGCTCGCGGACAATTGCGCAAATGCGATTCAATTGCTCTTTCTTAGTTCGAGGCTGTTTTACAAAATAGTGACTAGACAGACTTTTAAAGTATTTGAGCCGTGGCGCAGCCATTTTGTTATAAGCACACTTCCTTGTAATTTTCCTAGAATTAAGGCATTTTTCACCAGTGGCAAAAACTAACAAATGAATTATTCAAATAAATAACGTCATTTCGTTTGTAGTATCTGGCATATAACGCTATCCTTCGTTAATTACCTGAACACTTAGCTCTTGCCTTAGTACTAATTACTTGAGTCTAGTTTCCAGCTTTAACGACTTAGCAAGATGATTGATTTTTAGTTAAATCACGTATACTTCAATTTACGGTACAGTGTAAGTTTAATAAAAACCGGTACAGTAGTTTTTGGGATATGGGTAATAACTAAAAATCTTGAATAAAAAAATTAAAAAAACAACAAACAACGACTTCTAAACACTGACACTAAAGCAATTAACGCATTCGTCATCTATTTATGAGAAACAAATTCTTTTGGACTCGGTGCATGATGTTTGTAGACCGTTAGTGTCGTAGTGTTAGATACGTCTGCCACTGCCGATGTCGTTCGCCGAACTATCCAGGAAGAATTTGCCAAAATAAAGATCGCGCCGCCGACGAGTGCCACCCCAAGGCTACAGCAGCGGACATTCGCCGACATTGTTCAGCCAAGCAGACCAGGGAGGGAAAACACAACAAATAAATCAACTCCTAAAAGTAGACCGGCTATTATAGTAGAATCCAAAAAGAAGGTACTTAGCCCGACTGAGACGCTTAAAAACTGGAAAAGCTCCGTCTCTTTCAAGGATACAACATACTCTCCGGCGGCCGTCAAGTACGTCTCAAACAATAAACTTCGTGTGGAGTTTGACTCAGTCGAGCAAAGAGAGGAAACTCTTCGAAAGGTACGCCACCCCAACTCACAAGTCAACGCCGAAGTGTCTAAAACCTTAAGCCCTATGATCATAGTCAAAGGTATTTCTGAAGGAATCTCAGCGGATGATCTCGTTAACACACTTATTGGTCAAAACATCTGTCTAAAGAACAGTGTCACCAAAGAAGAAGACTTTGTGTTCAAATTCAAACGAGCTAACCGTAACAAAAATCTCTATAATGCGGTATTTTTGACCGCTCCTCAAGTCTGGCAGGCAATAACGAATCAGGTCAAACTTAACCTTGATCACCAACGTGTCCATGCTGACAATTATATCCCGCTGCTACAGTGCTATAAATGCCTGCAGTTTGGACATACAAAGGCGCGTTGTAGTCAAAATACTTCTATATGCTCCCATTGTGCTGAACCCAACCACGAATACAGAACTTGTCAAGATAAAAAGGACTCAACAAAGCTGCAGTGCCATAATTGCGTTCAATTTGCTAAAACCAGCAACAACAAAATCAAGGTAAATCATAGTGCCACCTCCTCTGCATGTCCTAGAATGCTTCTAATGCTCGAAAAAATCCGCTCACGAACCGTTTATGGCTAGTAGTTCTATGAATAATTATAATCCAACACACAACTTTATCTCCCTTAAATGCACACAAATAAACCTTGCTCGCTGCAAAAATGCACATCAAGAACTGATCGTTTACCTATCAAACTCTGACAGCAACATCGTTTTCATTACTGAACCTTACACTGCTAATGTTGGTATTATTAAATCAGTACCTGGATACTCAATTTTTCAATTTTGCACAACTCCTCCTGTCAAATCTGCAATTTTAATAAAAAATGGAAGCTTTAGCGGTCTAGGAATCACCGAATACTCCGACTCAAACCTAAGCATTGTCCAACTTAAAAATAGGCGCGGAAATAGGATGTATCTTGCGTCCGTATACATACCGCCTCGCTCTGATGACAGTAACACTATGGGCAAGTTGGAGCAATTTCTGAGGGGTACCACTGGCGCTACGCACATGGTCTGCGGAGACTTGAATGGTCACCACACTGCATGGGGCTCCCCAGTATGTAACCGAAGAGGAAACGATATCTACGATCTCATGACACTGTATAATCTAAATGTGTGCAACATCGGGAATGAACCAACCTTTCAAACCGTCATAAACAACATCCCGAGGCAGTCGATAGTAGATATTACGATGATCGACGACAATCGTCATTTCACAGTAACTGACTGGACTGTAGACTACAACATATGCCCGTCATCGGATCATAACGCCATTAGATTCAGTCTGTCTCTTGGCACTAGTCCCCCCGAAAAACCCAGCAAACTGTCCACATTTAAATACTGCACTGGTCATGTAAAATGGGAAGAGATAAAACCCCAATTCGTTAATGAAATGAGAAGACAGTTACCAAACAATCAGGATTTTCAATCTATGGACAGCAACTCCCTAAATATGTACACGGAGAAATTCGTAAAAGCCGTACAACTTAGTTGCGACAAGTTTCTTCCTAAGTCTTCTGGTCCCCCACGTCACGCTCCATGGTGGAACGACCGCCTTGAAGAACTTAAGCGGGCAGTCATCTCAAACCATCACAGACTGAGCAGGGCGGTCAGACGTCAACTTCCTTTAGACAACCTTATTCGAGAACGTGATGAACTAAAAGGTGAATACTCCGCTGCCTGCCGTACTGCTTCTTCGGAGCACTTCCGTGAGTTCTGCAACAGACAGACAAAGGAGAACGTCTGGTCTGTCACAAACCGAATAATTAAGACACGGCCACTCACTCAACCGCCTGCGACCCTGAAACTCTCTGATGGCTCTTTCACTCATGACGCTGAAGATACGGCGCGCGCACTCATAGATAACTTCTACCCATCCGACACACCTGATCTTCCTGGGACGCAAAGTGAATTCCGATCTGAAATGCATAGGCAAATGCACACCTCAAACGAAAAACCGTTTACCTACGAAGAAATCCTCACAGCTCTTAAAGGTATGAATCATAAAAAGGCCCCCGGACTAGACCACCTGACCTCCGACATTTGTTTACATGTGGCCCAATGGTTCCCAGACGAAATTCTGGGCATCGTCAATTGTTGTCTCCGTATCCAGCACTTTCCAAAGAGTTGGAAAACTGCGATCACAAAAATCATACCCAAACCTAACAAGGATAACTACAACCTTCTTACCAGTTACCGCCCAATTGGCCTTATCAATGTTTTTGGAAAGATGCTGGAAAGATTGATCGCAAATAGGCTTATACATCACCTTGACAAATCGAACAATAGCGCCCCCAATCAATTTGGATTCAAGTGCCAGCGGTCAACAGTAATAGCTATTAAAAGAGCCCTCGACATCGTTGAAGCTGCCAAGGCGCGAGGCGAGCAGGTGGTCGGAGTCTCGCTTGACATAAAAGCTGCTTTTGACCGAGCTTGGTGGCCGGCCATTTTTCACAGGCTCCGAGTCACCGACTGTCCTGCAAACATATACCAACTGCTTATTAGCTATGTCGAGGACCGAGAAGTAATGATTAACTTTGCAGATACCACGGTCCGCAAGTTTATGTCCAGGGGATGCATCCAGGGATCCGTCATAGGCCCCATGCTATGGAACATAGTGCTTGACCAACTCCTGCTCATGCCGATGCCTCCTGGGTGCCATCTCCAGGCGTATGCTGACGACGTACTTTTACTAGGTCACGCAAAAGACATCTCGGACCTGCAAGAAACCGTTAACCGCAGCTTAGACGAGATCTTCAAATGGGGAAAAGAAGTGAAACTTGAATTTGGACCGAACAAAACTAAACTCATCGCATTTACTAACCGCGCACTCCGGGCCAAAATTTACGCAGGTAATAGCCTACTTCCATTTACTGACACCGTTAAATATCTTGGAATTATAATCGACCGCAAACTTCTTTTCAATAAACACATTGAGTATATCACTGAAAAAGTTAAACGTGTATACACCAAGCTCACTCTTTTTGTACGTCCTACCTGGGGCGTACACTCCGACAATGTAAAGATTTTATACTTGCAAGTAATAGAACCGATTGTCTGCTACGGCGCAAGTATCTGGGCCCGTGCTGTCAGAAAACAATACAGTGCACAAAAGCTTCTTTCCTTACAACGCTTGTTCGCTATCAAAATGATTCAAGGTTTCAGAACTGTCAGCACAGCTGCCTCCATATCAATTGCACAACTAACACCTCTACCGGCTAAAGTCCTCTCCATCGCTGACATCGAGAACTCGAAAATTTTAGGCATTTCATCGTATCTCCCAGATGACGTCCCCATAGAGTCATTGTGCCCACCTGCTGACCTTTTACATCCCTCATTGCGCAAAGGCATTGAGTATAAAGAAATTTTCACGGCCCCTGATCTTGAGATGATAAACACCGATAGAAGATGGAAACTATTCACCGATGGCAGTAAACACGAACAAAAGGTTGGTGCTGCACTCATCATCTTCGACCCTGACGGAGCGCAGACAGCGACCATCAAGTTGAAGCTGCATAATTGCTGCTCTGTGTTCCAAGCAGAAATGTTCGCAATACAAAAGGCCACCGAACAAATACTAGTGCGAAACCTTCCTCGCTCGATTATTCTATCTGACAGTAAATCTGGACTTCAAGAACTGCAGAATGGCAGCAGCCAGAACAAGTTTGCTGTCGCCATTCACAAAAATATTCTGCAAGCCCAAGAAAAAGGATTGGTCGTCGAGTTTGCATGGGTAAAGGCACATGCCGGAGTCCCTGGAAACGAACTGGCGGACACGGCGGCCAAGGCGGCTGCCAACTTACGCAGAACTCCGGATTTCCTGCACACTCCTATCAGCTACATTAAACTCCAAAACAGCTATAAATGTGTAGAAGCGGCAGAATCTCTCTATTCCAATCCAAACACTTGCATCCACACTAAATCCCTTTTCCCAACATACCATTATCTTTCCGAATACTTAGCCAAAGTCAAGCCTACTTTTGCAGTCACTCAGCTATTAACCAATCACGGGTATCATAAAGAATATCTACATCGTTTCCATATCACGGTGGATGACAAATGTCCTTGCGATAATACCCAAACTCAAAGCTGGATGCATCTTTTGCATTCCTGCCCCCGCTTCGACGCAAAACGCTCTGACCATGTTATCACGTGCAACATACTACGAATCAATCCCTACAACTTATCTGAGATAATTACCAAAGACTCCACCCTAAACTCCTTTCACAGCTTTCTCACGTATGTCGTGAACCACTTGAAAGAATTCAATAACACTTAAACCATTCTCCACCTATAATCATACATGAACCAAGAAAATGAAACCAATTGTTGTTATTGCGGAAGTACACCGTTAGCTCCGCAAAAACCGACATTCCGTTAGTCGACACATTAAAAAAAAAAAAAAAAAAAAAAAAAAAAAAGTGTAACCTTGATATCATGCACCGTCTCCAAAATTATTTGTTTTTCCTAATGCGTTAATTTAAGCTTTTTAATCAGTTTTTTGAAGTCAGTTTAATTGGTAAAAAAAGAGATTAAAATTAAATTAATTATAATTCCGCGTTTCTTAACACCTCAACCGACAAGATGGACAGACGACCTTACAAAGATCGCAGGATCAAACTGGATGCAGACCGCCAGTGATCAGTCGCTGTGGAAAGCCGTGGGGAGGCCTATGTTCAGCTGTGGATGTTCTGTGGCTGATAATGATAACGATGATAATTAAATCAGTAAATTCAATATGTATGTATGTGACATTGTTGGAATTTAGTAATATTTGATTATAAGCATCTACTTAACTATGAAGATATCAAATCTTCATTCTTAATGGTAACGGATGAGGGTTAAATAATTTAGCTTACAAGTTATTTCTATCGAACCACTAATTCTTAAAGGTTAATTGCCCATATCGTTGGATGCTGCGTTAACCGCAATATACTTGTACAGCGTCAGCACAACAGGTTACCCACTTATGTTGCAAACTAGCCCTTATTACAATTAAATAAGATACCGCAGTGTTTACCTTGACGTGCTGTTGTCTGTACACCCATAAACAACCTTTGCTGTTCTTCACTATTTAGTAGCAAGAAGTAAAATAAAATGCTATCACAATAGGTTAACCGCAAAACTGAGATGTTTCTGACGTCACTTTTGAAGTCACTTGTGACGTCTACTTCTTCCAATTTATGTAATTTATTATGAACTAAATGTTCTCCTTTTAAGTGAAAGAAAGATCGTGTAACAGACAAGGATGGTACGGAGTACATTAAAAGTCGTAGCCGACCTATCAAATCAACCCGGCACGGGGACTGCACTAACTAGGCGTCCACCATACGGAAGCACGTTACGAAAACATCAACGCCTCCGCCTAGGATCGACACCGGATAGCGAAGTTGTCACATGTCAAACATTTTTCACATTGCAAACATGTCCAATTCAAAAACACAAATGCAGTTGGTACATTTAATTTTGTCCTGTGTAGGTATTCATAGTTTTTTCCGATAAATATAAGATAATTACTCTTTAAAAGTTTACTTCTTGTGATCAAAGTCTAAACCTTTATGTGTTTGTAAGAAAGTGATTATAAATGGCTTTAGACAATATTAAATATTATGTGTAATGAGTTCAAAAGAAAAAGCCCGTGAATCATTATGGCGAGATTTTAGTGATAAAATTAAGCTCGATAAGGTGGTTTTTGAATCTTATTTCATAGTTACAGATTCTCTTACCAAATAGCGTCAATTTACATATTTGAAACTTATTTACACAAAATCGTGCGGTGGTACGCAATGTTTAATTTATCGATATCGATAGTTTGATCTGAGAATCATCTAAGGCGTGGTGGAGGTGGAGGCTTAGAGTCGGGGTAAAATCCTTTGTTTAAATATTGTATTAGGATGAAATAAAAAAGTAATTTATAATGTTTGTTTCAGGTCATTTCAAAAAGAAAAAATTATGGCATAGCTTCAATCTACTCATGCACTCACATTATACAAATATTAATATATGATTCTTTAAGTATTAATATTTTTCTTTAGATAATTTTAATACAGGAAAAGGCAAATTTAATTGAGTTAATATATTTTTTATCAGGTAATGTGTTTGGTAAATTGCGCTTTAAAGCATCGTAAAAGGAATCGTGATACTCGTAACGTTGGTTGTTTTTGATTCTGAAATGTAATTTAAAGTAAATAAATATATTTTGTTTAAGGTCTAGACTAGACATTTAATTGATTACTTACTAAACTTAAAGTTTTTGTTTTAGTGGTGAATACTAACATGACAATAGTTTATCACTTAAACAAAACCAAGGTTAGTTAAGTTATTATTATCTTCTCGGTAAGAAAATAAAACACGTTTTTACAGATTAACTTTTCGCGAGTTTATTAATTTTATCCCAACGTTTCGAACACTTTACAACGATCGTGGTCACGGGTAGACTAAGATGTTATTTGTCATTTACAGAGTTTTGAAAAATTACACTACCGTTACTCAATAATATTAATTAACGTTCCTATGTAAAAAGGGGTACGTATTACAATACCGAATTTTAAAACACCGAATTCATAAGCCCTACGAACGGAAGGCCGAATTTTTATGCCGAATGTTTATATGATCGAAAGTTCTAAATACCGAAAGTTTGAAATCCCGACAATTCGAAATACCGAATCGAATTTAATTGGAATGCCGAATACTAAAATGCCGAATTTTCAAATACCGACTGTTTATATGACCGAAAGTTTAACATACCGACTGTTAATATGACCGAAAGTTCAATACACCGACTGTTTATATGACCGAAAGTTTAATATATCGAAAAATTTAAAACCTGATGATTAAAAATACCGAATTTTACTAGACCTATGAACGAAACGCCAAACAAATTGTATACCATTGAGATTGAGGATCATTAAGAAAAACAAATTTTGATTGACCCCGACTCGCCGTGGTCCTTCGCCGTGATACTAGTCTGCCCGATACTAGAGTGTAATTCAAAAGCCGGAGGCGCGGAGGAAGAGCAGCCCTCGCCCACCCCTCGCCTCGCAGCAAGCCGAAGCTGCGGAGGCGAGCGTGGGTGCCTGAGATTCGCTACGCTAGGGCGAAAGGGCTGCACTTCCCGCAGCGCCGGAGAAAAGCAAAACCTATGCATGCCTGTTTAATTGCTTGCATGCTGCATGCCTGCTTGCTACATGCATGCATGCCTGCTTGCTTGATTGCTTGCATGCTGCATGCCTGCTTGATTGCTTGCATGCTGCATGCCTGCTTGCTACATACATGCCTGTTTGATTGCTTGCATGCTGCATGCTGCATGCCTGCTTTATCTAACTGTAATTTTAATCCACCTTTTTGAGAAGTAAACACTCTTAAATTACCGACACTCATTGTAACAAATACAATTTTTCACTGCAACACAATTAATTACTTTCCCGAAGCAAACAATAATTACGAATAAACTAACGTGAATGTAGTGACAAAAAGAAGTCATCTTACAATTAAATAGGTACCACTACCCACCCACATTGTAAAAAAAAACAAAACGCCTACCGCAAAGTTAATCTTACTTTCGGGATTTTGAACTTCGGTATACTAACTGTAGGTATATTAATCTTAGGCATTTCAAACATTCGGGATATGAACCTCTGGTATTTTGAAACTTTTGAGATTTCGAACTTTCGGGAATAATCTCGTTATTTGAAATTCGGCATATTGAGCTTCGGTATATCGAGCGTAGGTATTTCATTTGTAGGTATTATGAACTTTCGGTATTATAATTACGTATTATAATACCGAATGTTCAAAAAAAAGTGTTTTATTTTGATGAGTGATATTCGCGTAAACTTCAGAAACAAGTATTCTCGGTAAGGAGTCCATATAACGCCATCGATAAATTATCGTGCAAAGCGCAGGATAGGACATCACTATTTCTTATGTTGGCCAGGTTGACAATCGGCTTAACTATATTGACTATAGTAAACGAGCTAAATTAAACTAAAACTAAAAATTGAAACTTACAAATAATAATATTTGTAAGTTTTAATCGAGGAAAAACGATTTTTAATGTTTTTAAATAATCTATTGACTACTTAGCAAACTATTTAACAACCTATTCCGCCACTAGAGCAAATTTGACGGATTTTTTAACAGTTTGGCTTTAATTTTAAGAAAATAGTTTTGATGACTAATAAAAACGTAAACATAGCTTTAAGTTTTCAATGGTTTTATTTGTAACTTTAGTGCAAGTTAACGGACAGTAGGTAGATAAATAATATTAATGTATTTTTTGTAAATAATATCCGTTGAGAGACTTGATTAAAGTTAATAGCACACTATCAAGATTATTCAGCGTATTTAAGTGTGCAGTGACTAATTTATCGGCTATCAGTGTATGGTAATGATTCACCATTAAAGTTTTTGTTGATTTTTCCACCACTTGTTTTTTTTGTATTTTTTTACTAACATACCTTATTATTATAAATTGCACTAAAATCACAACGTGTCAGGCAGAGAACTAACCCAGCGTTTGGCGCTTTATTAAATTTGCATAGTGAATAAAACTTAAATAACAAGCATTATTGGCATTATTGAAGTTAGTTATCTTTCGTTTGTGTTCGAATCGTTTGGAATCCCCAGTATATGTTAGGCGTTAAAGAAAGCGCTTGCAAAATTCAACAGGCTAGGCATACACCCGGATTGCGTAAGACACGGGGTTCAATTCCTCGTCTGTCACAACAGCCACAGTTGCTTTTTACAAGTGCAATTTGCTACAAAATTTGGTTTTAAGTCAGCGTTGCCAGTAACTAGTAATTGAGGAGCGAAAAACTAATAAATGGTAGTAAGGCAAACATTATCTGACAAACTGGACGCATTTTATGAAAAATATATTATTTCAATTCTTTAAACACAATCAGGATAAAAACTAGAGAATACTATAGAATCATATACTAGAGATTCATGACTTATCAATTAATTGAATTATGAGCAAGTTATGAAGGCGAAAAATATTTTTGAATCAGTCAAAGTCATCAAAGGGCCAGAAACACACGAATGACCCTAGTGATTACTCAATGCAACTTATGACTGTTATTCTCGTGAATGACAGCCCGTTTGATAAGGGTAAGCGGTTAGATGCCCACCACTGGGCGACTCGCCGTAAGTAACGCATGCGGCGCGCTGTTCTCGATCCGAGGTGGTTACGTTACGAACTTAATAGATGTGCGTTAAAGTATAGAGTTTCAATCAAAGAATTCTAATTTTATTCTAATTGACGACCCGTCTGGTGTAGTGGCCGAAAAATCGCCTACTACGCAGCGGGTTGCGGGTTCGATCCCCGCACAATACAAACATTTGTGTGCATGAACATGTCTGTTTGTATGGGTCTGGGTGTTATCTATGTATTTCATGTATGTAGTTACTGCAATATGTGGGTATTGCGCAACGGAATGTAACGTGTATCTCGAATGAATGTCTGTTTATTAATGTTCTAAGTTAGCCTAATACATTGAATATAAAGTAGGAGCGTGCGGCGTACACTACACCTCCCCCGTATTGGAAAAAAAATGAAATAGCATTAATTTTTTTTTATAATTTTGAATTTTGATAATATTATCATAAAAAATAATTAAACCAAAATACAACAAAAATACAAACAATTCTTTATGCTGTGCAATTTTGAAAACTACAAAAAATATTAATTATAATACCAATTATCTATTTAAAAAATACCGAATACAAAAAATGGTAAAGGAACAACAATTTTGATGTTAAAATTAAATAGTATGTACCAAAATACTTAAACAATTTTGACACAATTTGAAAAAATAAGCATTGTTTGTTTTATTAATATCTTAACTTTTAAAAATAATGAACATTTGTGTGAAGAATTACTATGTACCTTTTAATTAATCTTATTTTTTAATTTAGGCCTTTATACCAAAAAAGTCGATTTAACAAAATATTATGTAAACGTTATAGAAATACTTAAATGAAACTATAGCCAGATTATTATAATTTGTTTAAAAGGAAAAAAATATATTCCTATAACATGGAACTAGAATTCTGAATACAGATTAAAACGTTACATTATTATAAAGATTTTGTTGACATTCATTTCAATAACCTAACTTACTAAAATATTCGTACAAAAAAAAGTTTGATTATAAACCTTAAAATGATAACACATTTTACATTAACGAGTATTACTATGAATAGACCAGTAGACGAGTCAATTGACATTATAACATTTTTAACATTCTTTAAAATACTGTAAACTTAATTTTATTTCAGCTGTATATAGAAAAAGATTTTAATAAAATATTCTGTTAAAATATGACATTAATTCATTTTAACTGTCTCTAAAAGCGCATGAATTAGCAAATATGCTATTAAAATATTGCAACTTGATTGAACCAACAACAAAAATGTTAACACAATTCAAATTCAGTGAATCTGGATACCTAACACATTCTCATTCTGATAAATATTTATCATCAAAACCAATTGCTTTTTTACTTATCAATTTATTTATTTAACACTTACATAATTATTCTGCCTCTTATTATTTGAATTTGTTTATATTGCTTAAAAAAAATCTTTTATTTCTCACATATTGATTTAAAGTCGTAACATCTTTTTAAGTATCAATATACCCGTGGTACCTACCACTAATCGTCAAAGTATCTATTTTCTTTTATTTAGTATGACATACAACAACAACTACCTATCTCAATCATTATAACTCGTATTAAAACATAAATCGTAACACTTCATGACGTGTTCGACTCTCATGAACGTATTCCCTCTTTGTACCTTCCTTTCATTTTTGGGGTGTAAATATTGGGGTGGCCACCCATAAGTCACTTTAGTTATACTTACATATGTATTTAACCTATTATAATTGGAACATTTATATTTTATTTACAGTCTAGACTTTTAGCATGGTACATTTATATTATTTATTTAATTGGTACACTTTCATTTATTTATTTATATACTTGCTATGCATAGCCATATTTATACTAGGGGCATTGTTTTAAGATTCATCGATCTCCAAATATTTTCACAGAGAGAAGCTCGTCTACACCATGATCAAATAAAGGATCTGACACCCTGTATTGTACCTTGTACCTTTGTACCATTAATTGTACCTTTTTATTTATTCATTATAAAACGGGTTATCATTTAAGATCGATAATGATCTCCAACTGCTTACACGAAGAAACCTCGTTTACGTCATGATCAAGCTGAAGGATTCAACACCGCTTTTTGCCTCTCGTTATGAGGTAGGGCAACCTATTACTTCTATTACTACATTATCGCTTTGTATAAACTTTTATCTATACTTCAATATCAAATCATAAAGCAACATCTCCTAATGAATTCTTTAGCTTATTAATTTGTTTACTTTTGGGTGATCAGTCCAATTGTATGACAAAATATTTAAACTAAAGTCTTCCCATTTCCTAAATAAAACTTGCTAACATACCTATCAAACAGAATAACCTTCCCATCTATACTTTTTCAAAACTCTAAATACCACATCCTTTTCAAATCCTAGCTGAATGTAACTAATGCACTCTATTGGTACAAAAGCAATTTAATACATCCATGTAAACCTTCAAAACAATGTACTTCACAATAATGTCATGTCCGTGAATAAAATTGTCATATCCGTAGAATCCTTAAAAAACTCAACTCTTTAATTTAATAAAATGATTACCTTCTCTGTATCATTTCTTGATAACTTATTTAAAATATCGATATAAAAATGTTAGGTATCCAACTGCTAACAAAATATATTTTAACTTAGAAACTTTCCAGAACTTCCTCTAAATAAAGACATAGATGATGCAACCGAAAATCAGATTATCAAAACAATTACTGGTAACGCTACATGATATTATTCACTACGGTCAGCTTCATATTTCTTTAGAATCATCGCGAACTGCAATATTGTCACGCATCAGCAATATTGATCTACACGCGCAAATTATCGTGAACTTTGTATGATGTTGCAACTACTTACCTTTTTAGATATTAGCGATGCTATTTATTTCATAATACCAAAATTTAAATAGAACTATACTATTTCATAATGCATAAAAAAGAAAGTATGTTTAAATGAAACCTCAAACTAATCGAACTAATATGAGCTTACTGCAAAAGTTAATCAACAAGTATGTATGTACTTAGTCTGAAAAAATAATTCAGGTATATCTAGATAAACCATATTGAGTGATCATAAATTCGTTATTTATATACTCTTTAAATACTATTGTTTATTACACAGACTTTTTTTTTGAGATTGACTGTACTTTTTGTACGATAGTTCCTACTAAGTATTGATTTCTGAAATTTAATATAACTAAAATATGAAGTTGTTCTTATAATTAAATAATTTGACTATTAACAAATATTACAAAAAAATGACACACGATAATTTTAGAAAAATAAATCAATTTTCAAAACTATAGTAATTGAATATATAAATTATATTATGACTTTAAAAATGAAGTAAGGTTGGTTAAGTTTTGATAGAAACGAAATGTAGGTACAGTGAGATAAAAAATAATTAACGGAGCTTCAATTTCATCTAAATAAAAACAAACCTATTAGGATAAAATAATTAAGGACTTACCTTAGTTAGTGTATTATGGTTCTGCCTTTTTGCAAGTGGTTTTAAATACGACTTACCTTTGTTTACGTTACACCTCAAATACCTAAAGAAGTATTGTTACTCCAATAACATTCTATTAAAATTACTATGTTTACCTTTGTAACTAAATAAACGATATTTTTATATAAACTTTCCTATTATTCTTATAATATTTTACTTTTATACCTGTAAGTTAAGAATTAAGTTTACTTTAGTATCAACATTTTACTATAAAGTTAACTTGAATCTAAATTACTATTTCGTAATCTAAATAAACATACGAAACAGAAAAATATATGGTTTGAACTGTACTAAGATCGAGAGCTCGGAATTCAAGACAATGCAATATTCCTAATATGCTTGTTAAAAAAGGAATAATATGATAAAGTTGATTATGCCTGTTTTAGAAATTCACTGATAAACTTGAGTGTTAAAAGATTCTAAAAATATAAATATTGAAATAAATTACCGTTTTAAGACTCTAACAATGACTACCTATAATATCGTACCAAGAACTGACTATTTTACTTTCGTCACTTAATTTTACCAATAGTAAATGTAAATTAAGTAAATAAATGAAATTAAGTGTACAAAGCTAAATCACTAACAAACTCGGTGGACACACATGTTTGTTACCTTGAAAAATGATGATTGCCACATTCCTAGCAGATAATGTTACCGTATTGTACCTAACACACTTGCGAAATACTTTATTTTCTTATACAAATTAATCCGAAACACATTCTACTATCATTTAAAAAACATGGAAATATGAAAAGTTCTATGTACTTACCATGTGAAATGATAACGATTTTCTGTCCGAATAAATTTAAGTGTATATATGTCTTTAAATATCAGTTAAAAGTAATAATGTTGATTTAAAAACTATTTGACTCGTCTACTTGTGTGTAACAGGAATGCTTTTAAAAACATTAGAGATTACAAAAATTGGGATTATACCAGCATTATATGGATCAGCGCCCAGGAAACCATCACTCTATCATCTGGCACCATCATCGCCCGGCTGCCAGCAATTCTCTAAACTATCCCAATTTATTCTTCCATATCTCATTCTTCATTCTTCTTTATATATATTTTTTCAAGTTATGTTTGTCAGTGCACCATTTTTAGTCCAAATTTACAATTTTACTTTTAATAGTCCGCAGATTCAATTTTAAACAATCACTTTTTTTTTACTTTAAGGCGAATGCACAGCACTGCCCTAAGGCAGCACTGGCAGGGTCGCCATGCAATATGTGCAATTTTGAAACAAAAAGTATTTAAGTATTATATACGTTGTCTGGCACCCATAACACAAGCTTTGAGTAGCTTTCTTTGGGACTAGATGGCGATGTGTGGGATTTTCCAAAGGATATTTATATTTATAAACGCCTCGACGCCTCGCCTCATACGGTGCAGTCGCCAAAAATCCGTACATAATTTGACAATTTCCAGCTTCTGCATCGACACTGTAGTGAAGCTAACGCGCGTTCGCATCGCGACTGCAACGATGCTAAAAGTAGCGCAGTGTGTAAAGGTTGACATTTGCGACTGCATCGATGCTTACACGCGTTTTGGTTCTTCCTTGATTTGTCGAAAAACGTGCACCTTAGCAACGAGACGGCATCGCTGCGAAAAGTCGCAGTGTGGGTCTTAGTTTGTTAAATAAAGAGGTACATTATTTTAACTGTTATTAAATAATTAGTTTTAAACGAAAATCTACTCAAACTAAAGCTCAATTTCAGCGACAAAAAACTTTGATGTTAAGCTATCTTAGTTATTAGTTAGTTATCTGGTGTTAAAAAGTCAGGTAATTACCGTCAGAAACATAAATTGACATGTTAAATACTTACTGTCATTAAAGAGGGCAGTTTAGGCAGAGCAAACTACTTTGTTATAGTTGAGTAGACTTTAGTAGTAATTATAGTTGAGTAGTTAATATATGTACGTGATATAAATAACGGATAAAATAAACGGATGATTTAAGAAAGCACCTCACGTTCTCATCGCCTTGATTAAAGTACATGAGGGTATCAAAGAGCATAGGTCAGTAAGAAAACACCAAAATAACAGTTAGGTACCTACGGTTTCCCGAATAAGTTTCAATTCAGAAACAAATGACGATATTCAATGCAATTGTACCATTTCCAACAGCTGTCCCTGTGATACTGTCTTTACGGGCAATAGGAGCGCATTAACATTAAGGCGACTTTAGCAGCGCGACTATTGCGCGATCGTCGCACCTATTATTTATATATCATTACCGTGGTCGCGCTGCTTTTAATTTCATACATAAATGGCAGCAGCGCCGCTGTCTTTTATGTATGTAATGAACATAAATCATTGTGTCGAAGAAATGATTGATACTTACTAGTAGTATTATATTATCTGGGCTTGAAGGTTGCTAGATATTTCGCATGGCTAAATAGTTTTGGTAAATTAGCTTCCCATACAATGTGTAGATTTGGCGTGTGATGAAAAAATATGTCGTACTTATAATGTTACCTGTAAAAAAATATTTATTCTAGCTATTATGAGAAGATTTTTTTTTAAATTTATTTTTTATTGCACTGCCAAAAATATAGTACCTACAAATTGGGGACTGATTGCTTAAAGCATTCTCTACTAGTCAACCATTGGGTGAAGCAGAAACGATTGAGGCGGAGTAAAAGAACACAAAAAAGCAACAATTTAAACATAGTACCGTAAAATGCTGCAACTTTGCCTGGATTTTGACGTTTTTTCTTAATAGCATTGAACGTAATAATTTTTATACATTCTAAAATGTTTAAGTAGGAAAACAGACTTTATGCGATGCCAAATAAGCGCCAAATTTTCTTAAATCAAGTACATTTTTCGTATTACAGCCGTACAAAATCGTAGGCAATGTTGAATCTCAAGGACACAACTTTGCCTAGAAGAATATCTCTGTAGGTTATCTATTAATCGTGTAGTTATTTTTTTCTGTTTATCACAAAAGACCGTTCTTGTTTCTAATAGTCAAATCACGGGCATAAATGTAATAGTTTTTTTTTAGTGAGTGACAGGCAAAGTTGTAGAAGGTACTGCAGAATTCCCATACAAAAAGAAGTTGGATGTAGGGTTGTGCCAAAAATACACAAAAGATATATTTCAAATTCTTTAGTGAGAATATTGTTATATCAAAATAATAGAATGCAATGCTTATCCCAAATCATAAGTACCTACCTAGTTACTTATATAATAAAAATATTATTAACAACATAAAAAAACAGTACCACTTATAGATTGACGACCCGACTGGTGTAGTGGTTGAAAAATCGTCTACCCGCACAATACAAACATTTGTGTGCATGAACATGTCTGTTTGTTTGGTCTGGGTGTTTTCTATGTATATCATGTATGTATTTACAAACAAAAAGTATTTAAGTATTATATCCGTTGTCTGGCACCCATAACACAAGCTTTGAGTAGCTTACTTTGGGACTAGATGGCAATGTCCAAAGGAAAGGAAAGGATCAAGGATAGACAATTATTATTTGGCGACGGTAAATAGGTATGTATAAAAAAAAAGCAAACAGTACTTTTCATAGATTAATTGTTAATTGGCGACGGTAGGTAGGTATATGAAATAAAAATAATCTTCTGTCTTAAAATCGTGTGCTTCATTCATACTACGAAATAACTTTATCACGCAGTAGGTCTGGAGCAACTTCTAAAGATTCCTGAGAATAATCAGAATATTTACGAGGTCTTGGTTTTCTTCTTTTTCTATTTTTGTCAAACCCCATTTTTATATAAGTAATTGAAATAAAAGTAAGGTTTATTTACTAATGCCCCGTTCCTATATTCAACGAACCGTTATAAGTAACGGTAGATTTATACAAAAAGATGGATGTCACAACGGACGACATTAATAGAATTACTTTTGTTTTAATTAGTTCATCTTCGGATTGGGTCTAGGTATAAGATTTTTTTTTATATCATTTAATCGTGTAGAAAAATATATATATTTGCATAAGAAAAAAATAAGTTGCTTATTTTAGGTAAGTAGCCTAACAAACTAGCTTTGCCCGGGACTTCGTTCTCTTCGTAATTTTATAATTACGATTACTAATGAATAAGCACAAAAACAAACAACCAATCTTTTATATGATAGGGAAATAATCACATTTGCTTATTATTATTTACCAAAGGATAATTTAAGTATTCATTTCTGATTATAATATTTGACAACCCTAGACCCAGGCAAAGATGTGTCACTTGAGTTTTCAAAACACTGCCCAACATTGCCTAGTGAGAACATTTGATAAAACCATGAGATTTTATCAAAACATAAAACCATACATCAAAAAGAACATATTTTCTTACCCTGGGACGTTATCACAGCACGAAAACACTGTTTTTTGGCGACAAAACCCCAAAAGTTTTGAGACACCGTAAAATTTTTCGCTCACAGAATTTCAATTTCTGCGCTGCTAACGGATAAATCCGTGTCGTTACCATAAAATAAAAAAATAAAATGTGTTGCCATACTTATGTAAATTTACTAACAAATGGTAGAAAGAAACAACAAATTAAGCAGACTGAGATACAAAGAACGGAAAAAAATAGGCAAATTTGCGCTTACTTGGCAAAGTTGCAGCATTTTACGGTACTTCAATACATAAAATTATTCATACATAAGCTAACAGAGATTATAATAGGGGAGAACAGAGAACGACAAACCAAACCATAACTATCAAGCATCACAACGCAAGCAAATTCCTAATTATCATAATTCCTATTCATTCTGTTACATCTTTAGAAATCTGAGCGTTTAGACTTTAGACCTACTGTTATGTTTTACCCAGACTCAAACACAAATTATTATCATCTTTCATCAAACAATATGGCTGCTTATTTGACATTGAAAAACTTGCCAAGTAATTCTACAGAACCTTAGGATTTACCGCTATGTCTAGCAGTCAAAAGCCCATCGCGACTCAACCACACATGTATAACGTAGAAATTGACTGGCGGCAATCAAATAGGCAATGCGGTGCTGTTCGGGCGGGAAACCAGCCCACTTACCGTGCGGCAACCAAGCACTCATAATCATATCAAATTAATATACTTCTAATCAAAACGGGACAGTCATAAGAAATTGTATTTATAGAGATTTGAGTTTATTTTTCTAAATATTTACCTAGATTACACTTAACTGTTGTTTGTAATTCATACTGCTGGTTATAGGTTAGATGAAATACCGGTACAGACAGTAATCCTTACTTATAGACCTAACAATATTCAGTAGCAACACATAGTAGTTACAGTGATAACAAAAAATATATAAAGCAGGCTCACGTCTACGATACACACTCCTCTTACTCAATTAGAAAACTATTAATTTTGTAAGTATAAATCGATATAAGCTTTAAAAATATCTATCAGTACCCAGATAAAGTAATTCAATCAAAAGTAACCAGGTACCTATCTACTATTCGCAAATTTCGAACAAACGGTTTAATATATTAGAGCCTGTGATAGACGTTTGAACAATTCATATTTGGTGATAAATATTTGTAATTAAATACATCGCCAGTCATTTTCGGCGAAAGGCGGAAATGACGAGAGAGTGAGCACAGCCGTGAACAAACAGAAGAGAGTTATTATTACGATTAATTTATCTTTTCGCAGTAAGCATCTGCACATCCCGACTCCATTGAAGCTCAAAATGAACAGTGCTATTCTTCTTTAATTGTATTTTACGGTCCAAAAATTTGAAATGTTTTGATTTTATAACCTGCAGTTGCAAGCGCTGTCATTTTGTATTGCTTTCACAATTAGTACCTGCTTTTACATTGGTTATGTGTATAAACAAAATGTTGAGATATCAATACTGCGTTGTATGTCACTATTAGGGCCACTGGATAATAGTAATATGTTAAAGATCTAGAAATACGAGTACTCCTAGTAGGTAACTAAATCTATGTCTTGCTATTCAAATGTAAACCCAAAGCTTTTCAAGTACCAACTTGGTCACTGAATTGTTCATAATTTAACTTCTAATTATCGTGAATATAACACGTATAGCTGTTACTTATTATTATAAATAAGTACCTAACCTAGGAGTCATGTCATGTGAAAGCGTCATTCATGTTAAATGTAAAATTTTAGTACACTTATTTCTCTGATCATATATAATTAAGAATATTGGTACTTTATTCTTATTAAGAACTTTGTACAACAAAACATATTTACTTTTCTGATATAATTAATGACATCATATCATGAGGTGACAATTATGACTTGTCGAATGCCTCTTTACGTCAAAGTCGTGATATTAAAATGGGTAAAAAAAGAATTAAATCGTGCCTTTCTTGCTTTCATTAGAATGTTCTACAATATAAGCTTCGTAGACTCACTTCACAACAATGTCTGTAGGTAAAACTTGGCGTTCAATGTAAGACGTGAAATTAATTAATGTTATAAAACAGCGCCGAAACGTCCGTGATTTTAATACCGGTAGTATATTACCTAGAAGGGCCAGAAGACTTTATGGTATCTGCGGATGTTTATCGATGTATAAAAGCCAAATCCTAAAACCTCAGATTTTGTGGCTCCGTAATTTTACTTCGACGTCAATAAAAATCAGTGTTAGGAGTCTTCAGCGTCCCCTCCGTAGCTCGTAGCCCGTAGCCGCGTCTCGTAGCACGTCGTAGTCAGTGCTACGACCGCGCGCCCGCCGCACCCGCCGCCCGCCGCCACTCGCGCGCGACTTTCACTCGACTCGTTAATCACATTTTACGAACGCGATAAAAAATTTATTACTTAATTCCAGTTACTGTTGCGCCATACGGAATTGTCATAATAACCTCGAAGTATGACCCCGCAAAGATTCAGTGTAAATAGTTTTAGATAAAGTTTAAAATTAAGTGTTTAGTTCGCAAATAAATATTGATACGATGAGACAACGCCGTGAATAATACATCAGTAAAGAAACCAGTCCGATACCATCATGATTATCTCAACGATCGCTGTGCACTTGATTTGGTTGACGTCAACATTTTTCAGCAAAGGTAATCTTAAATGTGCGTTTATTTAATGTGACATAATAACATCGTGTAAGTTTATCAGAGTAGCTCAGAATCAAATTGTTTAGTTATTAAACATGAAAGTCTACCAAAAATGAATTTTGAAAGTTGGCCAGAGGCCCTATTTTTAATCATTTGCGTCAATATGGCGTCTGATTTTTTTTTATAAATGCTCGATTTTTGAATAAAAGCAATTGCAATCCCCTCGGAAGTGATTGAATAAAAGATAACTCAGATATGTAAGTACTCGCGTCTATGTTTTGCGTGATTCTCGCTGTCTCATAATTGATATTCGAGAGGAAATCACTCTGAATATTGTCGCGAGTAAACCGAAAATAGAGCTTCTAGATGCTTTTAATTAATAAGCAGTTTTCATATGATTTGTAGTCATTTTTTACAACCTACTAGATAATTTACGGAAATGCCAACGAAACGGCAAGAAATATCCACTATGCTCGATTGTGAAATGAAGCGTATCAGTTAATTAATTTCATGTTCATACACGAGTTTAATGGAGTTTAACAGGGATAAAAGGTTGGATGTAGTAGACCTAAAAGGCTTAAAAGTACTTAATGGAAGCCTTCCTTTGTCATCAGAAACATTTGTCAATTGAAAAGTTTAGTACAGTTTGCGACAACGATCGCGAGTCAAAACAGTGTGTTCATGCGACACCGCGTTCTGTTGTTATTAATTTCAATTTATTTAGACATCGTAACTTCATGAATATTTATGTCCCTTTGAATGATTTATAAAAGTAAAAGATTGAGACGTCGCTGTTAAAGCTGCAGTCTTACTAAGAGCATTTTTTTATGGAAGCAGTTGTGTATCAGTTTGCTGCTTCAATCTTTTTTATTTTATAAATTGAGGAAACTCAACAGATTTTATACATAAATACATTTGTGGCAATTACAACTTAATTAAGGAATTTAGCCAATTAAAGAGTTCCTCGGCAAATATACAAGTATTGTAGGCATAGCAGACACAGTAAAAACAACTACTAAACAAGATTTTTAATTAGAAACTTAAAATAGGAAGGTTTAAAAACAACAAATACCTTAAACATTACAACATGAAAATAAATCAATTTTAGAAACATTTTAACTTAGACTGAGATAACAGTTTTTAAGCTTTTTATATGTGTAAACAACTTAAACTCAACATTGAAAGAATAAAGCCTGTGATATTAATGCATACTTTTTTCAAACAAATTAATGTAATCAAACATCTAACACGTTATTTGTAAAAGTGTTAATAAAGTTCCTGACATTGGAAATCGATGTTTATAAATCTAATTACTTTGTGTTAGCATATCTGAATTTACAAGGACAACTGATACACCACGGGTACATTTAATAAATAAATAGGCTTTGGAAATTCCCACACATCGCCATCTAGCCCCAAAGTAAGCTACTCAAAGCTTGTGTTATGGGTGCCAGACAACGGATATAATACTTAAATACTTTTTTTTTGTAAATACATAAATGATATACATAGAAAAAACCCAGACCAATACAAACAGACATGTTCATGCACATAAATGTTTGTATTGTGCGGGGATCGAACCCGCACCCGCTGCGTAGTAGGCGATTTCTTGACCACTACACCAGACGGGTTGTCATTTATAAACACACATGACTCAGGTACAAACCTCGTGTTCATCACTCAAACGTTTGTAATTGCCATGATCGAGTTACGCGTTGCCGGAATGCTCCCACTGTCCACACAGCTTTAGGTTTCAAATTTGCGTTATTTGACAAGTATAAAAGGGTCGTTTTACAAGGCCTTGGTAGGGTTGAATTTATCGAAGAACGCTTCGAGAAAACAATTACCTGCCCGACCGAGGATAGGTGGGTAATTAATGGGAAGCTTACACGCCTAATTGATTGAGAAATTGAGGGAAGTGTACATTCTTGTGGCAATGCATGTTATTTATAATCTATTCACGAGATATTGTCTTGTACGTAGATCTAACTGAGCTGAGGGTGATTTGATTGTGATAGATATGAAACACAGAAATCTATACGAATATTATAAAGCTGTGTTTGTTTAAACGCGCTTATCTCAGAAATTACAGGATCGATTTAAAAAAAAATGTGTTAGATGATTTATCGAGCATCACGCTGCGACGGGTGACAAGGAAGCAAACTTAAAATGCAGGGACGAAGTCGCGGGGGATTAGTTATCTGTATAAAATGGAAGCGATGAAATGCATTAAGCCAGTATTCTAAACATCTCTAAAGTAGAATATTAATAGATTTTTTAGGGTAAGTACCCGAACGGCACAAAACGAAACCCTTATAGGTTCGCCAAGTCTGTCTGTCCGTCTGTCCGTCCGCCCGTATGTCACAACTACTTTATTCTGTAACTAAAAGTAGCACACTGTTGAAATTTGGTAGGAAGATGTATCCTGTTAACTGCTTTACGATTCTTATACAAAAAATAATGATATTTGAGGGGGCCCTTCCATACATAAAACTAAAACCGAATTTTTTTTAGTCAATCCTATGCGCTTTGAGAGGTTTGTAAAACCATTTTCTTTTAAAGTCTTACCTTAGATAGATAGACGCTTCCAAAGTGGTAAAATGGGCGTCTCACCCCTTCTAATTTCTAAACTAAGCTAGATTAAATTTTACAAAAAAAAAACTGTTATGTAGATCTTAACAAATACTTTTACCGAAAATTGGTTTGGACGCAATCGAACTAGTAGTTTTTGAGTTATAGCACATTTTTAGTAACCGCAAACATAACTTTGTTCTTCATACAAACACTATAAAAAACCGGCCAAGGGCGAGTTGGACTCGCGCACTGAGGGTTCCGTGCCAACTTTAACTGAATTAGGGAATCCACTTACTTTCACTTAGTATAATACCACAATATTTTGTGGACTGCAAATATAACTTTGTTTTTCATAGTGTTTGTATGAAGTACAAAGTTATGTTTGCGGTTGTTGAAAATATGTTATATCTCAAAAACTGATCATTCGATCTCGTCCGAACCAATTTTCGTTGAAAGTATTTGTGAAGATCTATATTATATATTTTTTTCAAAATTTACACTTGCTTGGTTTAGAAGTTAGATGGGGGGGGGGGGGGGGACGCCCATTTTACCACTTTGGAAGCGTCTAGCTATGAAACGTTAGACTTTAAAAGAAAATGGTTTTAGGAACCTCTACGTCATTTTAGAAGACCTATCCATAGACACCCCACACGCAAGGGTTTGACTAAAAAAATATATTTTGATTTTAGTTTCATGTATGGGAGCCCCCCCTTAACTGTCAATATTTTTTATTTTTTGTATAAGAATCGGTAAGCGGTTAACAAGACATATCTTCCTACTAAATTTCAATTGTGTAATGCTTATAGTTACAGAATAAAATGGCTGTGACATACGGACGGACAGACAGACAGACAGACTTGACGAAACTATAAGGGTTCCGTTTTTTGCCATTAAAAACAAAGTTATATTTGCTGTCAAAAAAATATTGTGGTATTTTAGCTAAGCGGAAGTAAGTGGATTCCCTACAATTGAATTCAATTTAAACTGGCATGGCAATTAAAAAGTCTCTTACTAAGAAAAAATAAGTACTTACCTTATGTTACCAAAATGCACATTAAATACTATCCAAATCCACTTTGACTTAACCCTTTAAAACCTAACAGCCACTTCAATGTGAGCTCGTGCACATTTGAAGATAATGCTCTAGAGTAGTAGAGAACGATTTGTCATCGATACGTGTCGGACACATGCCATTAATTGTGCCGCACTGAGGGTACCTTTAAACTGTCGTGGGGAAGAATGATGCCCGGGTATTCCCCGCGGAACGTTCCTACGTGCGTGCCGATAGGTCAGCGCTAATGATGAGAAACAGGCGGGTAGACCCATAAATAGTGCTAACACTTTACCCCGTTTACAATTTCTTGCGGTGTTATTATCTGGAGAAAACCGTTGGAAATAAATTCAGTGCTACTCATGGGGTATAAATTATGTTTTATTGTTTGCTATTTCAACCACTCCAAAATGTAGTAGCTAATGTGAGACGTCAGACGGGCCTAATGTATTTAGAAAGAAAGAAAGAAATCATGATTATCCAGTGTCATATAATTTACAAAATAGAAAAATACTTATATTTAAATGTACATACACAAGATACTGAAAAGGTGGGTCACTCAGCATGTGTCGTAGCATTTCAGGAATGCTACGACGCTGGTCTTCCGTGGACACCCAAACATAGTAAACACTACTTCGCACTCAATATAGTTTATTATTAAACATCATACATATTTATTTATTTTCCTTACATGCCAACTATATAAAATACGATTTGGCATTTAGCATACAGTACTTATTGTAATAAAGGTAAAATACTAGTAGTCTTAACTTAATAACATGTTTAGAAATATACTATTAAGTTTAAATGCCGTTTATCTTTAAAAAATGTCTTACTAAACAACCAAAAAATGTTAACGAATTCTGAAATTGGATAGTGAATCTCAAAATCGTGATTTTACTATATCCTTAAAAACATACCATGGAAATATGCTAAAATATCTAACGGAAATTACACTTCGAGAAGATTTGACTGCAACTGAAATATTGGCATGCATTCAGCAATACCGTGTCGACTTGCTGACCACACGTATTACAAATGCAGTGCGCTCCTAATCGGGAAATAACTTACATAATTTAGTTTTCTGATGTTTTATCATTTAAACGTTTGATAAAACTACATTTTAAAATGGTTGACTGGTAGACTATGTTTTACAACTCTATAAAGAGCAAGCACATACTCAGCGATAACTTCCACAATCATGGAAATCTGCCTAAGACAAAATGGATTTAGTTTCACAAATAACAGTTAAAAAAAACTGCGTAGGGCAAAATGCATCCAATTAAGTACTCCAAGACGGCACAAACCTTTGATTTTGTATTTATTTATCAATGTCCCTGCTTCCTTATTGGTCTCAGTCTATAAAAACTTTCTATTAAGTCGTGTATCCTTCGGGAAATACAGCTATAAAGTTAAGCATGAAAAACAGCTTCGGTAATTGCTTGGGTAAGATAAGCATTTCTGTTTTTTTTAATATACTTAGTCTTGTAAAACTGCTAACGACACTAATTATTATGGTAGGTATAATATAATCTGAAAAATCTGATGGTAAAAGAGGTTTATGCTCGTATACTAAGCTATATATATTAATCTTTTATACCTGCTCTTTTTATCGAAATTTTAAATGGTTGTTATGTTACAATCGAGGGCACATAACATAAACGCATTTATAAATGAACATAATCGTATACCTCACCTATAGATAAGGTTGCATAATAATGTAGGTATGAAAGCAAAGCGTTGTTTTTCAGGCTCAAGCAAAACCATTATCTTGAGTGGGGTGTCGTGCATGTGTAATATTTTGAGTACAATACTTAGAGCTATGATTTCAAGCCCTCGAAACCTTTGAAAAGAGCAGTTTTCAGACCCTTCTCAACGCTGAGAAGTCATGTCCATATTGTCATAATATTTCGGCGCCCTCAACAAATAGTGCGTAAGGTAGATAGCGATTTCTTAGGTGTATTTCAATGTTATATTTGTAGGCTGATAGTTATTTACGTCACGTTATCGTCCGTATTAAATAGCTCTTCGTGAACAAAAAGATATCTACAGCTCCGTGATAGTGATGACTGAAAACTTTAATCTGAATAACAAGCATCATGTGAAAGATTAAGCCGTTAAACTCTTCATAATACCCAAACAAAATCGTTCTACGTTATAAAGAGCCACTCTGTTTTGGTCTAGTAGTGTCGAGGACTGTTAGCGCAAATCTTATTTTCACTGTCCCACTCATGTGACTACGAGTTAAATACAAATGTAAATTTTATCTACACAGTGACGGATTGTCCTACCAAAAAAATATCTACAGTTAAAAAAAAAGATTTGGATAATATGTATATGGAGAAAAATATGAAATACAAAGTACATTCGGCGTCTTGACCTTTCTTGTGTGTGGTAGTAGTAATAAAGAACTAGTGCTTGCTTGTTTGTAGTATGATCGTCAAACCAGTAGTTTGTTTCTACAAAATAGTTGCACAGTAGCTTTACAAAATCAAGTCGTCGTTAATTCAGTGATCTTGAAACCAAAGAATAGTTTCATAATATCAACTTGCTATGTTTAATAAAGGTACATTTATAAAAACTTTTTCCGTACGTTGCGATAAGGCAAAACATTAATCATAATGGCAGGAATGTATAAAAGTTCTGCAGTTGCCTCATTATGGTGTAGCGCCTCTCTGACTAAATGGGAGTGTTTTAAGGAGTTTCTCTCAATTCTCACTTCGTTAACGTAATGTCATCATTACATAAATAACTATTTAACTAAATTTATTTGTAATACAGTGTAATAACTCTTGCGTGGTTACATTATCATAATGTGTAGCATAGTACCGCCTTAATAGATTGATACTCGATTGTGTGATATTGAACACGAATTGACTTTTCATGAGCGCTAATCGATTACATAATGTTTTACTTTAAAAACATTCTTCTCATAAACATTTTATCATATTGCATGAAATAAAAAACTCCACTTTAATACTAATTCTATAAAAGAACATTATTCGATGTTAATCAATGTCATACGACGTGTAGCCGGTAAAAGGATCAAAAATTTAAAATATAGGCTCTTAAATAACTAGGAATCAGTTCTAAATGATTTAATTCATTAAGATGAATAATAATGGTATTGTAATTTTCTAACTCAATAAATCAAACCTGCAATGCAAACAAATTAATGTGTTTAATTATATAACTTGACGTTGTCATTTACTACAAGTTAGCGATTTTGATGTACATGTATAAGGAATTATTTTTTTAAAGGAATTATGATTGCCTTACAAGTGTAAACAAATGTGGGGACACATTTTGTTTAGGAAATAAAATTATTTTATAGACGTGATGAACGGTATCGAGGCGTGCATATTATGCCTACTGGTCGGTCAAGGTAGTTTTTACTCATATGACAGGTCACACGCTGTAAACTTATTTATAAAGAATGATAAAAAAACAAGATAGTACAGCTACATCAACCGAATCTCTGTCTGTCGTGTTCCTATACTAACATCAATTCAAAATATGATGATGCTGTTTCCTACTTCCCCCAACAAATTGTTCGAGACAGTGATTGATAAATTGACAAACACTGGTGGAATTTCGATGAGTTCTTAACAGAGTTTAATACAGCGCAAACTTTTATGAACGAAGGTTCCTAACTTTTATTAGGCACCCGATTGTTGTTGAGGTAGTATGACTGATGAGAGTAAAGTTTGAAGTACCTTATACAGGAGGTCCAAAAAGAGTATTTGTATGTTCAATAAAACAAAAAGTACTAATTAAAGATAGTATTGCATCTTTCAAATGTTGAACATTAGAATACAAAATGGAAATTAATTTCGAATTTTGTCCAATTGATGACCGATACGCTGCTGGAAATCTCCGAATCTGGGACGTTAATTGGTGACGATTTGCTGTCACAGCTCGATTTTGTTTATTTATTTAAAAACTTCATTCACATTGTACATATGGCGGACTTAATGCCAAAAGCACTACCAGTCAAGCATAGGCAAGTAAAGCTATAGAGGCAAGGGAAGAGTAGAGAATAGCGATAAAGATGACTATAATACGATGATAAACATACGTACTGTCAGTTGCTTATGTAAGAATAAATACATATTATTTAAAAAATATTTTTTGCCCACCAGTTGAGGTCCGAAGCAGATTTTTTAACATTTCGCGTTGACAATTTCAATTATCTGATTTTCTGCTGCATCAAATATGTAGTTAACTACGAGTAACTTGCCATAATCTTAAATAAATCTTTAAAAAAAGTTTTTTTTTAACCTCATGGACAACGATTATGACGGGGGCGTCTACCATAAATACCTTACTACATATAAACATTTATGACTTAGGTACAAATGTTGGTGCTCACAACACGAACATTTGCCCCTTGCGGGATTCGAAGCCGGGGCGGCCATCATAGTAGTCGGGAGCACCAGCAGCTACACCAATCGCGTTATCAAATGTATAATCATACAGAATAGTTTAAACAGAAAATAAATATAATAACTTTATTATAACTAATACATACATACAAAAATATTGTGAGAAAGCAAGCTCATAATGCCGCCTTTCAGGTATCTTACATGTTTTATTAGATACATTGACCTAATTTTATTTTATGAGTTCTTAACAAATGACGTACAGGTAAACCCTACTATCGGAGTAAGGAAAATCAATTGCTGATCTCTCTTTTTTACTGATAATGTATTAATTATGCGCTCACATACCTATAATAAGCTTTTTCTGTGCGAAAGTAGCTTCTAAATTACTAAGTCCTACTTAAGATCTGATTTTATTATGTCCTAGTTGAATAAAAAACAATGAACTGTAAATAACTCTTGGGATGTCTAGGAGTGGAGTCACAGTGGAGTGGAGTGGATGTCCATGGAAATGAAACGTGTTGAATTTAAAAATTAAAATTGGAATGGGTTAATTGAACTCTGCTTGTTAAAAAGTTGATGAAATAAAAACGTTGTTGGTTCTGCAAACATGCCGAACGAGGGCTCTCGAGAATCTGGGAAATTCACTTTTGGTATTCCGTTTTCATACGGAATACCGGCTTTTTAAGCCAAATTAACGCATATTTTCATTCATTGGTTTCGATCTTAAAACTTGAGCCTAATTTTTTTGCAAATCATAAGTATCTACTCTGTACTTCATTTCGAAAAATACATATCTTTGATGATTTAGAATGTTTTTAACACTCACAGTGTCATATTTTATGTTCATAAAGATAAAATAAGAAACCAAAAATTTGCGCACGGGCGGGACTTGAACCAGAAACCTTTTGGCAGACCGGCCAAACGCTCTTACCAATTGAGCTACCGTGCTGTCAGTCCGACCCTGCGAAATTTGTGGCTTCTTTATGAAAACGTCAATTGCGTGACGCTTAGCGCCATCTAGCCGTCTGTTTATGAAACAAATGGCCCAAGCAGTTATTCTTTACAGAATAAATTCAACTTGGAAATTGATGTCGCTTCGCTATCTAATGATTAAGAATGTTTTTAACACTCACAGTGTCATGTTTTATATTTATAAAGATGAAATAAGTAACCAAAAATTTGCGCACGGGCGGGACTTGAACCAGCAACCTTTTGGCAGACCGGGCCAAACGCGTGCTAAGCGTCACGCAATTGACGTTTTCAGAAAGAAGCCACAAATTTCGCAGGGCGGACTGACATCACGGTAGCTCAATTGGTAAGAGCGTTTGGCCCCGTCTGCCAAAAGGTTGCTGGTTCAAGTTCCGCCCGTGCGCAAATTTTTGGTTTCTTATTTCATCTTTATGAACATATCTTTGAATTTATATACGTAGCACTTAAATGCTGCTGCTCACTAAAGGATATAACACTTTAGCTTGGACAACATCTCTCCACACAAAGTTTTACACTTTATGTCTAAGCTTTATCTTGAGTACGTGTTGTTTGTGAGAACTAAACAACTAGGACAGGCACAAATTACTCTAGAACAATATTTTTTTAAGCCCTCAGAAATCCTTTTTACAGCTGTTGTTTAATCTGCCCCTCGATTCCAAACAATTCGGTAACGGAATCGGTTACGATTCGATTATGTAACTTTAACTTTTTCATAAAATTGAAATACGAGTAACATCATTTTTTATTATTATCTACATTTGTTACCGACCTGACATATCGCCATCTATTCAAACTGCGACATTTAATTGAATATGAATAGAAAATCTAACCAAAACCTCTTAACGAACGTTCTGAATTGTCCTGTTGGTAATACTATTTTGTAGTGCAATTAAAGTAAAATACATTTCCACTTAACGAAACTACACTTTACCATATATTTAATAAAATAAAATAAAACATATTTTGTTGCAGAAGCGGCGTGTTGCGACGAGGAATATAGGCTGGTACGTCACCTGATGCAGAAATACGACGCATCTGTGCGGCCCGTGGAGAACTCCTCGCACCCGCTGCTGGTCACCTTCGGCGTGTCACTGCACCATATCATCGACGTGGTAAGTACCTTTTAGTCTTCGACGAGTATCTGCTTTATGCGCCGTATGAAAAACCTTCCAGGTTATGCACTAAAACTTCTACAGTTTCTTTCAAAACGCTCTCAGACAAATCGTAAGGTTGGCATGCTTTCCGTCCTCTGAACGGATCGCGGCTTATACTTATGGAATGCTTTGGAAATCTTGAGGCTATATCTTTGTACCATATCAAGCTTTGCAGTTGACGGGTATCATTGACTAAGTACTCATTTTCAGCTGCTTGAAATAAGCGTATCCGTGCCATGTTTTTGTATGAACTGCAAAGGTATGCCTGGCAAAGATACATTTAGGATTACTGCACCTTTGTAAACAAATATTTGTGCAAGTAGTTTGCTGTTATTTGTTGTATATTATAGGCCACACAATTCTTACCGATATCTTATATTTAGATTACAGAAATAAATAGCTCATCTTTAAAACATTTTTCGATGAAAGAGAAGCAGGTGTTTTAATTTCCCTACCATGCTATTATGGTAAGGGCGAAGAGACTAATTCCCCTAAGAAAGTAAATCAATCTTCCTGATCCGTTAATGGGGTCTGTAATTTCATACTCAATCTCCGAAAATCCTTCGCTAAACAAATAAGCAGCTTCATAAATAAAATATAAATATGCGCGAGACAGGTTTCGAGGTAAGAAATTTTCATTCCTGTGTAACGAATACCAAACAACGATTTTGACAGGGTAGTCTCCCATAAATATTAAAATAAATATAAACATCCTTGACTTGGGTACAGATGTTCGTGCATTTCACACAAACATTTGCTACTTACGGGATTCGAACACACGACACCCGGCGTAATAGTCAGGAGCTCTAACCACTACACCAAAGGCGTCGTCATGCTCAAAAGATTTACAGTTTGGAAATATGAGATTTAGAAAGTTAAGTGCAAAAAAGACTAAAAGCTAAACATTACTTTTTCTTATATCCAGTCATGCAGTGCTCGAGGCATACATGACATTGCAAGCGGTGATACATGCAAGTAATATTATACGATATTACTTTTATAAGAGTAAAGTGATGTAAGTCTTGCTTTTTGGCAACAAAATTCATGGGAAAAGTATTTGATTTCTGTAACGCAAGTTAGGTAACGAAACTTTAACCCTTTATGTGCTGAGATAAAAATCGGTTAAATTGTACCAAATACCATATTTCCTAAACAACCCTTTTATTTTTATTATTTGGAGTGACACTAATTAATATTATTTTATAAGTATTCTAAAAAATAAGCCTTGTTCTGTCGTGAGGACTTATTTTAAAAATTATAAATTAAAAATAAACTCGTGTTATTTTTAAATATCAGCATTTTGCGCCACTTCAATTTCATAGTGTTACGCTCAGTTTAGGTAGATTTGATTTTCATCATAAACAAGTTCATAATTGTCTGCTCGAACTATGTTCATGTAGGTGGGAAATAATACACTAACGAGGACAGCTTAACTTTTCGATTTCGCGCGAAAAACTGGGAGAAGTTCGTAGTCAAGAAGTGAAGAATGAGATGCGGGCTAGAGTGACGTAACAACGCAGGTCAAGTTTTCGTATAAAATACTAGATAGAGCGATAAATTTTAAGGGCATATTATTTTTATAGTTTTTGAAGTTTTATTTTAGGGCACTTTGAAATGAACCTTGTTATATTTTTGTGCTCTGACATTAAAGATTTTCTTTATAGCTACTTACCTACATTTTAAATTATTCAATAGTTACTTGCTTACAGCTTATTTTGGATTTTATTTTAATACTACAAAACAGCTCCGACCGACTCTTGTGTGAACATTAAACGGTTGATAGACATTTGAATGCGGGAATATATTTTATTTCTTGATAACAGATGCTCCTACCAAATAGGTTTTCTACTCTTATAATCTAACTCGAGCAAATCTTAAACTTGTCTTACAATTTCTTCGCTGACAAATTGCGGTGTCGCCGCCAGCTTAATATCCAACAGCTAAAACGACAGTTTACGTCGTAATAATTCTATGTTAGAACGATTAGGGGAAGTTACAAATTTCCGCCGCGAACACCCTATTTCATTTGGGCGCCGTAGGTGCCTATGTTTGGAATTGAATCACATTTCTACGCTGAGCGCAATAAACTTGCTTTTGGTGGATAAGTGTTTATATTATGTGTCACCATCTAAATGCCTCTCCAAAGATTAGAAAAAAGACGGTTTCGAGTAAAATGTGGAAGAAAGCTTTTATTCCGACATTCGTGATAGACTAAAAGAATTAAAAAAAACTGTACTTGGTAGCTTTCAAACTCGAAGTAGGCAAGGTTTGCGAATCTTCTTGAGCAGGCAGCCTTATGTAAATTTCGTGAAGGTATACCTAGTACCTATACCAGCCGCCATTTGGCCTAACATTATTGAATAGCTACAGGCATTGTTAGTATAACTTCTTCAATTCGTGACGGTTTTGATGCGGGATGAATCTTGGGGAAGATTATTTGTTTAAAAGTTTCGCAAGTTTGCGGCAGCTCCATCTCGCTCGTATGAATATTGGACTAAATCTAATTTAAACATTCTTACCCTCCTACATGTAACTTTTGATAAAGGTATATGCGAACCCTAATTTCGCAATCATTGTTAAGTGCTAAGGTATCATATAATACCTACATAGGTTCATCATCGTCCTAGGTGTAAGTATAATATTGTAGCTAGCTAGTTCCAACATATACCTAAGCAATTCCATTTAATACGTGTAAAAACTTTATTCAGGGTATCACAAGAAAAGAAGGGTATATCAGCGCGGGTGTTTGGTGTTTGAGGACACCAAGGGCTATCATTTTGACACTTAAGTTCAGCGATTTTTTTTTAGATTTTAAGATATTTCGTTCGGTATAAATTCTGACTAATTGCGAATTGATCTAGATAAACACGTTTCAAAACTAAGCTGTTAATATAAGAAACATACTATTTTTGTAAAGCCTCGAAATTTGATGCATTTTGCACATCAAAGCTTGATTCTCGACTTCCAGGTATTTTGTATAATTAAAAACTCTGAAGGTTTTTTGCTAAACAATCCGTTTGATCAACTTCGGTTCCAGTAGATTGGAACGGAACTAGTTTCCTGGCCCCCGAGACCGTTTGCATCAAGGCGCGTTTTAATTCCGTCTTCCCCACCGCATTTCCATCACGATGAAAACTCAGTGCTGAATATTACTTGTGCGACAAAGAAACCACCGGTATTATGTTCAAAGAACCTGCACAACAGTTGCATTTGCTTTTCTTTTCCCTCGCAGTGGACTGGAGTAGATTCGTTTGAAGTTCTGTCTAGAGACAATTATTATTTTTTGTTTGTTTTTACAATCAATCCGGTTTTATAATTTTGTAGTGTAAATTTTTATCACAGAGCTAATAGTCCTATTTTATTTCTAACTTAAACTCTCAAAATAAACGCGAAAGTTTGTTTGATTTATGCATTTGGTTGGATGGTTTGTTATTCCTTCGCACTTAAAGTACTCAACAGACTATGATGAAATTTTACAATCATATATGTTAAACATAGGTTCGATATGAGGTACGATATTTACGAACGTGAAGCTGCAGGGAACTGCCAATACTGTATATACTTATATACCTAAGTAAGTACTAATTAGGATTATCAACAAGATGAACACGTAGAAAATAATAGCCATAGCAGTTACGATAAATTTTATTTATATGCATGCACATATTCTTAATCGTACTAAATCAGACGACATTATGGATCGAGTCGATGCCTATTCACAGGCCCGATGGGCACAATAGTGTGAATATGCAACAATGCATGCATTCAAGCAACCACGATTAATCCTAGCCCCATTGAAACTTTTTGCCGGGATAACCTCTTTTAATTTACTGTTGAAAGCCAGACAATGCGAAGATCTTTCGCCTATTCAAGCCTCAAATAAAGCCATCAATGTTCAAGAATATTAAATCGTCATCAAAAATTAAGCTGACATTATCAATTTTTTACTTTTTGCAAAGTACGAAAGCTTTGTTGAACGTTTAAATGAATTTTAAATGTCCAAACTTGCAAACTGTTTGTAACTTTTCAATTTCGTAAATATCCAATTTTGCACCTAAATTCTAGAATAGATTTCCATGAAATTAGTTTATTGTTTTAAAATAAGAAACTTTCTGTGCAAAATGATTTTCTCGGTTGTGACTTAGTTTCTAGAATTTATTTATTTCTGTTACACTTTAAACGAATTCAAACGTAGCTATTTTTCTCACAGTTAATGTTGTTTTAACACAGTACAGTACAGTACAGTTGTCACAGTACGCTTTGGTGTTTGCGGAAGCAAGAAGTCGAGCACAGTGAAATGTACGAAATGCAATATAGTGATAAATGAAGTTCTTGCTTTTGTGTGTAATAAAATAGACGTTATGGACGAAGAGAGTATTAGTCTTATATGTACAAGTGCTTTCTCACAGAGTGAAATCACAACAGCAAAAAATTTACTGTTTGATTCTATCCCAAAATCAAAAAAGAAAATTCGCAAGAGTAAAGGTAAAACACAAAGAGAGATTGAAGACATTATATGTTTGCTGAAGGATATAAACCCAGAGAGTATACCGATTTTTGTGGCTAGGGAGTTACAAAAACTGCCCCCGGTTTCGTTTGATCACGTAGATGTTACTAGTCTCCTAAAAGATATTGTGAAAATGAAGAACGATATCAAGCAAATTAAGGATGACTACGCCTCAAATGAGAAAGTCGACTTACTGAAACTGGAAATGGACGCACTAAAGGAGGCATCTATTGTGAACAACTTTCGTCAGAATATTGCCGTAAGAAGAGGTGCCTGTCTCATGAATAGTTACGAATATGATAGTGGTCCCATGGGACTACCACCCATGCAATCCAGCACATCACCAGAAAACGTCCCCAGACAAATTTCGCCGGAGGGTAGCGCGATCCACCGAAAAAGTAATTTGCGACCACCTATAACACATAGCATTGAGAGGGATACGACCGCGAGCGAACTCGTAGCTCCGAGCACACCGAGCAACTGCCATCGAGATTTGAATACGCACGGACCCGAAGCGATGAATCACTCCCTCCCGCCTGCCACAGCGCAGGCGAGCGGACACACTGCGCCCGCGGTCGGTCTTAAATCGATGGCTGATATTGTTCGTAATGGCGAGTGGAAAGATAATGGTCACAGTGAAGAATGGAAACTAGTTCAAAAAAGAAGGTTGAGAAATCGCTTTGTTGGACAAACGGGCAAAGCTATGACGGAAATTAACGAAAATTCTAAAGCGGCTGAGATAAATATTCCAATTTATATTTCTAATGTTTCGAAGGAGGTAACTGTGTGGCACATTATAGATTACATTGAAAAGAAGACAAACATTCAAGTCCAGTTAGAAAAAATGAATATGAAAACTATCAAGGAATACGATTCATTCAAAGTTTATGTACCTAAGCATAAGCTGAATATATTTATGAATGACGAGTTCTGGCCTAACGGGGTATTATACCGGCATTTTGTTAACTTTGGGAACAAAAAGCGTGTTTTAAAGCATTAGATAATGAAAGAAAACAATCACAAAAATAAATTACAACATACACTGATAAGTTTTAACTGCAAATCTTTTAAGCGGTCTATTGAAGGAATTCGTTCATTATGCGAGACAGGCGATATTATAGCCCTTCAGGAAACGTGGCTGCTGCCTCATGATTTGTCACTGCTTAGTACTGTAGATGATAGCTTCGGATGTACCGGTACGTCAGCTGTGGACACGTCTGTTGGGCTGCTCAGCGGACGGCCGCACGGCGGTGTAGGTATCTTGTGGCGTAAAAGTGCGTTTGAGATGGTGTCGGTAATCGATTGTGACAACGTACGGGTTGCTGCCATAAGAATAACAGTAAGTAGTCGATCTATAGTGGTGTTCAGTGTGTACATGCCAATTAACTCTCAAGAAAACTTACCTATATTTACGGAGTGTTTAAGTGCAATAAGATCTATAATTGAAGTGGAGGAGAACTCGGGTGTCGAATCTTTTTACATACTAGGCGACTTTAATGCTCATCCTGACGAATTATTTTTAATGACATGATGGATTTCTGTGTCGAACACAAGTGGATGTGTGCAGATGTAGATTTTCTGGGGAAAAATTCTAATTCATATACTTTTATAAGTGAAGCCAATGGGAGTGAAAGGTGGTTAGACCACTGTTTAGTCACTGAATCTGCTAGTAAAACAATAAACAATGTATATAAAAAAATATGATGTGTACTGGTCTGACCACTTTCCACATGTACTTGAATGCGATGTATTTAAGATAATGCCTAAAATTATGTTACCTGTTTATAGCCACAATGGTTTAAAAAGAGTAGTGTGGGGAGAAAGGCACAATACTCAAGTACAAAAATATAGTGAGATTTGTCATTCTAAACTTAGAGAAATTGACTTTCCGCAGGAATTGGGCCAATGTTGTGATGGATATTGTAATAATTTAGAACATAGGGCCATCATAGATAAAATGTACGAAGATGTCGTTCATATTTTGTCAAATGCTGCGTCAGAGACGTATCGTGTTAAATGCCCTAGAAGGAAGGGTTACATAGCGGGATGGAATAGGTATGTCGCAGACTCACATAAAGAAGCGCGACTTAAATTTCAAATATGGGTAGAATGGGGAAAACCGCGCACTGGTTCTATTCACGAAGAAATGTTAAATAGTAGGAAGATCTTCAAAAACAAATTAAAGTGGTGTCAAAACAAACAAGATCAAATAAAGATGGATGTTCTAGCCTCGGATTTATCGGGAAAAAAATTCGGAAAATTTTGGAAGAATACAAATAAATTAAATATTAAACCGAGTGTTCCGGTGAGCGTAGAGGGCGAGCATGATTTGAAGGCTATTGCAAATATTTTTAGGGATCAATTTACGGTGAAGTCACCGCTGGAATCTGCACCGGGATGCAGCGATGATAATGGGGGCGTCGTGTCTGAAAGAACAGTCAAGTTTACGGCCAAAGATATAGCTAAAGTTATTTCTAAAATGACAAAAGGGAAATCTCCCGGACACGATGGCCTGAGTATAGATCATTTAAAAAATGCCGGTGTACACTTACCACGTGTACTTTCAATGATTTTTAATTTTAGTCTGGGACATGTCTATTTACCGGAAACGCTTATGCGTACAATTGTTGTACCTATTGTTAAAAATAAGACGGGAGATACATCTGATAAGGGAAACTACCGGCCCATATCACTTGCTACTACAGCTGCAAAACTGCTTGACAGTTTGCTTAATGGCTATCTCGCAAAGTATGTAGAACTTCATGATGCCCAATTTGGGTTTAAGTCTGGTGTGTCTACAGAAAGTGCTATTTTTGGCCTTAAGTACACTGTCAAGTATTATACGAAGAGGAAAACGCCGGTATATGCGTGCTTCCTAGATTTATCCAAGGCTTTCGACCTAGTAAATTATGATTTGTTGTGGGAGAAGCTGAGGAGCACTGGTATGCCGGCGGAATGTACAAATTTATTTAGGTTTTGGTATAAGCACCAAAAGAATCAGGTGAGATGGGCGGGTGCCTTGTCGGATGAGTATTCCCTTCAATGCGGAGTTAGACAGGGTGGGCTAAGCTCACCTACCCTCTTTAACCTTTACATCAATCAGCTGATCGAGAGGCTCAGCGGCATCCATATCGGCTGTTACATAGACGGACAGTGTGTCAATAATCTGAGCTACGCTGATGACATGGTGCTGCTGAGCCCCTCGATCGGTGGGTTAAGAAAATTAGTGGCTGTGTGCGAGTCGTATGCGGAGGCTCATGGCCTGGTGTATAACGCTAAAAAGAGCGAAGTCCTCGTGTTTAAGGCGGGAAAACGTTTACCAAGTCATGTGCCACCAATTACTTTAAATGGGTCAATCCTAAATAATGTATCCAAATTTAGATATCTTGGCCATATTGTCACTTCAGACCTAGGTGACGATGACGACATCGAGAGAGAGCGTAGGGCGCTGGCGGTGAGAAGCAATATGCTTGCCCGCAGGTTTGCTCGATGTAGGAGGGAGGTCAAAATTACCCTGTTTAGGGCGTTTTGTCAATCTTTTTACTCGAGTGGCCTGTGGGTGAGTTATACGCGTCGAGCCTACAGCGCACTACGCGTGCAGTATAACAACGCCTTCAGAATGCTGCTGAGGCTTCCGCGGTTCTGCAGTGCGTCGGGAATGTTCGCGGACGCACGGACTGACGGATTCCATGCGATTATGCGTAAAAAGGCCTCGTCCCTACTGTGTCGCATGAGAGCTAGCAGCAACAGCATTCTGAGGACAATTACTGCACGCCCTGACTGTCCTATCCAAAACCATTGGATAAAGTTAATGACAGGCCAAATAAAATAATCAATATTATCTGTACCTACACTAACACTACTAACTTAGTTTATAAGAAAAAAATGTTACTGACTGTTACTAACAATCTATGGATGCTATATCTGAAATAAATAGTTTTTTTTTTTTTTTTTTTAATGTAACGTGTTAGTCGTTGTTCGTGACTAGGAGTGAATAGTATTTCCAATAAAGCCACAGAGAACCAATAAAAACATGCCTTTACATTAAAACCACCATCGTTGCCGCCGCGCGCCGCCTTCGCGCCTCAGCCGCGCTGCCGTTTATAGTTTATAGACCATCGCGCTGCTAAAGTCGCATAGTGTGAAAGCGCTCATAGGCTCTTAAATTTCAGAAATTTTGAGAGAGTAGGTGTAAAAAATAATTAAAAAAAATTGGATGCCTAGTAAAATTTATACGAAGTTTTATGTATAGCACAAAAGCTTTATTATTTACTATTGTTCGGAACAATATTTTATGTTTAAATTGTTACTACCTAATTAGGTCTTCGATTCAGCGGGCGAAGTCTGATGCATCATTTTTGACATTTCGCGTCGACAATTTCAATTTTATGATTTTCTAATTCATCAAATATCATTTTAACTTACAAAGCTATATCTTTAATAAATCTTAAAAATATTTGTAGTTTTTTAAGCATCATTCAAAAATTCTTCTCAATCAATAAATACACGAAAACACCAATTTTGTCTCAGCGTTTTTCGAGCGCCACCTGGTGGTTTTACACGGAACTATGTCGAGACTTCCGACACTGGGAACCCTTTTGACCTTATTAAAAAAAAAAAATATCACGTTTCCCAATAACCATTTGCCGTAGCAGTTTATTAAGTAAACAATGAGTGCAAATCACCACCAAAATAGGAGAGTAAAAAGTAAGCCTTCGGTAAAACACTTAAAACGAAAATGTTATTTTTAGAGATTAAAAATAATGATAGCTGTACCTCAAGGTTAAGTGTCTTCTAAAACAGTAGCTCATTGCCCGAATATTTAACATTCGGTAAAAAGCCTTATGAATACATAGATAATGTATGTCTAGATATAGGTCTTGAAAATAACAGAATATTTTTAGACCCGGCATCTTGAGAAAGATGGTACAAGTGCTCTTATCATCACTCAAGACTGCCTCACGGCTGTAAGGGTCCCATGTGTCTAGAGATATGCCCATTAATGGACTCATTCCCTTATCTAAGTGACGAATGTGGGACAAAGGTATTCGCCCTTTGATATCGTACGTAACTTTTACAAATGATAATATTTGTCGAGCCTCTTAACGAATAGTTTATTTTCGGATCGCAACACGGCTATTTTTGTTGTCAAAGAAAATATTTATTATGCTGGAGGTTAATATTCAAATATTATGACAATAGTTGCAAAAATAAATTAATACTCGTTGGTGAGAAATAAATGTCGGAAGTGAATCTGCTTTCCCATTGTCAAGAAAATTCTAAAGTGTTTTGTTTTCTTCTGGAAAGTTTACCGTATGTTTTACGTAGGCATCATCATCGACTCCTGATGATTTTTATGCTTTTGAAAAAGATCTAACCTAGATGATTTTACAATAGACATACTAGTTACTAAAATTCGGCAAAACGTTGATATTACAACGTTCTTGCATTATTCCCTTAGACATGTAACTTTATTTCATCCTAAAATTCTAAAATTATGTGTCATGTCTTTACTCTTCTTTACCTTTAAATATAAATAGTTTTCTCTCGTATATTAAATATACCTGTCTCATGTTTAGGATGAAAAAGACCAGCTGCTGACAACAAACTGCTGGATCACGCAAGTGTGGACGGACCACCACCTGCGATGGAACACGAGCGACTTCGACGGCATCGACGTCATCAGAATACCCTACGAGAGGGTGTGGAAACCGGACATTATACTTTATAACAAGTGAGTAAAGTTTATTATACAAAACCTACACGCGAGTGTATCTAAAGCCTTTTGACTTACTAAAGGTATTATAGCAGTGGCAAGGCGGATTATATTTTCACAACAATTCTGTTATTCGTTTTACAAAGTAGTTGTATGTTTGTTATCAGTTTCCAGTTAAAAAAAGAAAGAATAGGTCGTATTCAAAACATATCATCTTGTATGCAAGTATGTAACTAAGAAGGAGCAATTACATCTCGTCTTGTTATTAATTTTACAATAAAAGGAACAGCTTTACACTCGGAGCCTGAATTTAACGTTCTTTTAAAAAAATACCAGGTACCTCGTTTGAATATTTGATTTGATGGTTTAGTTACCAAATGAACAAAAGAAAATAATATTGGAACATCAAAAGTAAAACAGAATAGCTTAGTAGCCCGTGCCGGCCCTGAGGGCATTTCATGAGCATTTCCATAAATTCAAGATTGACCCGACACAAACGGGCTCTTAACAGTAATTCTTCGTTAACCGATATTAATTGCGTGCTAGCAATAAGTAGCAGGTAATAGGTAATTATAACTAACTAAACCATCATTTTCTAGTGGATCTCGTTACTAAGAATAGGTTCTTATTTTCATTTTACAAGTGGTCGCCAGTTTATGATGTCCATAGCACGTTTTATGATTACGATGTCAGCACAAGGGGTGCAGCGTAGTCAGTGGAATTGGAATGGACCTGCAATCATAATGAATTTCGCCATAAAAAGTCTGGAGTATAAAAATATATCGACAAAAATGCCAGTTTTAGCACAGTTCAACTTTACTTAGCTCTCCGTGTAAAGTAAAATCACGTGAGAGTCCCCTCTAAAGCTGAAACTAAAATGACGACATTATGTATCATCCCGAAAGTAATATCGGCCCTTGTGCATGCTCGGCTTCGTTTTTATTAAAAGGTTTCTGCGTAGTATATGAACAATCGCGATAATGTAGTCCGTAAGTAGTCCCTCAAGTATCTTCTTATCTTCAACTATACATATACTACATCATTAAATTAATTGTCCAAATTTTGAAGCGTTTCTTCAACTATCTCCTTACGTAAGTTATGTAGAGTCCTATGACCGAGTTAACTACTAAATATTTGATAGCGTTAGATTTCGAGCTGAGCAACGATAAGCAAGTACTGAAGATCTTGTTTAATCTGTCTCAGCTTTTGAATAATTGAGCTCCCAGGGTCCGGGAGCGCGGTATCGGGCACTATGCATTCAGCAATCCATCTGAGATTGACCGCTATCGGGGCTGACGTCTAAACCGACTGACTGATTGATATGCACTACTCTTATGTTGAGCTTAAAGCTCTTTGTACCTACATGCATTATCTTAAATTCACAGGCATAAGTTTTAATGATCTTGCTCATTTAATCAGTTTTTATAGCAACACGCAAGTCATTTGTGTGCGAGATTTTATTACACACATCAATATGATTCCTGATGAATGTAAGACAATGATGAATACAATATGATTCCTTTTGTCTCTACTTTGCCTGTATAAAGAGAAGAGCGAGTTTACCTAACTCGCTCTCATAGATTCAGCGCAATTTATGTAATATCGAGGGCACTACCGCTTTACCAATTTATGAGCCATAATGGCTTGCACCTTGCGTCGTCTTTTGTTTGAAGTGACGCCTATGTTTGTGTCGCAATGCCCGTACCTTGTGACATAGACCATTAAAAGTTTTAACATATTTTTTGTTGCAGTGCCGACCCCAACTACCGGTCGGCGGTGATAAACACGAACGTGATAGTGCGTCACACGGGCGAGGTGACGTGGCTGAGTCACGGGATCTACGTGTCCGTGTGCGACATCAACGTGGAGCAGTTCCCGTTCGACGTGCAGCTGTGCACCATGAAGTGGGCCTCGTGGACCTACGACGGGTTTCAGGTATGACACATATGAATATGCGCCAGACAACACAACAATATTGTCTGGTTTCAAATTCAAACTAATGAATTTTGCTAAGAAGACCGGACAACGATTTTGGCGGGGGAATCTCCCATACATACTTAAATATAACCAGAGTTAGATACAAATGTTCGTGATCAGTACATAAACATTTGCCTTTTGTGGAATTCAAACTCGCAATCGCTGTCATAGTAGTTCTAACATTAATTGATAAGTTTTATAATTTTACCTTACACTTGTATGGATCTTTGTTGTCCGATAAACAATTCTTTTATTTATATAAAAGTAATCAGAGGTTTAGATAGGAGAATATAAACGTGTCGCCACAGTAAAACTCTTAGGGCCTTAGCCAGGGACCAGGGTACTGCTCAATAGGTAGGGCTTACTTTAAGATTAGTTAGCAGTCACAGGACACTGTGTACTGAGACCGAACTTCCTTTTGCATATTTTCCTTCAATGTTATAGTTAGCTAATACGAGGGTCAAACTGAAAGTTCTTAGAAAATCAAAAACTGATTACATTAGCCAGTTATTAGTTTTATTATATCTTTTCAAAATATTGTCCATTGACGTCAATACACCGCTGCATGCGATGGAACCACTGGGAAAAGCACTTTGCCCACTCGTCCTTAGGGGTCTCTTCAATGGCATCGCGATACGCAGCCACCGCTTCTTCAGCATTCATAAACCGCTTTCCTTTAAGTTTTTCTTTAATTTTTGGAAATAAATAAAAATCACAAGGCGCGAGGTCGGGGCTATACGGCGGGTGACCCAGTAATTCAACGTTTGATGTCGCCAAATAGTCGATCGTTCGCTTGGCGGTGTGCGACGAGGCGTTGTCGTGGTGAAGGAGGATCCTACTGCGAGGTCGTTTCTCTCGAACTTTTTCCAAGACAAGTGGCAAACAATTGGTAGTGTACCATTCTGCAGAAGCTGTTTTTTGATCCTCTAACACAATTGTTGCGAAATGACCTATCCTTCCAAAGAACGAGGCCACCATTTTTTTTCCCGCACTTCGATCTCTCTTCACTTTAGTTGGCAACTCCTCGAAAGGAAACACCCACTGAGCAGATTGTCTTTTGGTTTCAGGATCATAACAGTAAATCCAGCTTTCGTCACCTGTTAGTATGTCGAACACAGCATTTGAGTCACCTCCGTTAAATCTTTCAATCATTTTACGGCACCAATCCACACGATGGAGTTTTTGAGCCTTAGTCAAATTATGAGGTATCCACCGGGCGCAAAGCTTCCTGACCGCTAAATGTTCGTGGAGGATTTTGTGCACTTGACTCATACCGATGCCTAAGCTTGTCCGAATCTGCTGATAGGTCACTCTTTTGTCAGTCTCTATCATACGCCGCACAACACAGATGTTATTTTCAGTCGTCGCCGTAGAAGGCCGTCCCTCACGTACATCATCAGTGAGATTAGTGCGACCACGTTTAAACTCATTAAACCAGTTGTAAACAGTCGCACGAGATGGGGCTTCATCGTGAAAGGCCAATCGTAGTCTATCATAACTTTCTTGTTGACTTAAATGACATCGAAAGTCATAAAAAATCATTGCACGAAAATGTTCTCGTGTTAAATTCATGTTGACGTGACACAGACAATTTTCAATTTGCCGCCAAATCGTAAAACAAATGACAAATGAATGAAATATATACTCAGTAATATTGGCAAAGAGTTCTATTTTCAAATTTTAGAATATTTTTTTTATTATATTGTTTATAAGTGGCCAGTTCTAAGAACTTTCAGTTTGACCCTCGTATGGTCAAGATCACTTGTGCCTTACCACCTTAAGAGCCAAAATCTTGTGACACCGAAGAGAGAGAGAGAGAGAAAAGTGACACCCGTTTTTGTGTCGCGTGTGTTTTTGTGTCGTTGAAAAGTAGTTTGACGAAAGAGACCTCGACCATAATAGCTTAATGCAGTATTAATAATTACATGTTTTGTTCGAAGTTATGCTCATTTTTGAATCATGTGTTCAAGCGATTTTCGTCGAAAAGTGGTTAGGCACGAGAGATCTCGACCGTACAATAGCTTTCATTACGAATACTTAGCAGTTACAGGACACTTTGTGCTAGAGGCAAAAATAAAAGCTGGATTCATAAAACAAGGCCGAGATTTCTGATTGAATTTTCATCAATATTATTGGTATCTATAGCATGGCATTTGCCGAGCGTAATTTTATTGAAGCAAAGTACACAACAAGGTGAAATAATTCATCCTACAAAATTCATTTCATGAGAGCAAAGTTTTTACAGATTTAGGGCTGAGTTTTCAATAGGCAGATAAGAAATATTAATCAAACAAAAAAAAGTGACTAAAATGAAAACGTTTACTAATTGTCAGCAATCATACATATAACTGACATTTTTTTTTAAATCTGTCGCTTTATAATTTATCAGTCTGATAAGTTTTATCTGACCATTGAAAAATCGGCTCTTAGTTTATTCTTTTAATTCTTTTTTACGCATCGTTCATGTCTTAGAAACAGTATTTACTAACTCCAAAACATCAGAAAAAGGAATCTAACTTAGGGACTGCAAGAAGATAAACATTGTTTGGCATAAAAGAAAATATTCATCGTCGGATATAAACGGCAGATTCCCTTTGTCAAACACGGGTCGAATAAACTGGGATGAGCCGACCAACGTCAGGAGGCTTAGCCATCATGCCCGTTCGTAGACTGGCTCTGTAGTGTTATTCCGCCTTTGTTCTCACTCGCGACACGCTTGCCCAGAACCTCTGACACCTACCCTGTGTTACAACGTACATAATCACAACTACTTCTGTCCTACTCACACAAGGCCAAATCACAACAAGAGCAAGAAAGATGCCTCAATAAAAAACATGTAAAACTTTTGTCTTGTAGATAAGACCCTTAACCTTTATTTATTTATCTTTATTTTTTTATTTATTTAAGATGTAAAGCATGAGCTTAATTTAGGATATTGCAATTAACATACAAATAATATCTAATATATATAAATCTCGTGTCACAATGTTTGTCCTCAATGGACTCCTAAACCACAGATTACGTTTGAGATGGCCAATGCGATAGCACCGACTCCAAAAAGAAATTGTTGGCCTAAAATTGAGACCTTTCTTTTAAATAGACATAACTTATTTAAGACTAAAGTGCATTTTGTTTTTGAAGTCGTTATTGTTAAAGTTATTTTTAGTAGCAATCCGGTGTCGCGTTGCACCTTTTGACTCTGTTCTTTAGTAAGCTGCTCAGTATTTAACATACGTTCTGTCGATGATATCATTAAACTCCTAAGCGTTAAGGAGATTCCACTATAAGCTCAGCTCCACACAATGGTGGATCCTATCCGACGTAAAAACATGTCAGCACATACTTGTACAAAAACACTAAGGATTTCCCTCGATTATGATTAATAATGGGACCAACTTGAACGTATAACCTCTAGATAGGCAAAGAAATTTTTCATATTTGTCCACATATGACTGAGATATGAGGTAACAACAAAAATACATGCAGTCGAATTGTTACCCTCCTTCTTTTTGAAGACGGTTAGAAAGTTGGGATACCCGTATTTTACACATGAACTCAAGACATGACCCTAGAAGTTCTTTTTTGTAGCCAGCACCATCTAATTCCATCTTTATCTAATTATTACCAGAGTTCATAAAAATAATATGATATAGTTGTTCTGTCGAAAATAAATTACGGTTAACTTGTCTAAAACAAGCTTCATTACTTTGTGCTTGGTCAGAGTATAAAGGCAATTATAAAAAGCAAATACCTATGGCAAAACATAAACATGTTTGTATTTCCGTAAAGGTCAGTCTACAAAAACGTTGATAACCCTCCAAAAAACGAAACGTTGTAAGCTGCCGTCTTAATAACGAAAACATGGGGCTTGTTTTGAACAATAAACCAATTTGTGTATGCTGAAACAAAAGCGGAACTCCTCTCATTACTTAAAAGTAATACAACAGGCTACAAAACTCGAAGCAAAAAATACGAGTAGCAGCAGTTTTCATTGACATTTCAATAGGAGAAATCCGACTTAACAATATTTTCGCCTAGGCTTATGAATTCGGTCGCCATGCTACGAGCCAGGGAATCTATTCTGCGGAATATCTGGACATTTCTACAGAAGGGCACTTTTTTTCTCAATTCGGTGGTTGATTTTTAATTTGGATTTTGTTGTAGTTTAAATAGTAAAAAATGAAGTTTACTCCATCCTGAAACATAAAATAACGATTTGCCTAAATTTTGTTGATTGATCTATGAGAAAAGTTAGGCTCCGAATTGAGAAAGCACCGAATTGAGAATAGATGCAACATTATCTAATGTATTGTATTGTATTGCATTCTATTGTGTATATATAATGTATTTGAATGATCAAAAAAAATAATACCTAAAGCGTTATGTTAACTGACTGCTGGTTTATCGGTTTAATAGTTTATGTGCCTATCTATATCAATAATTCTTTGTAATGTTAATAATAAAAAAAAACTGATCAACATGTTTATTTTTCGATATAACAATAATCAGTCTTTTTTTTAAAACTCAAACAATTTAAACATTAAAATTTTCAAAGAGGATAACACAATACTATTTATTATCGATATATTTATATCTTTATTGTTTTATATATTTATTTTGTCTTTTTATCTTTATTGTCTTTATTGTATATATTTATATCTTATTCTCATCTTATTCTTTATTGCTTTACTTAATTGAAGCGCTAAAGGAATCATTCTGCTAACTGAACGAAAGTTCAAATTCACCACATGGGAGCCGGGTGGGGAGTTTTTAAAAAGTAACTAAATTAATTAAAGTTAAAATGCGAGTAATGTCTGCACCGATTCGAAGATGATTTATTACTGGCTAACTAATTCTAAATACAGGCACGGGCCGTTGAGGCTGAAACGGCTAAGTCGATAATAAAATACATGAGCTTGCCCTTAAATATGCTGAGGCAACCCTATTCTAAGACAGAAGGAAGAGGGGGTTCCATAACTCCTGCTCCCTAAGAGTGAAACTATCAGAACGATCATTTTCAATATCATTCCGATCATTTCGCAAAATTTTCAATAACCTTTTACGCCACACATATAAAGGGAATACAATTAAACATAATATGACAAAATAACCTAAATTAACACTGAAGTTAATGTCTTTTTTATCACTCAAAACACTTTCTACTTTTGCACTGTGCTTTAGAGCATATGACATATATTTTTTTCTCATCCAGGTTAACTCCAACCATGTTTAGTGCGTGTGTGCTTGATAGATTCGTATGACCGTGCATCACAGGTAAGTTTATGATCGGGATCGGTTTCGCGGTATCTAGCGACTCGTAGATATGGTGATTGATTTTGAGTCCAAGGACTTCTAGGTTGCAGGGTTCATCAATAGTAACGAGGTAAGTCCCAAAAATAGGCTGCTTACTGTTCTGGTTGTGGTTATCACACAGACTAGTTATCGTTGTTGGTCTTCGACTATACAAGTTCCAATTGTTGGTATTAACCCTCTGGATTCTTACTTCTTCGATTTGAATTTGATGCTGGTGATAATGTGTGAGAGTATTGTTAAACTCCATAAGATGCTCCGCACAGGTAGGTTCTTGGTAGACAGCTTGGTCGTCTGTCGTACATAAGATGTGGTCGCCAGCAGCGAACGCGCGGCATGGCTTGGAAATTGGTAAGTAATTAGACTGTCTCGCCAATAGGTAAGGAAATTCAGAAAAGATTGATATTGTGATGTTTTGTGAGTCGTGGAATATTGGTAAGGAATAAATCTTATAATACCTATAAGTATGATTATCAGTTATTGGTATCTCCATTATAAATGTTATCTTGTCTTTCTTAACGTATGATTTGACATAAATTGTTTCCTCTAATTTAAAAAAAAATCCTCTAATTTAATACCTCGTTAGGTAAATACATAAGATTTGCAAATTGAGCTATCGATTTTAAATGATTTTGTAATTCTTTCGAATTAACTATGGATTGATGTAAAACTGACAATTTACTTAAGGCTAGAGCTGTTTCAATCTCCCTTAATTGTGAATTTAGACACACAGGGAAAACGCGGAAACTCCTTGAAAAATCCGATCCGGCTGCGCCAGTTACGTATCGGGAGCCGGGTGGGGAGTTTTTAAAAAGTAACTAAATTAATTAAAATTAAAATGCGAGTAATGTCTGCACCGATTCGAAGATGATTTATTACTGGCTAACTAATTCTAAATACAGGCACGGGCCGTTGAGGCTGAAACGGCTAAGTCGATAATAAAATACATGAGCTTGTCCTTAAATATGCTGAGGCAACCCTAATCTAAGACAGAAAGGTGAGGGGGTTCCATAACTAGCTACTTGGTGCAGCATGTTTGTTAGTAAATTATGTTCTACTTCATAATATTTTGTTACATTTAATATTTAAATTCAATTAATCACATAAAATATTTTATAATAATTTAATATTTAAATACAATTAATCACATAAAATAGGAAATTGAATATGTTTGGTACGTTCGTAATACAATATTGTTGAATTGTTAATTTGTCAATTTTAAGACACTTGTTAGTATTTTTGTACTAACTTACTGATAATTTATAGGGAGATCTGTAATTGGCCATACCCAATGTATTAAAACGTGAGTTATAGCAATGAATGTGCTGTTAATTTTCTCGATAAACAACAATAATCAACAACAACAATTAGCTAAATTAATAATATAAAAGTAAAACCTCAATTCGGTGTTAGTTTTCTCAATTCGGTGCACCATTTTCCACGGAATTGAGATCCATGGAATTGAGAACACAATACATCAAATTACCCAAAAATGTTATGAGTTACAGTAATTTCTATTAAACCTAACGATAGAAAGCTGTTAAACACTCAATAGTTTTAGCACAAATCTCATAAAATACTTTAGATACATAATCGAAGTGGCACACCGATTTGAGAAATTACCCTGTACCAAAAACACCGAACGATTTCGTACCTTTGAAAATTGCTCCTGAGTGCTACAGATCTCCTGTTTATACTGTTTGTCCGCTTAGGCGCAACTGTCAGATGACGGGAACAAGTAGTACGCGTTCCTATTATGCATAGTTAGTGCTACAGGTACATAAAAGTAAATTTCACCGAATTGAGGCACAAGCCTCGGACAAAATTTAAATGTGTCACTGTATTCAAATTAAAGGATTCACGATATATGTAAGCACGTATATGGCTTCATTATTTATTCCTTGTTATAGGAATGTAGGAATAATAATCAGCAACTTATTATTTTAAAAGTTATGAAACGAAAACGAGTAAATTCTGGAAACCGGACACTCCATTTTAGGCCAAATTCTGCCCGTTTTTGAACTTTCCGATTTTTTTTAGACCATATGTACAACCTGGTGGTCTTCTTGATATGCTCTCCATCAGGCCAAGAGTTGTATAAATACGTGTGATTTTTTTCAGACATGTTATTCAATTTTAAAGGTAGGTTTTTTGCTCCAGTCGGTCAATCCGTCGCTTCTGTAGAAATGCCCATCTATATTTTCGGATCTTGCTATCGTTCACACTGACGTTGTCCTCTAATATGAGTAACAAGGACAACACAATTCGAAAACAAATTATTTTTTGTAAGACCACAAAATCGTTTTTAGTAGGCCTCGCACCCGGTCAGTTGGAAACGGATACGACGTTTTGCTGAGTTTGATTGTTGCTGCGTAAACGGAGTTGAAAGTCATTTGTTACTTTTAAAATAACCGATATTCTGTATAAGTGGTTTAACGTTTAGTTCATTTCAAATTGGAATATTTGCTTGACACATATCATAATATGATGAAAGATAAAACAATAGTTACCTACCTGTAATTTCTAATGAGCCAGTCTTCAATGTCAAACACAATTTTGAGTAATAATAGGATGACCAAATTTTAAAAACTAGATTATACTTTACATGAGTATTTAAATTAATGAAAAACCTAAAAAAAACATGCACATGTTTGAATTATGATTTAAAAAAATCATTTTGAATAGGCCTAAAACGCTTGAACTGTCATAGCGTCCTAAATAACGTCACTGCCTAAATCTTCGTAATAGCAAAATACTATGAAGGGTTGTGTATGACTGCAAAAAAAAGTCCGCCCTCGTGCAAGGCGTAATCTCTTAAAGGCGTTGACGGCCCCGTAACCAAATTTGTGTTTTGGAAAAACTTTTATTTTGTACTAGCCGTTCGTGTTTTCACTGCTGGGCAAAGGCCTACTCCGAACTACTCCACGCGTTTGTTGCCGGTAAGAGTTTGCCATTGGGTTGGACAAATTTAATTCTTTAAAATATTAATACTTAATCGTAATTAAAACTCATAAAGGCATTTCATTCGTGTTTAAATATCTTCATATCAAAATGAATCACAAGAAACTACCAACATACATGATTTGTTCTTAGTTTAAACTGGCCTATTGAAAACTATTTCATACAATGTAACAATCGCGGCAGCAGTACCTGTACTATTTCAAGAAGTAAAACATTTTGTGAGTGGTACTCGCATGAAGTTTTGGTAGAAAGGCATTTCCCTATCCTGCAAGAAATAAAATAGACTAAAATGTTAAATTCGTTTTGTCGAAAGTCGATGCTTGAAACTGGGAAATCGAATTTTATTTTGCTTTATCGGTTAACAAGCGATCGTCCCCAGTGAGCTTGTTAAGCACAATCTGATCATTAAAAAATTTGTCTCGGTTTTATTTAAAGTGATATTTAAGAGTTATAACTCTTTTTGAAAAATAATTGACGTAATTATGTATAACAAAATACAGTGAGAAACGCGCGCGTTTATGGACTTTTTTTACAGTGAGAAATTTTCTCTTACTTGACTTGCAACATTATATGGCTCTGAAAAATAAACAAATTACAACTGGACGCGGACTTCTTGAAAATTTCTCTAGACTGTGCTTATGGTAAAGGTATATTATTATAAAAACATTCAAATAACTCCGAAAATTTTCCTTGTAAACCATTTTCATTTGGCACACGATATACTAAACACCAAATATAATTCATTTTTTGCCAATTCTACATTGTTGTTTAGCTTAATGTTTAACAAATTATGGAAAGCTGACTACTTTCTACTTACTACTTACACAGCTAAAGGAATCACTGTCATATCTTTCGTCATTAATTTACGAGTAGTGTACCAAAAAATATTAAGTTACGTACCTACTTATTTCATAACTTTTATTAAGATCAACATGCATTTCCCAATTCAATCTCTTTTGTTATGATAGTTGTTGAATTTATTAATAAATAAAATGCTCTAGTTACTTTTAGATCATCTAAAGAGAAAAAATCTGCTGTTTGTGCTTATGTACTGCATCGTGACATTTTTCATTAACTTCTTCCACATAGGTTCTAGTACGAGTAATTAAAGCTTCTATTGTGATAACGAGCTCTATTGCTGCAGAAATGTGGATTTCACTTTTTATAGAAATAAAAATACAACCAACACGCAATGTTTCACAATTTTCATTTGTGAAGTTTACGCCTTCTAAGAGTAGATCTACATTCATATAATTTGGAAGAAGTAAATTTAATCGCTATCATCACAGAAGTATCTTTAGTGAGAACAACATATATGTATTTGAGGTTAGGAAGGTACTATTTTTACGACTTTCCAATAGCAAAGCCGTAAATTACTGTTGCCCAATTTAGTATTTTATTGAACAGGTAACACGACTTACGTGGGATCGTGTTCTGAATAAATAATTAGTAGGGTCAGTATTTCTCTAGTTAGTTCGTATTGAAATTATTATAAGACTTTTGTCAAGCTTTGGAGTTTTTGTGTTTGAAATACTGCACGATCTGGATGATTCTTATTTTTATTTTATTTAAAGTACACTATCGGTTTTGGGGCGAAGCTGCGATCGTCGTCACAGGCGTTGCAGTAAGCCGCTTTGGCTCCTAGCTCTATCTCCTCCCTCATATTTTCCTTTCAATATCAGCCTCACGGCACACGGCATAATAGAGGGAAAGGTGTCAGCGATAAATTCGATACGGGAGTTTTGCACGTGTTGGAAATGTGGTCTTTATTTCTGAACAGTTTTTGTCGTGAAAATTTTCAACACGGGAAAAGTAAGAGGAAAATGTGCGCCAATTGGCAACTATGACTCGTAAATGTAATAGACGATTCGATATCGAGATACTCGCACTCGTATTTGCTGAATATCACATGACAATAAAGAATTGTCTCCAAAATATCAGTAACTTGATTTTGCTTTCTTTGAGTGCGATATGATTAAGTTACTACAATTTGTTCCAAAATAAAATGAAAAGATAATTTGTAATATATAAACATCTGTTTGATTCAGGCCTATTAGTAGCTTACAAAAAAACAACAACCAAATGATAGCCATCTTATCTTGCCTTCATTGAGGCCGAGGTTTTGAATTTGCTCCTCGGCTCAAATTATTTGACTTTTAAATTTGGTTTGTCTCCTTTAAATTTAAATTAAATCTTCTTATATAGGTATCAAATCGAGGTATATTTGCCAAGATGGTGGAACGGCACTGAATTCATTCATACACTATTCAGATTCTTACGATTTTCTACGGACTTCTTAGTGTTCGTCACGGGGAAAGTAGTCAACCGAACTAACGAGAAAGTTTGTTACGGGGAGGAAGGAACCAAACTTATCAGTAAAATAATCATTCTAAGCACGTAGGGCAAAAAGAAATTCCTGGTGTATTTTACCTTCATTCTGCAATTATACACTAAAGTGACTATTAAATTATCTGTAGTGCGTAGAATTTTTTTACTACAACCACTTCATTATCATCATCATCATAACCAGCCACTGCTGAACATAGGCCTCCACAAACTTTACAATAAATTATATAAAATGTACTTTTTTACTTATTCAATTTTCTACCAAATTAAATTTATATATTTTTTTGTTTTCTTATTAAAACGTTATCTTGCAAGGACCAAGAACACATTGCAATCGCAGCACATTTGATTGCCTTTTCCAAGAACGGGAGCCCTATTTTTGAATTACTCGATTTAATATGTCGTGTGAGTTTAGTACGAAAATGAATTGAAAATCAATGGAAATCACGCAAGATATAAAATTATGTATGTTTACACAAAATTCTTTTATCTTTTTTTAAATCATTCTCGTGTAGTGAACTAATCACACGCCATCTTAACGCGAGTGATTCAAAAATAGGGGCCCTGAAACGTAGCCGCAAATGGAACGTAGCGCACCGCGTAGTGCTTATTATGACCCTTAGCATAAATTGAAAGTCAGGGCATTTTTTCATTTCAAATTAAAAGTGGAATATTTTGGTAAACTCAACCTTCACATTTTAGTCCTTTTTTATCTTTTCTATCGCCGTCTAATTCTCTGGTGATAATGCCGGTTGACGAGGTAGAGATAGCGAAAATAATAAGAAGCTTAAAAGATAGTTGTACTGCTGGTATTGATGGAATCTCCAGCCGAGTTGTTAAAGGTACCTCAGCATACTGACTACCCCCATAACTTCTATCTGTAACTTGGCTATATCCACAGGAACCTTCCCATCTATCTTTAAGGTCGCGCTTATAAAACCTGTAAATAAGGGAGGTAAAAAGGACCTTTTTGATAATTATCGACCTATCTCAATCCTGCCCACCCTCTCCAAAATATTAGAGCGGATAATGAATGACGCATTGACTAGGTTCTTGGAGGCAAACAAGTTACTTGCCTCGACACAGTACGGTTTCCGTAGTGGTAGGTCCACTAACGGCGCGGTCCTTGACCTCGTGAACTGCGTAATCACCACCCTGGACCAGGGGAGCAAGTGTTTGACTGTTTTCCTGGATCTCGCGAAAGCTTTCGATACAGTCTCAATACCACACCTTTTATTTAAACTAGAAAACCTGTTCAGGAGCTATCTCTTAGGTAGGACTCGAAGAGTTAAGATAGGAAGTTGGACTAGTGGGGTGGCCGAGGTCAAAATTGGAGTTCCCCAGGGTAGTATCGTTGGCCCAACCCTATTTCTGGCCTACATTAATGACCTTTGCCTCATGCAGTTGCGAAGAGGCCGAATATACACTTTCGCTGACTGCCCTCTTCTTCAGTGGTGACTCCTGGAATGAAACTTTTCACAATGCCCAAGAAGGCATGAACAGAGTAGTGGCCTGGTTGCAGAACAATATGCTTACGCTGAATGTGGATAAAACAAAATATGTGGCTTTTGCTTTGAGATCATGCTCCCTGCCTTCACTTAGTATGCAGTTAATTGCTCATGTCTGCCCCGCACAGTCCCCCCTTTGCTATTGTAGCCCACTAGAACGAACTTCTAGTATTAAATACCTCGGTGTGACTGTAGACCAATGCATGACATTTAAGCCTCATGTTCAATCGCTCGTCCCCAGGATCCGTAAACTTATTTTTATTTTCAAAACCCTGCGACACGCGGCTGATAGCCATGTCATCAAAATGGTGTACTACGCCTTGTGCCAACCGCTTCTGGAGTGTTGTATTTCCTCCTGGGGTGGCACTCACAAGACTATTCTGCTGGAAGTGGAACGGGCCCAGAGAGCAATCTTAAAAGTTGCAGCTGGTCTCCCAATTCTATATCCTACAGAAGACCTTTTCAGAAAATGGAGCGTACTTTCAGTGAGACAGACGTTCATTCTTCGGACAATCTTAACTAAACACTCAGAGTTAAACTATGGCCCTCGTTTGGTGGAAGGGAAACGACGTTATAGCCTTGTATGTGATAGGTTACCTCTGAAAACTGCAACTGCACAGAACTTCTACTGCTACCTGGGAAGCTACCTCTATAACAAACTTAACGAGCTTCTTAACATTTACCCACTAACCAAGAATAAATGCAAGTTGACAGTTACTACTTACCTTAAGAGTCTGGACTATGAATCCACCGAACTGCTTCTTTCAGCTCCTCAGTAAACAAATAATTAAAATGCCATGAATACAAATAATACCTATCCTTTTATCATCACTAATAATCAACGTAATCAATTCTATGACAGTTCGAGTTTTTACCTTAATGGAGTATCTGATCCGTTAGTTGTTTTCTCCACCCACGAATGCAAAACACACATACACATAAACACACATACACTCACATTCAATCTAATACACTTACACTCTCACAGTTAGGCCAGTATTATTTAATTTCTAATATGTTTCATTTCTCTTTTTCATATTGATCCCTAGTTATATACTTTTAACCTATATAGTATTATGTATCTACGGGCGGGGGCCTGGCGACCTGTATCACCGGTTTTTTCAGACTATTTCAGGCACCAGCCTCTCGCACGTTGGGAAACTTATAAAATAAGAACAACTACTTTTGTACTTGCTACTTCCCTAATGTGCCCGAGAGAAATAAATGATTTATTTATAGTTATTTATAGTCCTGCTGCTATGGCAAGGCCGTATAGTACCTAATACATACAGTGAGTTTATTACTACGTACGCGTACGCAAGTAATAGCAGTACCTTAGCTTGAAATTATGAATCGTCTCCAAACATTTTTTTTTAAATAGAAGGCATGTGCGTTATTTTGACCATTTTAGTCAGTTTTTTATAGGTGGTTTAATGTTTTTTAATGATTTTAAGTTATTATTACCCACATGTCAAAACTTATGAACTACAGCTAATTATTTCGATAAAACTTACACTGTACCCTAAGTTGAAATATACCCGATTGAATCATCACGCTATCAATCTCTCGTTTTTGAAAACTGTGCACAAACATATAAATACATACTTCTTACATGCATTTGAGAAAATTAGCACATGAATTTGGAAACCTTAGAAAATCAATAAACAAATATTATGATATCTCTTTTTCATGTTGGTAAAAATAAAGCAATTTTTTTATCTACAGTTGGACCTTAAAAAGCAGTTCGACGAAGGCGACACCACCAACTACCAAACAAATGGAGAGTTCGACCTCGTGAGCTTCGAAGCGATCAGACACAACCAGTACTATTCCTGCTGCGTGGAGCCCTACCCTGATATCACGTACGTCATCAAGCTGCGCCGGAGGCCTATGTTCTACGTGTTTAACTTGATCCTTCCGTGCCTGCTCATCAATGGGATTGGTGAGTGATATGTATTGCTGTTTAGTAATAACTAGCGACCTGCCCAGGCTTCGCACGGGTGCAATGTATTAAACATATAAGATCAAATCTTTTGAAGTGATAAATTATAACTTTGTCTTTGTATACATCAAAAAAACAGGTTACTATCGTGTTTTTTGTAAAAAAAGAGATTTGTATATTTAAAATTTTCTCTAACAAAGAAACTATCCTTATTTAAAACAGCACCCTTTCAATTTTCAAAGTTGTCTACGTCATCAGTTTCGCCTCTCTCATTGCAATGCCCAATCCGTCTTTTTCTTTAATCTTAACCTTAATTAATAAAAAAAAACATTATCCGCAAAAATCAAAAATTACCTCTATCTCAAGTTTTCTAAAAATTAGCGTATTAAAAATCCAGTGTTGAAACTCAAAATTATTCATTTATTGTGCTGAATTGGCCTTTTAAATATAATATAACGAGGTGATCTTATATAATCCTTCGTGTTGAATCACTCTATCTATTTAAAATAAACTCATCATAATTCGATGCGTAGTTTGAAAGATTTGAACACTCTTCACACACAGCGGGAAGCTACTTTGTTTTATAATATGTAGTGATAAGGCTGCCTAATAAGACTTGTTCACCGACACATGGTACGGTGTAGGTACAGGAAATGTAAAGGCGAAAATAGAAGTATCTTCTTATATTTTGTAGTTGAATGAGTGTGACTATTGTATTGTCAAACCTTTTACTACTTTTTTACGAAAATCCAAATTGAAAAAATACAAATTGTGTATTGGAACGAGTACTTTAATTATTTGGACATTATTAGTTCCTAAGCATTTTTATCAAAAGAATTCTTGAAAGATCTTATATTACGCCGAAATTTAACATTATTTTCTCGCGCAGACAATTGTTCACATCTTACCCAAATAAGAATAGAATACGCTCGCAAAATGCGAAGTTTGACCGAGTCTTGATCACATAAAAGAGCGTATTCGTTTTTTATTCCCCGAAGCTATGGTTCTCTAACGCCGAAAAAAGCGCTCGGAAGCGGCTAACCGCCCGCGAGCGGTGACAAATGCGAAACGAAAAAGATCGTGGGTCAAAGAGGTCGTAATGCAACAGCTCTTTGTATCACTTACAACATTCAAAGGGACGCGCACAAAGGGATAAATAAATAAAAAACATAATTGGTATACATGGGTATATTGTCTGAGGAACGTGACATTCCTATTAACGAAGTAAAGTACCACATTGTACATTTTAATTTGTAGTTTTTAACGTCACGCTCTTTATTTTGTCTCTTTTTTTTTGCTATATACGTTTGATTAGGAGAATGCTCTTAACATGAAGTCCGCCAAATATACCGTTTGTTAGTGAATGAAGTTTTTAAATAGAATCGATAAATAAGTAAGATAAATAAAAAGTGTGGTCATTGGTAGTTTTATTTCAAACCAAATGTTCATTTCACTTATAAGTATGTACAGACAACAGCACGTCAGGGTAAACGTTGCGGTATCTTATACCTTTGTAATAAGGGCTAGTTTGCAACAAAAGTGTGTAACCTGATGTGCTGTCGACTGTACTCTATTTTCTTGCGTACAGGAATTGAAATTTTTTGCGACCCCGGTAGTTATCATTTAAGTCAGTATAAATTCGTTAAGTTTAACAGTTTCAATCTTAGATTGCTTTGAATTTTTACCTGTAACAAACAAGATGGTCGGATCTAAAAGACGGAATTTTTGATTAGCGAAGCGCGTCCTAAGCTGTCTACAGAGCTGTAAGCTGAGAATCTTTTTAGTATCACGGTAATACGAGGGTCAAACTGAAAGTTCTAAGAACTGGCCACTTATAAACAATATAATAAAAAAAATATTCTAAAATTTGAAAATAGAACTCTTTGCCAATATTACTGAGTATATATTTCATTCATTTGTCATTTGTTTTACGATTTGGCGGCAAATTGAAAATTGACTGTGTCACGTCAACATGAATTTAACACGAGAAAATTTTCGTGCAATGATTTTTTATGACTTTCGATGTCATTTAAGTCAACAAGAAAGTTATGATAGACTACGATTGGCCTTTTACGATGAAGCCCCATCTCGTGCGACTGTTTACAACTGGTTTAATGAGTTTAAACGTGGTCGCACTAATCTCACTGATGATGTACGTGAGGGACGGCCTTCTACGGCGACGACTGAAAATAACATCTGTGTTGTGCGGCGTATGATAGAGACTGACAAAAGAGTGACCTATCAGCAGATTCGGACAAGCTTAGGCATCGGTATGAGTCAAGTGCACAAAATCCTCCACGAACATTTAGCGGTCAGGAAGCTTTGCGCCCGGTGGATACCTCATAATTTGACTAAGGCTCAAAAACTCCATCGTGTGGATTGGTGCCGTAAAATGATTGAAAGATTTAACGGAGGTGACTCAAATGCTGTGTTCGACATACTAACAGGTGACGAAAGCTGGATTTACTGTTATGATCCTGAAACCAAAAGACAATCTGCTCAGTGGGTGTTTCCTTTCGAGGAGTTGCCAACTAAAGTGAAGAGAGATCGAAGTGCGGGAAAAAAAATGGTGGCCTCGTTCTTTGGAAGGATAGGTCATTCCGCAACAATTGTGTTAGAGGATCAAAAAACAGTTTCTGCAGAATGGTACACTACCAATTGTTTGCCACTTGTCTTGGAAAAAGTTCGAGAGAAACGACCTCGCAGTAGGATCCTCCTTCACCACGACAACGCCTCGTCGCACACCGCCAAGCGAACGATCGACTATTTGGCGACATCAAACGTTGAATTACTGGGTCACCCGCCGTATAGCCCCGACCTCGCGCCTTGTGATTTTTATTTATTTCCAAAAATTAAGGAAAAACTTAAAGGAAAACGGTTTATGAATGCTGAAGAAGCGGTGGCTGCGTATCGCGATGCCATTGAAGAGACCCCTAAGGACGAGTGGGCAAAGTGCTTTTCCCAGTGGTTCCATCGCATGCAGCGGTGTATTGACGTCAATGGACAATATTTTGAAAAGATATAATAAAACTAATAACTGGCTAATGTAATCAGTTTTTGATTTTTTAAGAACTTTCAGTTTGACCCTCGTAAAGGATCCGTTGGCTGTTCGGTAAACATTTTATTTTCGTTTAGCTACATATGATTAAGTACCTAATAAATTAAGTAAGGCATTGCGAACGCTATATAGAGACGAACTTACTGACCCGTCTCATTAACATTAATTTAACTATGTGTACCATATTATGTATATTTAAATGATGTGTATGTTTATATAATAAATATATTATTTCATTATTTTTTATATAATCGTATATAAGTGATAGGCAGTATGTATGTTTATTATCGTATTATAGTTATCTCTAACGCTATTATCTTCTCTTTTATTGCCTCTATAACTTTACTTGCACCGCCAGTATATATATTTTTCTCTGTCTTGACTTATGGTTGACTGGTAGAGAATGCTTTTGGCATTAAGCCCGCCATATGTACCTACAATTTTATGTTGTGTGCATGAAGTTTTCAAATAAAATAAATAAATAAATATGATCAAGAATCCGTTGTGTGTGTCAAATCAATGTGAATCACTAATCCTCTCCCACAACTTATTCGTATTACAGATAGGTCTGACAATACACATAGCACGCACTTCACAATGTCATAATCTTTTAGTTAGATATTGCGAAAATTATTCAAGCATTCACTTAGGTACAACACTTAAATACCTATAGTAATATCTTGTATTTCTGCCGTTTCGCTAGCTTAAGTTTACTGTTAACACGAGGATACCACATTTACAGCGGTTCTTTGTTATCAAACTTCCAAGAGCATATTGGTTCTGGTTAGAACTGCATATCGGAAAATAAGTTTTGTTTTGTTTGTTCGCAGCTCTTTTGGTATTTTACGTGCCATCGGAATCGGGTGAGAAGGTGACTCTCGGCATAAGCGCACTCCTTTCTATGACTGTATATCTGATGACCATTCGGGACACCCTACCTCCCACAGAGAAGACACCATTAATAAGTAAGACACTACTAAGAACTTTCACGACTCCGTACTTTTCTTGACTATTTTGAATTTAAATTAAATTGCTGCGTAATATTTTGGAGACGGTAATAATAGAATCAAGTTCACCTAAACACAAGATATTATACGATCGCTGAAGAGCTTTTCCAAACGGAATAAATTATATCTTGTGCTGCATTCTGATAATCTGCATAAATAATATAAGTATTCTGGGTCACCACAAGTATTATGAATGTTTCGAAATATTAAAAGATTGAGTTTCTGCCAGAAGTCATTAATTATTTCGCCAGTGGAGCTGTATAAGTATACTAGCGGTCCCCCGCGACTTCGTCCGCGCGTTTTGAGTTTGCTCCCTCCCCTCCCGTCGCAGCGTCATGTTTCATATCCTAAAGCCTTTCTCGATAAATAAGCTATCAAACACAGAAATATTTTTTCAAATCGGTCCAGCAGTTCCTGAGATAAGCGCGTTCAAACAAACAAACTCTTCAGCTTTATAATATATTAGCGAAAGCGCACGTTGTACTTAAGCTGCGAACAATATTTTGGAGCGGAGTTATGTTATGTGATAGCTCCTAAGATATTTATTGAAATCAAATGATATAAAAGGCAACTTGGTTCTAAATGAAATGCTCGTGATGATGAATGTATTTATTTTGATAAGAATAAATACCTGTGTGTATAATACACCTCTAAAAATAATGCATTATTTTTTTTCAAATTTATTAACATAAAAAAGGTTGTAGTAAGTCAACCATAAAAGATAGACATATGCTGTCGCGGACTTTATTATAGAACTCTTAATGCTGAACAATCCTGTCATAGATGATTTTTGTGTAACTTAAGCGGTTTCCGCAGCGTATGCAGCGGAAGCTCTCAAAAGGAATATCTTTCTCCCGTTTTCGCAACATTTTTCATTTCTGCTGTGGTCTTATGAGTCGTATCTCTATGTTATATAGCCTAAAGCCTCCCTCGATAAATGGACTATCCAACGTAAAAAAAAAATTTCAAATCGGGCCAGTAGTTTTTGAGATTAGCGCGTTCAAACAAACAAACAAACAAACAAACAAACTCTTCAGCTTTATAATATTAGTATAGATTTTTAAATATTGTGTTTCTCATATGTGTCCAGTAATGAGTTTAATTAACTTTCAGGTCTGTATTACGGCGTCAGTACGTGTTTAGTATCGTTCTCCGCGTCCCTGTCCGTGGTCACGCTCAACATATCGTACAGGCGAGTTTTATAAACCGTTTAATTTATTTTGTTGACCTCATAATATTGTTCGATATTTGCTTCGATCAATTACTGTGATTGGATAATTTGCGTCGATATAAATTATTGCGGATATTTTTTTCGAGTTGATTGATGTGAAATGTTAGCACAGTGTTTAAACGTCACAAATAACGTGTTAATTTTTTATTTCGTAAAAACTGTACCTCTGTGCACTCCTAGTAGTATATAAAAATGTAAATGTAGTTGATCTATGTAGGTGTGGAACTGTCTTGCAATCCTGATATGTCACGACCGCAATCTTGAGAGACAAATAGTTTCGTCTGTCGAGATGAACCAAACATTTTTCTTAATATAAACAAAACAAGTAAGTTTAGGTGCTTAACGACGCCTAATAGAGGTGTAATAGTGAAAAATCGTGTTTAGTGTGTTTTTATTGAAGTGAAATTATATTGAGATTTTTATTAGATAACCAGCGACTTCGTCCGCGCGTTTTGAGTTTGTTCCCTCCTCCTGTCGCAGATGCTGTCATGTTTAATAACCTTAAACCTACCTCAATAAATGAGCTATCTAACACAAAAATAATTTCTCAAATTGGTCCAGTAGTTCCTGAGATTAGCGCATTCAAACAAACAAACAAACTCTTCAGCTTTATAATACTAGTATAGATAAATATTGGGTAACGATCATTATTTGAATGGGCATCGAATTTCTGGGTACTTAAAGAGGAGTTGCTTCTTGAGCTAAAATAAAAAGATTAAAAATATTTAATTAAAGAACTATCAGGTTCTTTAATGTCAAAAGGACTTAAGTTAATAGACTTATAAAACAAAAAGTAATATCATTCTACTATATAGAAAAACGATAACTTCAATATACGACGACGTTAGTCAAAATAACTTACTTCATCATTGGTACAAAGAAAATAAAATACTTCTACAAAATATTCCTAATAGAGCCTTTACCACCTGTTGCTTTTTACCGCCAGAGACAAGTCATCAAACATTCGATCCCTTTTTCAATCGGAGGTACCTACCATTATATGAGGCCTTATGCACATGTAAAAAAAAGTAAAGTTAGCAAAGGCCTTAGCTCAACTATGAGGTAGTTCGAGCCATGTTCCACCACGCGGACCCAGGAGCCTATGTAAACCAATGGAGTCAATGTAAGGGGTTATAAAGTATGTAATGTAAACACATGCAAGGTTTTATAAAACTAGGAGTAACATTCCGCAATACATGTTTTTCTTACCATTTATATAAGTACACACTTCGAAAAAAGTCTGATCATTTTGAAAAATCAAAATCATTTGGAAACGGTAAACAATATATAAATCCATATGTTTGTTATTATAATATAATTACAGGGTATTTATATTTTAAGACATACAATTAATATGATTTCTTGATACAGTTACATTTAAATAAAAGAAACAGCTAATGCTAGTGATTATAAACTAATTTCGATGTACACACATCGAAATAAGAAGGTATTCATACGACATACACACGTTTGTCGTATGAATACCTTCTTTCTCATTTCTCAGTAGTTAAAAAATAGTAGCGTCATGATTAATTAACAAGTTTTTTAAATAATAGGAGATCGGGATCACAATGTTAAAAATGTACACTTGGCGCCCCAGATGCACGTTTTGCCTCATAACTTTGTAGCTCAGCCGGACCGTGCGGGCGGAAAACTGTATTTCATTAGTTATTATACATCTACCTTAACTTTCTATATCAAGTTCCATATAATTATTATGTTATGAAATGTGAACTATTCGTGTTGCTCGTAGAGGAGTGAGAGGGCAGCCAGTGCCAGCCGTGCTGCGCGAGCTGGTGCTGCAGCGGCTGGCGCGGCTGCTCTACATCAACCTCGACACTGACGCTATAAAGGTAACCCTATATACATGTTGTTGTTTTGGTCAGCGACGAGTGACTTATTAGCTACGGCGTAGTATTTCCTAGATAAGCGCTAGCTACGCGCTAGGGTGTGAGTTTTCCCATTTTTTTAAATGTTGTGAAGAGGTTTTCTTGTATAAAACTTGCTCAGAATTTAAAAAAAAACATTTTTTTCATTTCATTCAAGCATGACTCATATTATCAGCCCTGAGTTGTATGTCACTGACCAAAACAACACCCTGTATACATATTTATTATATTTATTGCACTGCTATAACCTTTGATAAACTACGCCTAAATATAGCATGTCATTGCGCTATACAACAGCAATTCTTTTGGGTTTTGCTGCAGTCAAGTAAAATCAAAGTCTACCATGTCAAACGCGGACTGTTCAGAACAAGATGTCCGTTTATAAACTCTAAATTTTGCAATCTTATATCGAGGTTCCACTCGTTAACCACCTTCAAAACCAAAATTGTTTCTTGTGTCATCTTATGCTTGGAGTGACGCCCGTTTTTGTGTCATGTGTGCAAGCGGTTTTTTTTTGTTCTTTATTTCACAAAAATGGCATGTTGTGGACGAATAAAAGCTATCAACATCTCGAGATATCCTTAGGTTTTATTTTATGAAAGCCTGCTTTACAATTGCGCACAGCTGGCCAGACGGGAAGTGATGAAGTCCGGCGGCGCGACGTTTAGACTATTTCCAGTGCTGCATGATATTGAACCCAGTGAAGATATATCTTACTGTCGACTGAGTCCTACAGCTCAAAATAAAACACACGTTATGTAGTTTTACTAACAAAAATATCTGAAGTGGTTATTGTGGAAGTACCTACGCTTCTGAATCATTTTGCAAAGTCAAAATAAAAATATTAATATTTATAAATATTTTAAGACGCTAATTTGACATGAACAAGGCCTAAGCATTTAAATTTTCATTTCTCACTCGATTTAGTTGGAATGTTTCGCCTACAAAACAGATATTATGGGAAAATGCCCGAAAATTGTTTATGTCTCGTGTATAATTGGATTGGTGGAGTAGACGGTAATTGTCTTGCTGATATGATTTGCTGTTCCTTTTCAAACGAAAGCCCAAATTCTATTAGTTGGTATGGAAGTGTATGAGATATGCATCTAATATTTGTTTTTGGATAGAAAATTGAGAGTGATTAACTGATTCTTCTCAGTTTTAACTCTGCCGCTGACCATGCTTGCAGCTGTTCAACTGTTTACGTTGCATAAAAGTTGGCACGAATCTCATCCGACAGATTTATGAATGTACCTACTACGTAAGATCTGTATTTGTATATCTTGTAACCAAATACGCTCGCATCACTTATACTGCATTCAAGTCAGATTTCGTATTCATATGATAGCTCACATGCTTTCTGGCGGAAGGAAAATAATGGCAAAACATGAGACATAATACTACGTGGAATGTAATCATCTTATTGTTTTGGAAACGAACCGATCCATATTACTGTTTAATAACACCAACACGGTATTATTGGAATAAAAATACTTCAAAACTAATTCGCGTAACTTACATACGAAATAACACGCTGCACGCACCAGGGATTATGAAAATGGAAATTAGTTGGAAAATTGGGAGTTATTGGAAAAGTCTATTTCGATATCTCCGATTTGGGTATTTTTCTTCGTTTTACGTCAGTGAGCCATTAGCATAAATAAGCGAGGCCGCTGCGACCGCGACATGTGGCTGACTGCCTGTCATTCTCGCTGCCTAAAATATTTGCATGAAAAAACTTTTCAGAGAATAAATAGTTGATTATGTTAAAATTCCAGGGAATTTTTCATGTGCTCTACAAAGAGTTTGCATTTTAAAGGGTAATCATGTTACAAAAGGGTGAGAGTGCTTCAGGGATTTTCGTTAAAAAAAATGGCTGACAATTTGTGTAATTTGATTATACGGCGTGGAAATGAGTTGTGAGTGACATGGATTACGTGTGTTGTAAAACGGCTCAAAAAAGGGCCTCATTAAAATAGCATAATATTTTATTTACAAAGGTATTAAACAATTCTAAAACGTGTCTTTGGTTGTATATAAATAAATAGTTACATTCTGATGTTATGATACGACCGAAGCGGGTAAATGTAATGTGGACACAACAGTCACGTCGATAGTTTTACAGATAATTTCACTATCATAGTACTTTGACGACCCGTCTGGTGTAGTGGTCGAGAAATCGCCTACTACGCAGCGGGTTGCGGGTTCGATCCCCGCACAATACAAACATTTGTGTGCATGAAAATGTCTGTTTCTATTGGTCGGGGTGTTTTCTATGTATATCATGTAGGTATGTATTTACAAAAAGTAAGTATTAAAGTATTTAAGTATTATATCCGTTGTCTGGCACCCATAATACAAGGTTTGAGTAGCTTACTTTGGGACTAGATGGCGATGTGTTGGAATGTCCAAAGGATGTCCAAAGGATATTTTTTCAGTTCACGTAAAAATTGCTTACTTGCTTTCTAATCTTAGTCCTCTGTTCAGGGTGAGGGTGGCGGCGTGCCAGCGAGCGTGGGCGTGCAGGTGAACCCCCGCACCGGCTCGCGGCTCAAGTCCGAGGTGCGTTGCGACGGCGCACCGCTACCGCCGCCATCATCACCGCGCTTTGCACGACACAACCACAACCACCTGGGTAAGTCATCGACCTGACATTAGCTACAGGCGGTGATGGGCTTGCAGGTAAACCGCCACATCAGCTCGCAGCTCAATTTAGAGGTACGCTACGACGACGCGCCGCTACTGCTACCCTCGCCGCCCTTCGCAAGGTACAACCGCAACCACCAAAATGATAGAATTAGAATAGAGTATAATATTATTAATTTGACACACACACACAAAGAAATAAATTACATTACCATACAAAATAATTAAAAACAACACAAAAGAATATAAAACAAAAAACAAAGCCCCCAAGTGTGCCAAAAAGCTCAGTATATGTCGTAACAACAGACAGTCGTGGCATGGTAAGCATGCCAAAACTCTGATTTTCAGCATAGATGTTTTGACCTATCATAACAGCTGTGTTTAATACACGCTACATTGTGTAGGGCAGATGCTCGTGTCTTAAGTATGAGGTGAGCTGAGTCGGCGCGCCATTGCCCCACCATTATTGCCACACTTCGCACGATACAACCACAACCACCTAGGAAGGTATCTCCACGACACTATTGGGCTGTCTGGCAGTGTTAGGTAGTAGTCAGTTTCAGTAACAATATTTGACTTAATACCCTGAAATCTGAAATACAATTTTCAAAAAGCAACTCTGCGAACATAAAGCCTTACCTTTAAATACCTTGAAATCTGAAATACGATTCTTGAAAGGCAACTCTGCGAACATAAAGCCTCATCACCTAAAAGATGAGAACCGATACGTCTGGCTCTTTGTGTAACAAGGCATTGTTAGTTAATCGCGTGTGTATTACTGTAGGTCGGATGTAAGTCATGTGGAAAAGATTCGGGGCCCATGCGCCTTGGAAGACCCGACTAAGGACGCAATGGTAAATAACCAGAACACACTGACAGATGTTTAATTTTGTGGTAAGAGAGGAAAGAAAGACTATTTTATATTCCGCTTATTAGGGGCTATATGTGTATTCACAAATTGCGCTTTTTAACATAGTTTTAATTGTACTTTTGTACAATTAAAACTATGTTAAAAAAGCGCAATTGTACTACTGATCAATTTGTGATGTACCAATACCGCGAAGCCGGACGGTAAATCTATAAAGTGACGTTATTTTTTTTTTAATTTGGTATTTAATGTATCATGCTTATGTTTTCCTGAAATAAGGCGATGACTTACTATTTTCACCCTCCTTGGGAAGGAATTCAAAGACGTGACGCTGCACTTTTTAGGTTACACTCAAAAAAAAAAAGAGTAATGCAGTAAATCAAAACTGATATGGAGCTAAGAAAGGAAAGCGTAGAGTTTTTTTTAATAACGATGTCGCTGTGAATGTGTCTATTTACTTATTTACCTAAGGCAATAAGATAAACATGAGTTTATCACTGCTTTTTTCTTGAATTGTACGTAGTACATATGCCTTAAATAAAGTAACTACCAAATCGGTTACTCTTGATTAAAGTTACAAGTTATTGTAAGCGTAGATTATATTTTAACAATATCTAATATAAAGGAGATTACGCGTATTGACCAGTTCTATATTTTTTTGGGGAAAACCAATTTATTTAGTGAAAGCAAACTTTGTCATTACCGCTCTTCGGGTCTAAGGGCAATTGGGTATGAACTGAAGTTATTTATTTTAAGATAAACGAGGAGTAAGCTGCAAGGGTTCATTCGATTTTTGTCGAACAATAACTTCATTCCAATATTGTAAAATATAATAAAGCCTTAATAATGAAACATAGTTACTCGTACTGAAATGCTGATATAAGAATAAAAACATGCTTTTTAGATATTTTAAAGTATTTAGCGCAACAGCATTTTTTTAGAAGAAATTTTTAGATTTTTACTTTACTTAAATGTACTCCTAGATCACTTAAAGTGATCTCCAAATAGTTAAGGTCGAAGTAAGCATGATCTCTAACTTAGTTTTGTTCCCCAACGAGGGTTACAATCACAGTAATCTGTTTACCTGCTTGGAATTTCTCACCCTAATGCATTACTGCCATTTCAAACGAAATTCCTTCGATTACTTACGCTGTTGTAATGTGTTGGGATTATAAATAACTTTGGTTGAAGGGAGAAGTTTTTTATATGCATGATAGCTCGTAGTCAAGAAATAAGCGTATTGTATTCTTTCGACAGTAAATATCATTTATTTTGCAATGTCAATGAGAATTGAGCATAGAATTTTGAGTAGACTTTAAAATGCAATTTAAATTCTGTAAGATTGAATGCCGTTTATGTCTAAAGCTTACGACTATGTTGAATAAAAGTACAACTTCAGTTTAATGTTACAAGTTTCCAATACGATTAATTGTTATTCAAGCTGACGTCACCGCCGTCGGAGTTAATCACGAAACGCGAACGATATCAAACCTCAGGCCTCAGCCGACATTTCCCGTGGCCTATCTGAATTATCAAATTAGCCCAAACCATCTTCATCAAACTCGTTTATACATTGACCCGTAACTTATTGCAATAATGAAATTGCTGCATGTAAATTAGTCATTGCATTTTGTACTTACCTATGTAGTCTCTACGATGATTTTGTCTTATATATATATGAAAGTAGCTAATGAAAGTAGTAAAGTGTATTATTAGGCTTTCAGCTAGACTAAAAGATAGTGAACGAAGTTTATGAGTATAGTGCCGCACGGGAATGTTGCCGGCAACATTCCTGTGAAAGTATGGAAGCAACATTGTTTAAGTTGCAATTTAATACAATTTTTATCATATCATTTGATTGAAATGTGAATATTTATAATTAACATTTTAGAGCAAAGATAATAAACTCCATAATGTTCGTTAACATTGCCAAATTTTCCGGCTGTTCTTTATAGAATATTTAAAGAGCACAGGCAACGGCACTTCTGTATTTACGAGTACTTTGTTCCTACCGCAGAGTTATGTACCTAACTCAATACAAAACACAGTAACCTACACTAATGTATCAAGAGTGTGTTTCAGAGGTGTACCATAAACTTTTTCTCAAGCTTTGACTGAAGTTTCAGACTTGAAAATACGTGTAGAATTAGTTCGGAAATAAGAAGTTGATCGCTTGACTTAGAAATTTACACGAAGTATAAAGCAATGTAAAAACTAAACTTCCCCGGGTGGTTTCCTGGAATTTTCTAATCTTACGTAACGACCGCTGTAAGCGTGCTCTCCTAGTAAACGATATTCTAAAATTTGCCTGAGGCTTTGTGATATTCTGATTGTGTATTTTGTTTGAGTACTTACCTAGCTGTGTTATTATAGTAACGTGCGTATCGTGAGTTCAGATACATTTTGTTGTACTGCGGTGTAAGCCAGGTTCTCAATAGTTGAAACAAAATACCTTTTGCTATAATATGTACTTAGTGTTAGCATAACATACATAAACTTTAATGCAATAAAAACAGTGTGAGGTAAAGTTAATATTCTTGTGCATTTATAAAAGCATTGTGGCGCTTTTCGAATCAGGGGCAATTCTCGTGCAATTCGTATACGAAAAAAGTTTAGGTACCGATCGAATTTTCTTTTTCGAAGAAAAAAAAGTTTTTGATTCCTAAGGATTACGATTTCTATGTATTTAGGTTTTGTTCATGCGATACTTTATTTACGTTGGAATTGATGTTTAGGTAAAACAGTTAAACTCGCAATCGAATTACCGAATAATCGAATATTATTAATTTATTTATCTAAGGGAAGAGCGGTTTCACCTTACACAGGCAAACACTTTATTTATATGCCTAAAGGGTGACTCCATTGTCAAAGATTATGTATAGTATTGTTTTATATTTAGTATTCTAACTGCCTCGGTGGCGCCGCGGTTAGAGGGTCGAACTTTAAAGCGACGGCTGCGCCAGAGGTCCAGGGTCGGGCTAAAAATATATACCTGAGTTTTTCTGTTCAGAAGTAGCCCGGAGTTTGGAAGTTGGAGGTGTTTCACCACCCCCGTGCCTCGGAAAGCACGTAAAGCCGTTGGTCCTGCGCCTGATCTCTCCGGTGTCAGATTGCTGTCCCATCGGGCTATGAGAGTGAAAGGAATAGAGAGTGCACCTGTTTTTGCGCACACATTTGCGCACTATAATATGTCCCGCGCAGTCGGTTAGTCGTTGTGACTGGCCACCGTAGTCGAAATCGGCTAGGGGTACTATAGTACTGGGGCTACTATAGTATTGTATTGTAACTGACTTTTGGCCCAGGAAGCGGCGGGGGCGCTCCGGTAGCTGCACAGGGCGCGCCGGGCGAGGGCGGCGTGTCGTGCGGCAGCAGCACGACATGCGGCGGCGCGTGCGTGCGATGCGCGTGCTGTGGCTGCTCGTTGCGCGAGGCGGCTGCGAGACACGAGCAGCGCGTGGCGGCTAACGAGCGGCTGGAGAGAGCTAATATTGAGTGGAAACAGGTAATTTTATTTTATTTTTACTTGTTGGAAAATAAAAAGCAATATAATACATGTATAATGAATGATTACGGCAGTTATTAAACTAATATGCCTATCCAGTTATCACTTATAGAACTTATCGCACACATCAATATACAACAATAGATAAAAGACAATAATCGTGCTATTAAATATGTTCGAAGAACAATACCAAATAAAAAGAGAATAAGGAGAGGTCATACCAAGCTGGATAGGTTAATAATGTGTATTCAAAAAAAGAAGAGTTAATATATTTCTTAAAATTATTTGGTCTTGCAGTAAATAAGTCTATATATTGAGTATATTTTTGTCTAAATTCTGCTAATAAAAGTTTAAAGGTTCGAGTTTGACATGTAAACTGTCATCGTAGCTACCAATTTAATATACACACTGAATCCAATGAAAGTGATGTAGTGCGCAGCGGAATGTGGCCTTATTATTTATCTTTGTTACTGTGACCACAGTTTCACAGCTTTGCTTGTGAGTTGGGGCTATCTTCAGCCTGTCTGTGTAGATAATAAGAATACGGTTGTCACAGGTATTACCAATTTCTTAAAATAAGCTAATGCATGTGCCCTCTATAAAGTTAAAAATAAAAGTAATAAAAAATACTTGTACGTAAGTAGTTTCTCGAGAAGATGAACTTTGCTGTATTTACCTTGTCTTCTGCTTGTGCTATAGAGAAGTATATCACTTCTCAAAGTAGAAAAGCAAGAGAACTTAGGACCACAAAAAATTTTCTTGATTACAGTCTGAAGTAGTACGAGTATCACTTTCGTAAATAGAAAATACGATTTCTAATAAAATTTGAACTGTTTCAGTACAGCGAACGGGATTTAACTTTTCTCATGTCAAAATCTATTAAATTTTCGTGCGTTTTTCTTACTTGAATGACTTTACTGTTTTTACTTACCTAACTGAATATTTGTAGTTAGATTCGACTTATTCTCGTGGAGAATAGCTAATTAATGACTAACATTAATTGGGAGACTTCTTTTGAAAAATATAAATGCTGTATTGTCCGCTACACAAGCAAAAGTCATGGCCGATGTGAATGAAGTTTTGGAGGCCTTTCGCCCGACGTTATTCAATCCAAGCTTTTACGGCTTCAGGAAATTTTACCATTCCACTTTGTCATAGTTATCGAAGTCTAATTTATGAAGCTGATAGCTATATATTATTGAGAAATAATTATGGCATGGCACCCAATTCATCATTAAATATTAAATTAAAAAAAATATGGAATTTCTAGCACGGGTTCAATTTTGCCAAAAATGTATTTAAACCCATGTAGTTATTTTTAGTAACAAGTTATGTGTCTACGAACAAGGTTAAACTTTTTTGGCTTATCATCAATTATTAACTGTAATGACGAAAAGTTGATGAAGAGTTAAACTATTTAAGCTCCAAGCAATAAATCGTTCCCCTTCGACTTTTAAACTTTTGGCTTTGCCCCTTAAAAAGTGCCGTTGTGCCAATCTAATTAATTTTTTCGTGCAAAAAACCAAAACTCGTCGAAGTAAAAGTTTTTGCGGCCGATTTTATCCCTGCCCTAAATCCTTGTGCCCGATAGATATTAATGAGAGAATCCAAATGGGCGGAATAGTGAAATGACTTGCTTTTACGTCCCTTCCTTGTTTATATATCGTCAATTTCTTTTGTAGCAAGCCTCCCTTGTAGTTTCTGGTGCCCAGTAGCTACTTTGTTTAAAGCCTATTTCGTTCCAAGGTTTTACTTCCCTGTAGGGAAGGAATACATTTACCGATATGTGTTGGTGAGGTCACTAGATAAGTACCTAGATTGGGTCATGGGCAGGCCTGAATCAGCCTTATTGTGCGTCTAGAGACACGATTCCGTACTTCGAAGAGCGATTAAGCCACATGTAATTGTTTGAACCTATTGCACCACGTCAGGTGCTCATCGGGGTTCATGAAGTCTATCTTGACTAGACGCGTTATTTTTTAGTATGGGATTGCTGTTGACTCTAGACCAAGCTTAGTGCGACTAAAACGAAGTCGAAGATGAAACGAGCTCGCCCAGAGAAGCTTTTTCACTCAAACTTTAAATAGATTCGTATTGTAATCACTAGGGAACACCGAAGCGGGCAGCGAGTTCCACTCCTTTGCCGTAACCATTATAACGAGTTGTATCAAGGGTTTTTAGGTGGTGGCGATCATTGTTATAAAATAAATGCTTGATAAGGTTAAAAAATAAGATGAATTTTCAGGTGGCCGTAGTGGCAGACCGCGCGTTGCTGGCCGTGTTTGTGCTGGTCACTACCATCGCCAGTGGTGCCATACTGCTGCCCAACCTCAACAACCTACACGTCGGAAACACGCCTTTAAAACCGCCTACGTAGAGTCCAATATCCCGTCTGTGAGGGACAAAACCAAGCCAACGAATTAAGTAGTAATATTGTGCCAATATTATCAAAGGTGATAGGTAAGCTCAAGTGACTTTAGGGCTCGGAAATGGCTACGTTACGAATTGGAACAAAGCGACAACGCGAACACTTAAATAAAGCATGAAAGTTTTGTAATAAATAAAAATAATACATAGGTTAATTGTTCATTTAGCATAATGATCCGCTATAAGTACCGTTTGCTTATCAAGTGCATAAAAATTTAAAATAAATAAATAATATTCACATCTTAAGTTGGTACGTCCTTATTTGAGTTATACATACGTTGTGAAAATGATGGCTCTCTATTTTTGCTATTATTTTATTGTTGTTCTACTTCTATTTTATTTATCAAGGGTATTGTATGTCTTCGCCATGGTGATGTTAAAAAGTTTAAAATAATTGTAATAAGCTTAACAAAAGTGGTTAGTTTATAAATGAGCAATAGAATTACTCACTTTAATAATAATTAGGTATATTTTAACGCCAAAAACTGTGTCAAATACCAATCTGTAGGTGTTATTAAGTCAATTAGAACATTCTTTGAAGTTATGGACGCTCCTTACTAGTATCTATGTTACCCTAAGTTAAGCACTGGTTCTGGCAACTTTACGTCTCTGATAAGATAATAACTTGCTTCGGTATGCCTTGTTCTATTCATAACTTACAGATTCAAGATAACTCGCAGTTATAAGATAGATTTAATATATCAACAAGTGAAATATCTGAAACAGCTCATAGGTACAGTCATGAGCATTAAACTGTATCCGGACGGGCGCTTACGAGATTTACTGCTGATTTATTTACGTGTTTATGTATTCATGCATGATTGTACAGGATTGAAAATAATAATACTACTATAGTAGTAGGTCACTCACCCCCAACCGTTTACGATATCAGAAATATAATATCAATATGCGGTGGTAAACCGCCTCCATAACAAATTATTTAAAAGCTTTTCAATGTAGGCTTTCCATTAGCATCATGCTTTATTCATTAAACGTCCTTCAAAATAGTATCTCATATGCGAAAAAATATTCACAAAGTTATATTAGCCTCGATGTTAGCTGTTAAAATAGTTGTCAAATAAGAAAACTAGATTATGCTCAAGGTTGTTGCCAAAATAAGATTAAAAATAATTGTAAATACTAGTCATGTTGATAATTAAGAAAAAGCTGTAAATTATTATTATTGACTGTACAATGTGTACAAATGAAAATAAAGTTTAGAACATGTCAAGTTATTTTTCTCATTGCATCAATATCCGTATGTTACGGGCTTAGAACCTACTTAGATTTATATTCATAATTAAACTACACGCACAAACATAATAAAATTGGTGAAAATATTCTTCATGGACATGTTTTATTATTCGCTCAGAGCGCCTTCAAAACTAAAACAAAATAAAGCTATAACAGTAACTTTTAAATTTTTATATTTAAATGCTCAACTTCCACTGGACTCCTATAAGCCCATACATAACCGTATGTTAATCGCGGCACTGAAGCTGACACGCGCACCGCCCAAATACAGTCAACGATATGAGTTACGAGCATTAATGATACTTTTGTACCGAAAAAGTTCCAAATCCTTTATTGTAAATACTTAATTTACACTGCTTAATTGTGATATAAATGTGACTAGCGAAGCCTTGGTTCTGATTATAATTTTCTCTATAAAAAATTTGAGCAATTGTTTTCCTAAGTTCCGTGTTGTTTTACGTTGAATCCCAATCACTCAATGAAATAAGCTTTGCGAGAGAATACGGATCTATCTAAAATTCTAAATGACGACGAGCTATGAATAATGAACTCCTTCTAATCCTCATAATGTATCTACCGACCTTACAGCGTTAAAGTCAGTCATATGAACAGAATATGAAAGCACAATATAGAACAAGAAAAGTCTTGTTCTAATGAAAACCAAAGTACACCAATTTAAAAATGTCAACCCTTGTTCAAGTTCGCTCAAATTAAATTGAATGTTGGTCTCTAATACAAAATACAAAATACAAAATAATTTATTTTTCAAAAGATAATAATACAATTATGTTACACATCGGTCCCCGTACTAGGCTGTGAAGCCTGTATCTAAAAGAGGTCGGATTCAATATTAATAATACGTTTTCATATGAATATGTAACACGTGTTTGCCAAATATCACCCAATTATGTATACAAGAATTGACTAAAAAGCTTCTATTTAGGAGGAATAAATTCTTTTGGAGTCGGTGCATGATGTGTTACGTACACACATGACATCGTCCTGACTCCTAAATAATTTTGCTGCTCCTTAATAGAAGACGAATGCATTATTTTAGCCTTATAATTGTTTTAAAGGTGGTTTAATTTTCAAATGATTATTTTTTGTTTCATCGTTTTTAGTAATCTTATACAAATATTTTAAGCTGAAAAGTTTGTAAAACGCGCTAATCTCAGGAACTGCTGAATCGATGGGAAAAATATTTTTGTGTTGTATAGATTATTCATCGAGACTTTAAACGTCACGCTGCGACGGGAGGAGAGGGAGCAGACTCAAACGCGCAGGCGCAGTCGCTACTAAACCGATTTTGGTGAAATTTAAAATGTACCCTTAGGTGAAATATAGCAGCTTGAATTAAAAAAGAATCATCTCGTTATTACTTTTCGTTTTCGAGAAATCCTGATACACACTGATTTGTTCGGGAAATTGTGCAAGAGTGTGCCTCATCTACCTCAGTGTCTGAAGACGAAAGTCTTTAACCGTGTGTGTTACCAGTGACGACATACGGATTCGAAACAAGGTCTCTTATTATGGCCCTTATAAAGAAGCTTCAAATCACACAACGAGCGATGGAGAGGGTGTTTCTCTACGGGATCGAAACAGAAATGAGGAGAACTAAGGTAACGGACATAGACTTGAGAATGTATGCTTAAGTGGCAATGGGCAGGGCACATAGCGCGAAGAACTGATGACTGTTGGGGCAGGAAAGTTCTAGACTGGAGACCCTTCGACCAAAGACGCAGCGTTGGACGTCCACCAACAAGATGGACAGACGACCTTGTAAAGATCGCAGGATCAAACTGGATGCAGACCGCTAGTGATCAGTCGCTGTGAAAAACTGTGGGGGAGGCCTATGTTCAGCAGTGGACGTCCTTTGGCTGATGATGATGATGATAATGAGACAAATATACAAACCTAAATACATTCACGAAATGTTTCACTCTCACTCTGTTTGAAAGCTTTAATAGAAAAACACTAAAATTTCATCAAATTCTTACGACATCACATGCATACAGGGCAAATTTTATCCCTTTTTCAGTCGGTAAAAAGCGGGCATCCTTTGTCCCTACCCAGTGATTTCACGTTTCTGATAGGGATAATGATAATATTATGCTGTGTAGAGAGAAACAAATTTTGTTACGTTGCTTTGAATAAAATAAAATAAGAATTTAAACACTTACGTAACTTAGCGGTTCTTAGGCAAACAAAGAAAATCAAAATAAAAAAAAATAATGGACACCAATCACATACCTACATTGCTGCATCGAAAAATTGAAATGCAATTCAACAATTTAAAGTGCCACAAACAGGAGTGGATATAACTTATCAAGCAAACGAAGTCGTTTCTAAGCTAAATAGACTGTGTCATATCACAAATATTTATTTTTAACATGTTAGTAAAGTTATTTTGGTAGGCTCTCCGAACCAGTCGAAGACGCCGCTTGAACATATTACGAAAAGAAAAATCCGATTTCGTAAAGCTATTCCGAAGACGAACTAAATTATTTCTATGAGACGTATGATTGCTATTGCATTGGGTCCCATCTCGACGGTACCCGTCAAAGTTTTAGTTAAAAGTTGGAAATAATTTTTAAAGTTAGGCGTTGTGCCGAAACTTTCCATAATTGCTTAAAACTGTTGTAATGTCATAAAATCATTCGCCTGGGGCCCGTCGACCCAATTAGAATCACTCAACACTTGGCGCGCGCGTCAAAACTTCAGTGACCCTGACCTGATCACTTCTAAGCTGCAAAATGTTTTGATTTTAATGTAAATGACAATATTATTGCAAATAATAGGATTGAACTTGGCTCAAAACACTTTAAATACTATTGCAGTGATTAAACCTCGTGTTTTATCAGTTACACGTTAATTAGGCAAGGAGTAAGTAGGTAAGTAAGTTAATCTTCATACTAAGTTGTAAATTAAACTAATAAAATTATAAAAGAACCGTGTGTAATAATAATCTAAAGTGCGGCGCCATGGTACGTCTTTTGGATATTTTTAGATGTCTTTTGTTTAGGAATCGGCTAGTTTCATACGCAAGAAAATAATTACCGTAGGTAGAGCGGTAATACTTTTCTGGTACCTAACTCAACAAGTCGCTTTAAGCCTGATTCAGCTATTTAGAGCACATAGGTACCTAATTAATAAATACATACATTAACGTGTATATTAACCATGTTAGTTAAATTACTTTGATAAAAATCCGCTTATTTATTCAACATCTTAAACTTTGAAGCCAAAGAGGTTCCATTATTAAGGAATAACTCTAAAAAAACTTTGAGGCCTTAAATAAGGTTTGATAAAAAATCTTTTAAATTTTACCCAAAAGGGACCGCCGCCGCCATTTTAGCCACAGACTGGGATACCAAACTGTGTAAAATTAGAAGACTGTTTGAGGCATTTCAACTTTCCTTACCGCTTGATTAAGGATTTGATGCCTACATTTATGAAGATTTTTGAAGGATAATAACGTCAATACCTATGAAGGGCAAAATTAATTTTACCATAATAATTACCTAAGGATAACTTTGTATCAATAACGGGTCAAACCCGATCTGCCACGCCAGCTTGACAGTGATTATTTGTGAACGTGTCTGTTGTAGATAATGGTAAAACTGGACGACAAATGTTTTGGAGTTCTTCTTGTCAGGACTTACTGTCAGAAAGTATGAAGCAAGGGTTTTTTTTTAGAAATAATGTATTTGCAAACCTTTTGCGATGCAAACATAACAGCAATCGTGGAGAATAACGCGGGTGTTTTAGTCCCAGTGATCTAAAGTTACAAATACCACCCAGCGTAGCGATGCAGCAATTTGTCCGGTGTCGTGATTTTGCAGAATTCTAAAATTAGTGGCAACACTGATTCGCTAGTTTATTCCGCTACGAACTTCTCATCTGAGCTTGGCTTGGCTTGGCTCGTAAAAAAGGTGGAGGTAACAAGGAACAATAATCATGATTATACATTTGGGATTTGTAACTATCTGCTCTAACTTAAACCTAACTGTTACACTATCCTGGTCACTACGGGACCATTTTGTAACTGCCTTAATGAAACCTACTACTTAATATCCTAACGAAAACACCGTATAATTATCCTGGTCACTACGGGACCATTTTGTAACCCCCCTAAACTTTTTACTAATTCTAATACCTAATTAATTATTGCTAATTTACAATCTATCTTAACTTAATCTTAGCTTATATAAAACTAATCTCTTTCATACTATAGTGAATCCCTCTCATGCTTTCATATTAATTATATCAAACTATTCATGCACTTAATAATAATCTAACCTAACCTTACATACTAATAACCTTGTTCAAACGAAACATAGAATCTTGATAGCTTAGGACTTTGTGGTATGAATAATCTTAATATTTAATTTGGCCAGTGATCATCTAGTGAGCCCTATGTTGTGAACCTTTTACAAATAACCCTGATACTTTTTATTGTTATGAGACTTGGAATCTGACAAACCTTGCATAAAATCATTTATTTACCTACACAACCCTAACAATTCCTACTACCTATACCTAGCCTACCTTTCTTTAAAGTTGGTAAAACCTCAACATTCCTAAGTGAATGTAAAACTATGCGTTCAGATATAAGTTGTAATAATTATAGAGAAGTATTAAGTAGTGAATAAAATAAACTTTAAAAAAAAGTAAAAACCGACTTCAAAACCAAAATGCACTAAAAAGTATTAAATAAACTCGTCACCATTAAAAGGAAAGGAATCCGTTTTAAGCAAACAATTTCTTTTTGGAGTCGGTGCCATCACTTTGACCATCAAGCATCAAGTCTAGTAGTGACTGCGCCCGCACGTTTTAAGGCTGCTCCATCCCCTTCCGTCGCAGCATGACGTTTAAAGGCCTAAAGTCGCTCTCGATAAATAATCTATCCAACACAAAAATAATTTTCCCAATCGGTACAGCAGTTCCTGAGATTAGCGCGTTTTAATAAACTTTTCAGCTTAAAATATTTGTATAAGGTTACTAAAAACGATGAAACAAAAATAAAAACTTTAAAAAAAAGTAAAAACCGACTTCCAAACCAAAATGCACTAAAAAGTATTAAATAAACTTTTTATCATAAATGTTTAAAAAGGTATCATAAATGTTTAACAAATTACATGGTATGAAATCCGGCAGATTATTGTCCCACGGTTAAGCCCCTAGCAAGTTGCAAGGTAAAATCTTATGCTCTATTTGTGTTGACACACAGTACAAGTTATAAAAACAGTAAACCCTTAAAAAAAACACACACACACTTGAAAGATTTAATATTATACAAAGCGACCAAAAACATATATATTTTTTTTATTAATATATAAATATATTTTTATATTTAAAAAGGTTTTTACTTTTTTTTAAAGTTTATTTTATTTCTTCATTTTTAGTGATTACATAAGAGGGGGGGGGGGAGTTGCACCTTATGATTGTATTTTTTAAGAAGCTACAAATTACCTTTCATAAGTTCCGTCATTAACTCCTAAGCGTTAAGAAGTTCCACCATCAGCCCACAAGATGTTAACTATCAGACGTAACAACACGTCAACATTAAGATTCTAGTAAAGAAAAACTATACGTGCCTTTAAAATTTGAGGGTTTCCCTCAATTACACCAAGATCCCATCATCAGATCCCAAAATGTAAAAAATGGGACCAACTAGAAGGTACACCCTCTAAGTAGGCGAAAAAAAATTTCGATTCGGTCGACAAACGACTGAGATATATATGAGGTAACATACATACAAAAAAAAAACATACAGTCGAATTGATAACCTCCTCCTTTTTTGAAGTCGGTTAAAAATAGATATAATAAGGACAAGTTTTATGTGAAAATACTAATAAAAAGTTTATTAGGGCGTGGTAAAGGCAACAGGCCCCGTCACTCGCCTGCCCCCATAGAACTCATCTCCTTGCTAATAGCTCCCCTGCCACAAGGTTTTCCTGTGCAGATTCTAATAGATACCATCACCTAGTATCATCAAAAGGGATATAATTTAAAGTAATGAGTTGTACTTCACTCAAAACTTGTATTATTAATATATTTGGAACTGAATCATTTCTAGTCCCAGGTTTTGGTGATTTTCCATACATTTGCATTTACTTTACTTATTTGGCAATTTTGCACAGGAAATAATTACTGAATTTACTTCTTTCAAAAAGGACATTCTACCAAACTTTTGGTATTTTAACCATCTTAATTTACTGCAAAATATGGTAATTCAAACTGTTTAATTAAAAGTTCATAATATAATCTTTCTTTTAGTCGGTTCTATTTTAGTAAACCTTTCCTTAGTTCAGAACTTGTTCTGTAATTTCTGTCATTGTCTAAAAACAGTAACACTAAGATTGTGAGTACCTCTACAAATCTAGTGTAAGTTTTGCAATCATTTCTTGCAAGTAGAGATAACTTTTCTCATCATCATCATCATCATCATTATCAGCCAAAGGACGTTCACTGCTGAACATAGGCCTCCCCCACGGCTTTCCACAGCGACCGATTACTAGCGGTCTGCATCCAGTTTGATCCTGCAATCTTTATAAGGTCGTCTGTCCATCTTGTTGGTGGTCGTCCTACACTGCGTCTTTGGTCGAAGGGTCTCCAATCTAGAACTTTCCTGCCCCAACGGCCATCAGTTCTTCGCGTTATGTGCCCTGCCCATTGCCACTTGAGCTTACTGATTCTCAAGGCTATGTCCGTTACCTTAGTTCTTCTACGTATCTCCTCATTTCTGATTCGATCACGTAGAGAAACACCCAGCATAGCCCTCTCCATCTCTCGTTGTGTGACTTTAAGCTTCCTTATAAGGCCCATAGTAAGAGACCATGTTTCGGATCCGTATGTCATCACTGGTAACACACACTGGTTGAAGACTTTCAATTTCAGACACTGAGGTAAATGAGATGAGAAAACACTCTTGCGTAGTTTCCCGAACGCTGCCCAGCCGAGTTGGATTCGTCGATTGACCTCTTTCTCGAAGTTGGACCTACCCAATTGGATCACTTGTCCCAGGTAGACGTACTCGTCGACAACTTCGAGAATTGAGTTCCCAATGGATACTGGAGTGGGTACAACAAGGGAACTCGACATAATTTTCGTCTTCTCCATGTTCATTTTAAGACCCACTTGTTGGGATACGCGGTCAAGGTCTTCGAGCATAGTGCCAAGATCGTCCAGCGTCTTTGCCACAACGACTATATCATCGGCAAATCGGAGGTGTGTGATGTATTCGCCATTGACATTGATGCCGATTCTTTCCCATTCCAGAAGTTTGAAGGCGTCTTCCAATGCCGCTGTGAACAGTTTCGGAGATATAACATCTCCCTGTCTCACACCTCTCCGCAGTGGAATCGCCCTCGTATTCTGCTCCTGTACTCGGACCGACATGGTGGCGTTATTGTAAAGGCACTTTAACACCTCTTTATACCTATAGTCTATGTGGCACCGCTGCAGAGACTGAAGCACCGCCCAAGTTTCGATCGAATCAAAGGCCTTCTCATAGTCCACAAACGCTAAGCATAGATGCATATTATACTCCTCGGACTTCTGTATAATTTGCCTAAGCGTATGGATGTGGTCTATGGTACTAAAGCCTTTTCGGAAACCGGCTTGTTCGGGGAGCTGGAAGTCATCAAACCTACGTGCGAGACGATTCGTGATGATCCTTGAAAACAGCTTGTAGACATGGCTCAGGAGTGAGATGGGTCTGTAGTTCTTCAATAAGGTTTTGTCTCCTTTTTTTAACTGACTTCAAAAAAGGAGGAGGTTATCAATTCGACTGTATGTTTTTTTTTATCATTATTTTTTTTTGTATGTATGTTACCTCATATCTCAGTCGTTTGACGACCGAATCGAAAAATTTTTTCGCCTACTTAGAGGGTGTACTTTCTAGTTGGTCCCATTTTTTCCATTTTGGGATCTGATGATGGGATCTTGGTGTAATCGAGGGAAACCCTCAAATTTTAAAGGCACGTATAGTATTTCTTTACTAGAATCTTAATGTTGACGTGTTGTTACGTCTGATAGTCAACATCTTGTGGGGCTGAGCTGATGGTGGAACTCCTTAACGCTTAGGTGATCAGTAATTATGAAAGGTAATTTGTAGCTTCTTAAAAAATTAAATCATAAGGTGCAACTCCTCCCCCCCCCCCTCTTATGTAATCACTAAAAATGAAGAAATAAAATAAACTTTAAAAAAAAGTAAAAACCGACTTCAAAACCAAAATGCACTAAAAAGTCTTAAATAAACTCTTCACCATTGAAAGGAAAGGAATCCGTTTTAGGCAAACAATTTCTTTTTGGAGTCGGTGCCATCACTTTGACCATCAAGCATCAACTATCACAGCACCGACTCCAAAAAGATATTGTTTGCCTAAAACGGATTCCTTTCCTTTCAATGGTGAAGAGTTTATTTAAGACTTTTTAGTGCATTTTGGTTTTGTAGAACAACACCACCACACTCCTGTTCCACGCCTCGGGCGTGATGCCCTCCAGCAGAACGGAATTAAAAAGTCTCTGAAGGACTTTAAGTACCGGTGTTCCACCCGCCTTCAGAAGCTCTGCTGTGATTGCGTCCTCGCCAGGTGCCTTGTTGTTTTTGAGCTGTTTAAGGGCCATCCTAATCTCGTAAAGGCTGATGTCCGGGATGTCTTCGGTGAAGTGTCGGGTCAGGATAGCTCGTGGGTCTCTGACCGAGCTATCAACGGGATTGGCAACTGAGGTGTACAACTGCCCATAGAACCTTTCGATCTCCCTCAAAAACTCTGCTTTCGTCGACGCTACACTGCCGTCCTCCGTCTTAAGCTTCGTCAACAGGCTATGCCCAATAGACATGTCCCTTGCAAACACTTTGGAGCCTTGGTTCCGCTCTATCGTTTCTTTAACACTATTAGTGTTAAAGCAACGGATGTCGTGTCGCAGGGACTTCCATATTTGTCTATTGAGCTGCCTGCAGTTTTCAGCATTAACGGAGGTCTGCAGTGCCATAGATCGACGTTTTGCCATAAGGTCGATAGTGTGGACCGACAGTTTTTGAGGTCTATCTTTACGGCCAGGCCTAAAATACTTAGACCCCACCGTTTGAACAGTGTCCACAAACCCGTTGTTAATTTCGTCCACTGTAACGCAATTGTCTAGGCAATCAAAGCGGTTTGACAACTCGAGTTGAAAGCTCTCGGGATTTTGGATATGAGCACGAGTCGGTCGGAGCGTGGACTTCATCATGCGGGATCTTTCCAATTTGACATTTATATTCAATGTGCCTCGAACCATTCGGTGATCACTACCGGTTTTCACCCTGTTGATCACGGAGACATCATTGAATAACCGTCTCTTGGAAGTCATGATGAAGTCAATCTCGTTTCTCGTGAAGCCATCGGGACTCAACCAGGTCGACTTTCTTTGAGGCGGCTTCTGGAAGAAAGAGTTCATCGCAAAGAGTCCCTCCTTCTCCAGAAAGTCGGCCAGCCTCTGTCCCCTGGCGTTCCTTTGCCCGTATCCAAAGGGTCCCACCTTCAACTCATTCTCGCCTCGCTTGCCCAGTTTTGCGTTGAAGTCCCCCATTACAACAGTAAAATAGGTTTTGGAAGTATGTGTGGCTCTACTTACGTCCTCATACATTTCCTCCACCTCTTCATCCGGGTGTTTCGAGGTCGGTGCATATACCTGTATGACCTTCAGCGAATACCTCTTAGATATTCTGAGTATAAGGTATATCACCCTGCTCGACACACGACGACAACGCCATGGGACTTTTGGTCACCCTCCCAGTAGAAGAGCAGGTTGCCGGACTGCAGAGTTATCGTGTCCTCGCCCTCTCTACGGACTTCTGATAAACCCATTATGTCCCAGTTTAACCTGCTCATTTCTTCCTCCAGCTCGAGCAACTTCTCATCTGTCCTCAGTGTACACGTGTTGTACGTTACCAGGGCCAGTTGTCGTCGGGGGTGGCAGCGCGATCGCCTCCGGGGATTCTTAGCACCCCCTGCCCCGCCGTTACCGTGACCGCTACCAAAGTCAGGAATAGCGGGGCTGCCGGAGACTGGGGGCCTGGTTTTTCTGTGTACTACCATATGAGGGGATATTGCCAATACTTGCCACGCTTGGCAGGCGGGTTGGCGAGCGCAGAGACGCAGCCCCTTGCAGCTGTGACGCTGCTGCCCGTCACAGTCAAACATTTAGCTGCGCCTTATATTGGATGGTTATACCGCCATCGGTCGGTCGCCAGGGCCTCGTCTGTATAAACAGGACGCACCACGTGAAGGTGAGGTTGGCTTGGAGCTTTAAGTCTTGGTCAAGCTCCCTTACGTCCCTTTTCTTTTTCTTTTTTTACGTACTTTTCTCATAATTAACTCTTATTCTGAGTAAATATTCAGTACCTTTGGTAACCTTAGTTTAAGCAATATTGCTTATTTTAGTAGTTTAAGATTTGTCTACATTGAGAACAATTGAAATTAAGTTGGTTTTCTTAATATTGAAGTAATTTATTTATTAATTACTTGGGAGTTTTACTCCAATTTAAAGTAGAATAGTACTTGACTATGTATTGTTATGTAATGTTCCCTTAGGACATATTTTTCTAGGTTTTTATGAAACCATTTCCAATGACATAATTCCATAGAATTTGACTGACTTTATTCTTTGTAAGTCTCTTGAATATTAATGCTGAACTGATGTTTCATCAGTGATGTAGTGAAGAAAGGTAGCATAATTGCCCGCATGGTACAACTAGTGGCTACAGAATTGCCATTTGGTCAACTCCTATATGTGTTTGAATTAACATCAGTGGTTAGTTGTTATATTTATTACAACTAGGTTCCCTAACTCAAATACTAAAGTCAGTCGACATTCTATAAAATCTATCACTGAACTTAACAACCCCCCTATTGTCATGAATGAATTTACCTACATAAAATTAAACCTTATTCATTTTCCTAGGACATTCTAGTCTGTATTTACCTGCCTATTATGTTCATAAATGCTACCTACTAAAGGTGTAAATCTCTATAATCCCTAAGATATAAAATCCGTTCCTACCTGCCTATCAAGCTTTCCTTGAGATCTATCTGTCTTTCTCAAGCCAACCATTCATCACATACCAATTGCGTCTGGAGTGGACATTTAATCCTGACTCTCAGAATAATTCGCGCGGAACCCGAGGCTCGCCGACTTCACCACAAGGGGTGCAACAACTGATATGCAACTAGGGGAGGACCCGAATCCAACAGAAGATGTTTCCCATGACCAAGTTCCTATTTATGTCTACTGATAAGGCCTAACATTCCCTATTGTGTGTGTATTTGCAAACTGGAGGCGGGGCCTCACATTTAAACTAAACGTGTGGTGTGTGGTGTATGAGTTCACCCCTCCTGTAAAGGGATGTAACTCCTAAGCTAGCTAAGGGATCGAGGCGGAATCCTCTAGTGTACCTATCCTACTCCGTGTGTATGTGGATCCAACCGCTAATTGGACTTGGACCGCGGCCGGTTCCGGACAAGAGGTGGGGAGACCTCCCTAGCTTTCTTCACCAGCCTGATTTCTCAGTCCAGCTACTCCGGTCTAGGAAGTGTGTCTTTAGCGTTGTGATATATAACGCTTGCAATCAATTGCATCCTGGCGTTAACCAGTTAAGATGTCCCATTTACGTGTATCACTTTTAGGTTTCCATGGAACATCCCGAGACACTTACGTCTCGTTAGGACTTCGAGTTACACAAATACTAATTTTACTAAGTTAAAGTTATGAATTATCGATAGCAAAATATTAACACAGATTTTAAAATAAAGAAAAGTATAACTCGAAATCAAGTAAGGCACGTACCAAAGTACTAGGATGCCAACATTGCCAACACCCGGTCTCACCGGAGAGACGATTTTCAACGAACAAGCCCCCTCCCAGCCCGCTTTTTTCCTTTTATTTAGGCGGCGACAACGGCGACATTTTACTACGCATGCGCAGTAGCGATTTTGGGAAGTTTTGCCGCCAAAAACCCGCGTCGCTACGCGTCTATGCTTAAGGCTGGACACTCACGGCCTAATTAATAATTAATTTTATTTAAATTTTTTTTCTCTTTATTAAGGACACCAAACAATTACATTAATGGTATAATATGAATTTGTAATGGTAATGAAATATGAATTTGTAATTTGACTTTATTTTCAATCACTGCCAGTTATAGGAGTGAAGGACGTTCCGTTACAGATTCATTGCGTTGTACTAAGTTATGTATGGAACGATGTAATTATTAATATTAAAACATAACTTTCACTCGCAATTAGAACAAATTATGGCAGAATACACATTACTCATTGCAAATCTAAACTGTTTATAAGTTGGAATGCTTTCTTGTTGAAAATAGGAACGACTATGCTTTATAATTCCCTTTCACATACAAGTTTAACGAAAGTTTAAGAATAAATTAACGGCCCTCAAAAGTTTTATTTAAGAAATGCTGTTCGGACCAACTTGTAACGGGTAGGAATGAGTAAATAATAACGAGTTTACCTAGATAAAGTTTGCATGAGTGGATCGTAACATGTAAATATCTCTAAATTATATTATTTCGTTTTTTTTTAAATTTGTGCACAATTGGTGATGATATCAAAGTAGAAACATTTTAAAAACGCCTTTTTTTTAAGTCTGCAACGAAGTAAACTAAATAAGTTTTTTTAAAGTTTCTTGTACCCTTGGAAAAATATTAGAAGTATTTCCATGCCTATGCAACAAATTCGAGTCTGCTCGATGCTTTATGCTTTTATTTTTTTTCACTTTTAAGAAAACAGAGAATATTGGGAGCCCTGTGTATCTTGGTAGCTATAATATTTTTAAAAAAAAGGCTGCCGAAAAAAACACTTAGGATGTCAGGAACAGCTAGTCATCGATTCTATAGTTCTCAAACATGCACAAAGACACAGGAAAAACATTAATATTTCATATATTGATTACAAAAAGGCATTTCACAGTGTCCCCCATTCTTGGTTAATACGTGTTCTTAAAATTTACAAAGTTAACCCAACTTTAGTAACGTTCTTGGAGAATGTCATGTCTGATTGGAAGACAACACTTTTACTTAAACATGTAAGGACACGAGAAATTCCAATCAGAAATGGAATTTTCCAAGGAGACTTATTGAGCCCACTTTGGTTCTGTCTGGCAATGAACCCTCTTTCGACTATGCTCAACAATAAATCAGGAAATAGATATCATTTAACAAAGGATACAGAAATAACTCACTTACTGTACATGGACGACTAAAACTGTTTGCAAAATCAGAACAATCAATGGAAACTCTAATAGACGTAACAAAAACATTTAGCTCAGATATAAATATGGAATTCGGACTAGATAAATGTAGAACACTGCACATCTGTAAAGGTAAGGAAAAAATACCCGTGAAGTCTCACGAAACCCATAGTTTTCAGTTAATGGACTTACATGATACTTATAAATATTTAGGCATAAAACAAAACAGAGGTATTCAACATATAGAAATCAAAAAGGACCCCACACAAGAATATTTAAGACGGATTAATTTACTCTGCAGAAAACTACTCTACTCATAAAATCTATTTAAAGCTATCAACAAATTTGCTGTACCAGAGTTGACGTATTCATTTGGCGTAATAAAATGGACAAAAACAGATATAAATAAATAAGAAATAAAAATCCGAACCGCACTAACTAAACATAGCTACTTACATCCAAAATCAGCAATACAGCGGATGACAATCAAAAGGGAAAAGGGAGGAAGAGGCTTAATAGATTTAAAAATACTCTGGGAAGGACAAATACAAAGCATGAGAAAATTCTTTTACGAAAAATCGGACAATAGCGACTTGCATCAAGCATCAATAAATTCCGACGATAATTATACGCCACTCAACCTAAAAAGACAGGACCTAGAATTTATAACGAAACAGCAACAGGAAAGTGACAAGTTTACAGCATGGCGTAGGAAAAAACTACATGGCAGACACCTTCACGATTTAGAACAGCCGCACGTTGATTTATCCGCTTCCAATAAATGGCTAAAGTTAGGGTCTCTATTTCCAGACACCGAGGGTTTTATGATCGCTATTCAAGATCAAGTGATAAATACCAGAAACTATAAAAATTTCATATTGAAAGATCCACACCTTTCCACCGATAAATGCCGTAAATGCAATAGACAATCTGACACCATCCAACACATCACTAGCGCTTGCCCTAATCTCACACAGACAGACTACACACACCGACACAACCAACTCTGCAACATTGTTCACCAAAAACAAGCATTCAAACATAAACTCTTAACAGGAAAACCAGAGCCAGTACACACCTAAACCAGTGCTGGAGAGCGGCAGCTACAAGATGTACTTTGATCGAGTAATTCTTACGGACCGAACAGTGCACTACAACAGACCTGATATAACACTTATTAACAAACAGAATAAAACAGTACATATAATTGATATAGCAGTCCCAAATACTCATAACATGCATAAAACTATAACAGAAAAAATGCATAAATACACTGAACTCAAAGAAGAAATACTCAAAATTTGGAACATGGACAAGGTATACATTCGTGCCGCTGGTGCTCTCTTGCACTGGAGTTATACCAAAACACCTCCTCACTGCTTTGCGTAACCTTCATATTTCGGAGAGCATTTACATAACAATGCAGAAGGCGGCCATTCTGAACACTTGTCGCATTGTCAGAAAGTTTTTGCAGGACGACTCTACCACTTCCAATATTACTAACGCAGCTCACTTGGCTTAGGTCCGTGAGTTTGTCGTGTTTACCGAAAACACTTAGTTTTTCGAGAAAACATTTCTTAAGTGAAAATAATAATAATAAAGCCTTTTATTCCATAACCCTTAATAAATAAATCACAATTCAAATGTTGTTAGTAGATGTTTGTGTTGACTTATTGTTAGTGTTAGTTACTAATAAAAAAATGGAAATGGGCAGGTCACATCGCACGCTGCACAGACAAAAGGTGGACCATAGAAACCATTAAATGGAAGGGTCCTGGCAAAAGAAGAGTCGGCAGACCACAGCAATGGTGGGCCGACGATATCATGCAGACGGTCGGTAGGGACTGGATAAACCAGGCCTAAGATAGAGAAAGATGGAAAAACCTGGAGGAGCCCTATACCCAAAACGGGGTCCTTGGTAGCTATAAGAGCTAGAAAATTTGGTATGAGCTCAAATGATTAGAAATATTGTGACCTTTAATAAAGTCATAGTGACCTTTTTCGTCAGAGCCTTTCTCGATCACAGTTTTTGCACAAAGCTAAAAAACGACGATATTTTTTCGGTGTTTCTGCTATAGCGCTCAAATTTTAGGAGGCTGCAAATCTGGGTTGCTACCATCTCTAGATGGACCCAAACAACATATCAAAATCGGCCAAGTGCAAGTCGGACTCGCACACTCAGGGTTCCGTGCCAACTTTAACTGAATTTGAGATCCACTTACTTGCACTTAGCTAAAATACCATAATTATTGTCAGCAAATAAAAATTTGTTTTTCATAGCACTTGTATGAATAACAAAATTATGTTTGCGGTTATTGATAACGTGCTCTATGTTAAAAACTACTAGTTCGACCTCGTTCAAACCAATTTTCTAAAAAGTCTTTGTCAAGATAATGTTTTTTTTTTAAAAATGAAAACTCGCTTAGTATAAAAGTTAGATTGGACGCCCATTTTACCGCTTTGGAAGCGTCTATTTCTCAAACGTTAGACTTTAGAGTGAAGGTTTTAGAAACTTCGATGTCATTTTAGAAGACCTATCCATAGACACCATACACGCATAGGTTCTATAGGTATGTATGCGACTCCCCCCCCCCCCTTAAAATCTTTTTTTTTCACTTTTTAGGGTTCCGTAGCCGAATGGCAGAAAACGGAACCCTTATAGTTTCGTCAAGTCTGTCTGTATGTCTGTCTATCTGTCTGTCTGTCCGTCTGTATGTCACAGCCATTTTATTCTGTAATTATAAGTATCACACAGTTGAAATTTGGTAGAAGTATGTATCCTGTTAACCGCTTTACGATTCTCGTACAAAAAATAAAAAAAAATATGTCAATTAAGAGGGGGCTCCCATACATGAAACTAAAACAAAAAAAAAATTTTTGGTAAACCTATACGTGTCTATAGATAGGTCTTATAAAAAGACTGAGGTTCCTAAAACCATTTTCTTTTAAAGTCTAACGTTTCATAGCTAGACGCTTCCAAAGTGGTAAAATGGTCTTCCCCCCCCATCTAACTTCTAAACTTCTTCTTTTCGAGTCGACAGCAAACTATACGGTCTCGGCCCAGAACTTTGCTACGAGGATAGCGTTGTCAGTAGCTTTCATTAAATCCTCCCGCGTACAGTTATAAGGGCAGGCAGGGCACGATATAAGGTGTTCCATCCTTTGGGGAATAGCACCACAAATGCACTCTAGATTATCATCATTTATGAATCCCCATCTAAACAAATTTTCCTTGCTGCGGCCGACCTGAGTCCGAAGTCTATTTAAAGCCTTCCAGGTCAGCCATGGCAGCTGGTGTCCAGGAGGGGGATGTTCAGAGAGGGAGACAAAAGGCTCGGTAATTGAAGTGCTATTCCGCCAAAGCACACGTCTAGCCTTCGGAGGATCACCAGTGAGAGGGGTCACACACTTTATAAAGTTATTACGACTTTTGAGTCTTTGAGGCACAGGCTTGTGGCCGTAAAGTGGACCGACTGTCACTCATCATTTTGGCTCTTTCTGAGGAGCTAGCGACAGCCCTGCGGACCGTCGGCGGTGCTATACCAGCCAGTGGGTACAGCATTTGAACAGGTGTCGGCTTAAGACAACCAGTAATAATCCTGCATGTTTCATTTAATGCTGTATCCACCAACTTTGCATGGGCAGAGCGGCTCCAAACTGGACTAGCATACTCGCCCGCGGAGAAAGAAAGCGCCAATCCGGTAGTCCGCACAACATCAGGTGCAGCTCCCCATTTACAAGAAACTTGTTTCCTCAAAAGGCTATTTCTGGAATGCACTTTCTGCTTGAGGTTTTCGCAGTTTTTCCTAAAATTTAGCGAGCGATCCAAAAAAACTCCGAGGTATTTTGGGTTATCGCAGTGCTCAATGAGTACCCCACGCCACTGAATGTAGAGCTTACGACCCGCTTCCCTATTACGAAGGTGGAAGACACAGGATTGGGTTTTACCTGGGTTCGGTTTTAATGCATTTGCATCGTAAAAATGACCCAAATAGCCCAGAGCGGTTGATAAGTTGGCTTCTACCTGTTCGAAGCTGACAGCTTGAGATGTGAGAGCCAAGTCGTCTGCGTACAGAAAGCGGGACGTGTTGGGAGAAGAGGGTTGGTCGTCAGTGTATATGTTAAAAAGAAGAGGAGCTAGGACACTGCCTTGAGGCAAGCCATTCTTCTGAGCTCTCCAACGACTTTTGTCCGAGAGGAGATGAACTTGAAACCTACGATTGTGTAGAAGTTCGCGGAGTACGTTGACAAATTTGCTGTCACCAGTCATGGTCTGTACCTTCCACAGTAATCGTTTTAGGTTGACTGTATCGTACGCCGCTGATAAATCCACAAATACGGCGCCGGTTATCATCCCCAGCTCAAACCCGTCCTCTATATGTTGCACAAGTTTTAGGGTCTGGCTGCTGCAAGATTTCACAGGTCTGTAACCTGCCTGCTCTGGGATTAGTTTTGGGTCAATCAAGTGAGTAAGCCGTGATAGCAGCAGTCTCTCGAATAACTTGAATGTGTGGCACAAAAGGGATATTGGCCGAAAGTGTTTTGGATTATCTGCTGACTTTCCCGGCTTAAGTATGGCAATCACCTTAGACTTTCGCCAGAGACGAGGAATCGAAGCATGATCCAGACAGTGGTTGAACATTTGCAGCAACCATGACACTGCAACTGGGCCAAGGTGTTTAATTTGCTCAATTGAGATATCGTCTACCCCCGAAGCCTTACCACATTTAAGCTCTCTTATCGTATCAACGATATTCGAAAGACTGAAGGCTTTGCTGATATCATCACTGCTGGTCTCACTGTGATTTAATTTTGGAACCCTTTTAAGCCGGCAGGGTGGTTTGCCATTTAATAGAAGCTGGTGTGCGATCTGGTTGGCAGTGACTTGACCAGGCGAGAGAGGCTGAGGTGATTCGCCAGTGAGTTTGCGAATGGTTGACCATGCTTTTTTACTGTTATGGGTCATATTTACCCTAGTAACAGTGTCAACCCACCTTTCCCTCAGCTTTTCACCTATGTTTATTAAAAGTTCATCACCAACCAGATTTGTTTCTTCTGAGAATGGGTTCAGTTCATACAGTGACTCGTACTGCTTCAGTAATTCCACAGATTCTTTCGACAGCCCCGGGATGTAGGAGCTCCACCACAACCTCGGGGAATACATTTCCTGGAAGCAGTGGATACAATGTCTACGAAGCAGTCGTAGTTTTGCGGAGTTGGTAAGACGTTCGATAGGGCATCATCGATAGATTGCGCGAACAGTTCCCAATTTCCCTTGGTAAAGTTGAATCGGCGTCTGAATGGGACCACTGAAGGTCGGACCACAGGCTGTATAACGCACTTGATGGGTCTGTGCTGAGTACGGGGTATAGGCGGACATACAGATTTAACACATTGTGAGCTGACATTAGACGATACAAATATTAGGTCTGGATTATACCCCCTCTTTCATCGGCCACTATTAAAGGTAGCCGGTAGTTTAGAGTTATGAATCAGGCATAAATCGTTATTATCAGCCCACTCCTCAACCGCATGCCCACTTGAGTCCGTGTTCCTGTAGCCCCAGTTGGAGCCATGGCTGTTAAAGTCTCCGATAACAACTTTTACAGGTTGGTTAGAGAAGTTTTCTGGAGGGACAAACTGGAATAGTGTTCCAGGAGGTTTATATACAGACCTTATAGTGCAGTTGCCAGTTTCAACTGTGACAACCTCAATACCGTTATGGGAAGAGCTCTTGGTCGATACGATGCTTCGCCAGGGGCAACAAACACTGCGTTACCGTGTTTTGGGTGTTTGACCTCGGCGATAAGCGCAAGCCCTGCAATATGAGGACGGATCTGTGTTTCATCATGGTGGGTCTCTTGGACGCACAAAATGTCACAGTTAGTTTTGCGACATAGATCAGAGAGAATTTCTGATTTTTCTTGAGAGAACCCTTCGATGTTTGCCGAAACTACGCACAGAGCCGGCTTTGACAAAGGACTGCAAAGACCTAGGTTTGCCATCGTGGTGTAGTAATTAGTTTCGCAGCAAGTACCGCTACTCACGGGGAGGGCCCGAGCATGGGTGGCGCTCTTCGGGAAGGCTTACTACATCCCCCCCATACATACTTCTAAACTAAGCGAGTGTAAATTTTGAAAAAAATATATAGGTAATGTAGATCTTAACAAATACTTTCAACGAAAATTCGTCGCGAATAGGTTTGGACGGAATCGAACGAGAAGTTTTTGAGAATAGCACATTTTCAACAACCGCAAACATAACTTTGTACTTCATACAAATACTATGAAAAACAAAGTTATATTTGCTGTCAACAAAATATTGTGGATTTTACTAAGTGGAAGTAAGTCGATTCCCAAATTCAGTTAAAGTTGGCACGGAACCCTCAATGCGCGAGTCCGACTCGCACTTGGCCGGTTTTTTTTGTATGAAAATATCATAAAATTAATATTCCTATCGGAATAGAAGGACAAGTAAAAGCTGTCAAACGAAACCGATTTAAGATGTCAGTAACTCACATAAGTAAGTAACTTTTGTAGCTTTAAATGAGATAACCTTTCGATCAGGTGATTAATAACAATGTTCCTAAGATAAACATATTAGTTTACTGCATGATAAACAGCCGACACAAAATATTGAAAATGCAGCTCTAGTGTAAAACTAAATATTATTTCATTACATAAAATATTCGTATATACATTCCCTGTGTTATTCTGTCTTTACTTTTTACGTAAATTAACGTTTGTAGAATAGAATAATCAAACTGCGTACTTTAAATTTGAAGCGCATTGGTAAATATAAGTCATATATTAAGAGGTTTATAACTGCGGGTCTATACGCGACGTATATAATGTAGTAGTATTGTAACTACTTACACCCTCGACGTTTCGACGGTGTTGCAACCGTCGTGGTCACGAGGAGACTGGCAACCTATGTGACCCTGAGCATTTACATAAGGAGCTTGCACATGTTCAGGAGGTACTACGACGAAATGGATACAAGATGCCGAAGGAAAGAAGAGGGCGCAGGGAGAGGGGGAAGGCTTCTGAGGCTAGTCGTCAAGCAGCATTTTTACCATATGTAAAAGGCGTAAGGGACAAAATTGGATCAGTACTCAGTAAATACTCCATTAAGACTGTATATACTCCGTTACGTAAAATAGCACAAATACTACGATCACCTAAGGACGCATTGCCTTTTCAAACTCCGGGGGTTTACAAAATAGACTGCAGCTGTGGTAGTTCGTACATTTGAGACAAAACGGACTATAGCCGAAAGAGTCAAGGAACACATCGCTGCAGTGAAAAATCGGCAGACCAATAAATCCGCGGTGGCAGAACATCTGCTTAATATGGGGACTAATCACTGGATGGAGTTACATGACCCGAAAATCCTTTCCACGGATCGCCATTACCATACTAGGGTAATACGTGAAGCGATTGAAATCAAGAAGTATAATAATTTCAATCGGGAAGACGGGTTTAAGTTGTCATCGGCCTGGAATCCAGTGATTAATAAGTGCAAACCGTGTGTGTCGCCTTTATCAATAAACATTAACCCGGATACTGTGAGTGTTGTGTGTCGCACTGAACCTACTGACTCTAGTTCACGTGCACAACAAATATCGGATAGTTGGAGGGTAGCAGAAGAACCGGCCGCCCGATGCAGACGAAGACGCCGAGCGCCAGTCTCCTCGTGACCACGACGGTTGCAACACCGTCGAAACGTCGAGGGTGTAAGTAATTACAATACTACTACATTATATACGTCGCGTATAGACCCGCAGTTATAAGTTATAATTCAACGCGAAAGTTTAAAAATATATATATTAAGAGGCTTCGATTTGGACTAATTTACCTGTTGAATGATTATTTGTTGGGTTATTCCGCTGTAATGAACAACAATCAATCATCGATCAAGTCACCATGTTTCAACGTAAATATTTCTTCAAAATATACACAATTTCACATAAATTTTCAAAAACTCAAATGAGAGAAATTTTCAGCGAGCTTCTGCAGGGCGGTCAACTGTTTGACATCTGACAAAAATGGTTCTGCTACCCATCTCTTTTTATCACACAGTTTGCTGCTAGTGACATCTCGCTTTTGTCGTTCTATTCCAAAGGGATAATAATTTTATGGAAAATATCGCAATGCGGTTAACTGGATACATCTAGTTACAAAGTTTCAATTTTGTTATGCTAATAGTTTCAGAATAATATGGCTGTGACATACAGACGGACAGACAGACAGACAGGCAGACAGACAGACAGACTTGAAGATACTATAAGGGTTCCGCTTTTTGCCATTCGGCTACAGAACCCTAAAAATGCAGCTTTACCTCAATTAATGTAATCTCAGATGTTATTATGACTGACCTAAACTACGAGTGCTACGAGTCCATAACTATCTAGACAAATTGCTTCTTAATCCACTCGTAACAAAACATAAGCTAACTGCAATGTCCCGCGATTTGAAATATTGCTTTTGGTAGGAACTCCCTACGGGACTTGATTCTTGCATACGTACTCGTATATTTCAGTTCCATTTCACCCTGTATCTTTAAAAATGTTTTTTGTAAGTTTTTATTGAGACTTTATTAAACGCTACTTTAATTATTGTTAAAAAATATTTTTACAGTTTTTGCTCAATACGATAGCGCCTACAAATACTTTTAAAGAAGACAAAATTTTCTAAAATGTATTTGCGAAGAAATGTATTTTGGAAACTACCATTAGTTTCTGAATTTGAGCTGTGTCTTGGAAACTAATGGCCTATATAACTATAAATCGAGCTCTATACGGCCACGTTTGGATTTTCCAAGATACAGTTCTTCGCAAATAGTATTTTTTTAAATAAATCAATCAAGTCTTCTATTAAAGTATTCATAGTGGCTATCTATATTGGTCAGAGCCTTCCTTCTAAGATATTAAGCAAAAACTGTAAAAAGAGCCCAATTATTATTTTTTGGACATTTGGGCTCAGAATCCTGGCTCAGAATTTTGGACGTTGCAAATCTGGTATTAAATATTGGATAAGGTCTCAAAAACATATTATTTATGTTAAGTACTTATGTAAGTATATTAGCAGCTTTAAATTAATGTGCTGCAATTTTGTGTTCTTTTATACGCCGCCTCAATCGTTTGTGCTTCACCCAATGGTTGACTGGTAGATAACACTTTAAGCATTAAGTCCGCCACTTGATCTTTATTTTTGTCAGTGCAATAAATAATAAAATAAATGAATAAATAAAATATCAGAACGACCGCACCTTTTGCAAGCAATGAATGTTTTTTAACACTCACAGTGTCATATTTTATATTCATAAAGATGAACAACATTCTAAAGCATTAGATAGCGAAGCGACATCAATTTTCAAGTTGAATTTATTCTGTAAAGAATAACTGCTTGGGCCATTTGTTTCATAAACAGACGGCTAGATGGCGCTAAGTGTCACGCAATTGACGTTTTCATAAGAAACCACAAATATCGCCGGGTCGGACTGACAGCACGCTAGCTCAATTGGTAAGAGCGTTTGGCCCGGTCTGCCAAAAGGTTGCTGGTTCAAGTCCCGCCCGTGCGCAAATTTTTGGTTTCTTATTTCATCTTTATGAATATAAAATATGACACTGTAAGTGTTAAAAAACATTCTAAAGCAATATATAGGTTCCTAAAAACGTACTGCGTCATGTGTAAGTAACCATTTTTTTCTATACAGATGTAAAACTCAATAGAACAGTGCCAGGATTGTTGTCTTTTTTTGGTTTTGTCATGTTATTTTATGTAACGTACTCTAACGCTTGCAGTGCACGGTGGCTGGATGGTAGGCTTTGGCCATATGCCTGCGTAAGTTTAGAACAAGAACTGGAGCACACGTGTCGTGTACATTCGGCCATATACAGACATCGGCAGGGAGGTGCCAAGTCGATGCAGTGGTAAATCGAATATTCTGTTTAAGTCGGTGTGTTAGTCTGAATAAGTATTATCCATTTAAGGATTGATAATTATTTACTACATTTTTATTTTAAATTTCCTTATGTACCATGTGACTGAGGTAGTTCGATATAAAATATAAGTAATCATAATCACAGTTATTATCATCATAATAGAGAATGAGATTGTGTCGAATTAAAATTATAAAATGTAAAATTTGATAAATATTTATTTATCATTCATAAACACTATATTTTTCATACATTGGATGAAAACCTAAAGGACATAGCTCTTACTTTTTATTTTTGCAGAATAATGATGAATTGGCAAGCCTGACATTGCCTCACTCGTTTATGTTCGAATTGCGCGTAACCTCGAGTCCTCTACATTTATTAAGAATTATTTTTAACCCGAATAACCAAATTTTCATAAAACAAGTGCAAAAATGGGTTCTCGTGATGAGCAACTAAGAACTCTTCAACATTTTCGCGTAGCCAAATATTAGGAAAATGACACGTTTAGGACACACCACACGAGCGTACTCTACGATGAAACGGTGGTGGAGATTGCTATGAAGGAGTCTAGATGAGTCCAAACCAATTTAATTATTTTTTTATAATTTTATTGCAGTAAAAAATAGAAGCTTTTAAAAGAACAGTATTTTAAAAGGAATAGGCCCTCATTTCCCATCACTAGGGCGGGCAACAAATGCAAGGCTACAAGCTTTGTGCGCGAAGGCTTTACATTTCACTGACATGCCTCTGGACAGCTAATGCACACGAGAGTGGTTTTTGTTCCTTACACAAAGATAATTGAGTCAAAAAGAGCAGTTATCATTCTGTACTAGTTAAAAAGCTAGGTTATTCTCATTATGCTCATTTATGTAGGCTCATTATTATTTAGGCTCATTTATGTTACTGCTTGTCGGAGATCTTTCTAACGTCTGATAGGGAATATTCGTCGAATAAATATTTCTGAAGTTTACACGCGAATATTATTCGTGGAATAAAATACTTTTTGACCGATACATTTCGCGAATTTATACAATTTTATCCCGACTTTTCGAACACTTAACAGTTCGTGGCCAGGGATAGACTAAGATGTTATTTGTCATTTACCAAGTTTTGAGAAAAATAACCTACCGTCACTCAATTATATAAATTAATGTTCCTTTCCACGCAGAAAGAGCTACTGTGTGTTGTGATCTTGCAGTGAGTGGTCTAGCTTAAGTCCTCACTAGCACTGGATCCCATGCTGATGAATTTTTCCAACCATCTTCTCTGTTGAAATTTGGATGTTTTCTTCTTTCTGTAGCTTCGGTATACATTTTGTTGTTGGTTCGGTATAAAGATGAAATTTGGATGTTTTCTTCTTTCTGTAGCTTCGGTATACATTTTGTTGTTGGTTCGGTATAAAGATGAAATTTGGATGTTTTCTAATCCTTATAGCTTTGGTTTCGGTGGTTGGAAAATTCCACCAGCATGGGATCCAGTGCTAGCGAGGAGCCAAGTTAGACCACTCACTGCAAGATCAAGACACAGTTAGGTCTTCCAGCGTGGATAAGAAGATTTATTAATACTATTGAGTGACGATAGTTTATTTTTTTAAACTCTGTAAATGACAAATAACACATTTATTTAATCATTTATTTCAGGCTACAAAAGGTCCATACAATAGATACCTTAAAGACTAACATATATATAATAATTAAAAAAAATAAAAATACAAACAAATGAAACACTATTTTGCCGGCGTAGTGTTGCGCATCTTGGTGTCCGGTAACCGTCCGCGAAACCGACGATACAAAACACCCTTCGGCCAAAATTCTGCTTGCATGAAGGTCGACAGCTGTTCGGTCGGAACCCTCACCACAAACGAATTGAAATTCGTATTATGACGAGATTCCAACCGTTCGACCCTCAGTGAGTATTTGGTCTTGATACGGATGTACTCTACAATTTCCTCGACCTTTGTAGAGTAATGAAGCCGGGACACGTATAACAGCGTCACAGGTATCGCAGGCCGCAGTACTGCGCCGCACTGGTTGCGAGTGGAGGGCTTCTTTTTCTTCCTCTCAACCTTAATGAAACCCTCTTCATCACACTTATCAGCCTGTGATGCCAGCATCTTCGGAGCAACCGTTAAACTGCTTTTTCCAGCCACAGCTGAAGCATATGCACGTGTTGGAGTAGACGTCAACACGCGTGATGTTTCCCGCGGCGCTGCGGGCGAGGCGACGGGGCGCGCAGTAGCGCCGACGATGTCAGTGACCGCGCCGGGTGACGTATCATTTTGCACCGACCCGAAACTGCTGACCGATGCATTTTGCGCCCCGCGACGTGTGTTGATGTTGCAGGCCTCAGGTGACCTACTTACCGGAGCAGTGTTGATTAATAGCGACACTTTGGCACGCAAGTCACTGATGGTTTTCTCTGAGGCCTCCAGCTTGGCATGCACTTCGACCAGGCTCGCTTTCAGGAAAGTGATGTCCTTTAACAGCCTGGTGACGTCGACGTGGTCGAACGTGACAGGGGGCAGCTTGTGCAGATCCTTCGCCACGAAAGCAGGCACTTCATCAGGATCGGTCTCCTTCAGCAGGGTTATAATGTCCTGCACACTTTTTTCGCCTCCATCTCTCCGGCGAGACGGCATCTGGGCACTCTTCCCGAGCGTCTGGAACAGCAGCGCCTTGCCACTGCAAATCTTTTCCTCCTTAAAATTGGATTTGCAGATCTGCATGATGCTGACCTCATCCATGGTGTCGATGGCATGTTGTATAAATGCCAACAATTCGTTAGCAATGAGTTGAGGCGAACCCATTGTTTACTGGTAGCGCAGCGCTAGTCGCGAATTAAAATAATTCCGATGTGCAACGGACACGTCCGCCTCCGATCGCACATAGCGGCGACTGTGCGATCGGAGTAGGTCACGGGTAGATATTAATCTACCCGTGACCACGAATGCTGTAAAGTGTTCGAAACGACGGGATTACATTAAATAAATTCTCTACAAGTATCCGTATTTTATTCCATAAAACAATACGCCTGATTTAAAAGCTAATCTATTTAAAAAATGTCCTTATATAGTTTTTTAAGGTAAAATGGTAAAGCTCGCAATCAAACTACCATACGAAAATAGCTCGATTGACGTGAGAATCAAAAAACGCTGAGACAAAATTCGTGTTTTCGTGTATCTGTTGATTGAGAAGAGTATTGAATTAATATAATATTAAAAAAAATAAACTAAGACATGCAACATAAAAAAATAACTTAATATCTACCTATTCAAAAACGAAACCATTTCCTTGCGGCAAGGAGGCTATGGTCCGTGATGATGGCAAGAGACCCGATGGCCTAACGCTTATTCCCTGGGAACGGGGTCGGGCCTTAGTTTGGGATGCAACTTGTGTCGATACTTTGGCCCCTTCCCATCTCAGAGAATCAGCCCTTAAGGCTGGAGCAGCAGCGGAGTTGGCTGAAAACGCCAAGCGTCGCAAGTACGTTTCACTTGCAAGTGATTATGTGTTTGCGCCGTTTGGCGTTGAAACATTTGGGCCGTGGGGACCCTCTGCTAAATTGCTGTTTAGAAAAATTGCGCCAAAATTAAATTCTTTAACAGCCAATAATAAAGCTGGCTGGTTCCTAGCTCAAAGGATCAGCATAGCTATCCAACGCGGCAACGCAGCCAGCATCATATAATATTTAAAATCATATTTATCAAAAATATAGCTAAAGATCAAATTTTATTGTTCGTGTGGAGTAAATAAACTATATCATACTCACTTATGTAGAAGGCGCGCTGGATGAATTAGTAAAGGCTTGAAGATAAGGTTATTTTCAAACACGTATTGATCATCGCATTTCTCAAAAGCCTATTTAGTAACATTCCTCTCAAACTGCCTTAGTAGGACGATCGAATGAAGATTTAATTTGTGAATAGTTCCCGGGCCAACGCTAGTCTGCAGAGTTCTTTAGTGGAAAGTGAAGGGATTGAAAATGCCTCGCGGCCGTGTGAAAATGCGGGCGCCGTATGGATCGTATCACGGTGTTATACTCGTAGCTAGGTCGTCTTTAAGTGCAAATAACTTTTACATCAAATGCTTTAGAGTAAATTTCACCATCAATTTTAAATAAACAACATAGGTATGGCAAGCATCAATATGTATACACATATTAAGTCACTACTAAGAGCTACTACTAAGGTAATAGCATATACGCGATGAAATTTTACACAACAACCCTACTAAGTATTAATAAGTTTCAACGATTATTAAAAACAGTTGACTGAACCTTCTTACATAAGAATTTAAAACAAACTAGATATCGAGGTCGTCAAAGGTCAAAACAAGTTGGAGGATATCGAAGCAGAAAGTTCCAGCAAACACAGTAAGCCCCTTAAGATCCATTAGCTGATCTGATTTCGAAACTATTTATTTCACATAGAGAAAGTTACAAAACAAAACTATCAAGAGATGAACATTTAAAACTTTGCTTTTCAAGCTACATAACTTTTTAAAACATTGCTATGAGTATCGTGAAACCCCTTTGAGTGGTGGGAATGTAACGTAATAACAAGAAGGTTCCTCGTATGTATCTACATTCTACATCTTGCAAAGGATCGATATTGAAAGAGACTGATAGAACAAGTTATCACATAAAAAAACGTTAATAATCTATAATTAATACTAATATTATAAAGCTGAAGAGTTTGTTTGTTTGTTTGTTTGAACGCGCTAATCTCAAAAACTACTGGCCCGATTTGAAAAATTATTTTTACGTTGGATAGTCCATTTATCGAGGAAGGCTTTAGGCTATATAACATAAAGATACGACTCATAAGACCACAGCAGAAATGAAAAATGTTGCGAAAACGGGAGAAAGATATTCCTTTTGAGAGCTTCCGCTGCATACGCTGCGGAAACCGCTTTAGTTACACAAAAATCATGTATGACAGGATTGTTCAGCATTAAAAGTTCTATAATAAAGTCCGCGACAGCATATGTCTATCTTTTATGGTTGACTTACTACAACCTTTTTTATGTTAATAAATTTGTAAAAAAATAATGCATTATGTTTAGATTCAGTATTTATTCTAATCAAAAAAATTCATTCATCATCACGAGCATTTCATTTAGAACCAAGTTGCCCTTTATATCATTTGATTTCAATAAATATCTTAGGAGCTATCACAGTTTTAACATAACTCCGCACCAAAATAATGTTCGCAGCTTAAGTACAACGTGCGCTTGCGCTAATATATTATAAAACTGAAGAGTTTGTTTGTTTGAACGCGCTTATCTCAGGAACTGCTGGACCGATTTGAAAAAATATTACTGTGTTGGATAGCTTATTTATCGAGAAAGGTTTTAGGATATAAAACATGACGCTGCGACGGGAGGGGAGGGAGCAAACTCAAAACGCGCGGACGAAGTCGCGGGGGACCGCTAGTGTAAAATAAAGTTACAGACAGTACGTAAGAGGGAAATGATGTTAAATCACTTTCTTGATAAATACAGGCGGCGAAGTTTTCTAATTTACGCTCGAATATCGTTTTCTTGTGTACGCTACAACTTGAGAAGCCGAAAACTCGAATGTGATACCACTTACCACACCCTGAAAATATAATTTGATCTCTCAAAAATACATGATGTATAATAAGTGCGCTGTTTTCGACAAGAATATGTAAGTTTGCGTTTCTTATGGAGAAACAACTCATAAAAAAAATCGTTTTCAACAAAACTGATATGCGAAAATGCACCGACTCCAAATTAATTTGTTTCTCCAAAATAAAAGCCAATGCGTTAGTCTATGTTTTTTAAACTGTTATTTTTTTCATCATGACTTTTAGTTATTAGCCATTTTTCAAAAACTTCTGGACAGAGGTGCGATTGTGTAAAGCATTCATTACTTTGCCGACTAAACACACATCTAGGACAAATGGTATTTACCTTTTATTTCAGGTTTATTTCTTTATTAGTGTGTATCACATTTATTGATATGTGCGTATAATGTACCTACATGCTGAATCTTGTATACACAATAAACGATACTGTATTTGTGTAAAGCCGTTCTGCCGTTTGACAGATCATACCGTACGTTTGGAACTGTCATATGATTACAATTGCTTTACACAATCGCAGCGCAGATTTTGATGAATCTTACAGTCTTCTTATTCTCTCTATGCAATGGTCCCGCCTGTGATTTTTCAAACATAAAAACGTACTGAATTACGAAATATTACACACGTATTTGACAGCCTTTAGACCAATATATACTTTAGGTATGTCGAAGCGATAAACTCCTTTTTAGGGTTCCGTAGCCGAATGGCAAAAAACGGAACCCTTATAGTTTCGTCAAGTCTGTCTGTCTGTCTGTCCGTCCGTATGTCACTGCCATTTTATTCTGTAACTATAAGCATCACACTGTTGAAATTTGGTAGGAAGATGTATCCAGTTAACCGCTTTACGATTCCTATTGCTATACAAATAATAAAAAATAATGACATTTAAGGGAGGGCTCCCATACATGAAACTAAAACCATATTTTTTTTGTCAAACCTATGCGTTTGGGAGTCTATCATAAAATTTATATTCCTATCGGAATAGAAGGACAAGTAAAAGCTGTCAAACGAAACCGATTTAAGATGTTAGTAACTAACATAAGTAAGTAACATTTGTAGTTTTAAATGAGATAACCTTTTGATCAGGTGATTTATAACAATGTTCCTAAGTTAAATATAGTAGTTTACTGCATGATAAACAGTCGACACAAAATATTGAACATGCAGCTCTAGTGTAAAACTAAATGTTATTTCATTATACAAAATATTCGTCGATATACATTCCCTGTGTTATTCTGTCTTTATTTTTTACGTAAATTAACGTTTGTAGAATAGAATAATCAAACTGCGTACTTTAAATTTGAAGCGCATTGGTAAATATAAGTCGTATATTAGGAGGCTTCGATTTGGACTAATCTACCTGTTAAATAATTATTTGTTGAGGTTATGCCGCTGTAATGCATAACAATCAATCACCGATCAAGTCACCAAGTTTCAGACGCATTATTTATCCAAAATATACACAATTTCACGTTTAAATATAAAAAATCAAATGCACGTAATTTTCAGCGAGCTTCTGCGGGGCGGTCAACTGTTTGACATCTGACAAAAATGGTTCTGCTACCAATCTCTTTTTATCAGCAAACTGTGCTGCTAGTGACATTTCGTTTTTGTCGTTCTATTCCAAAGGGATAATAATTTTATGGTGTCTATAGATAGGTCTTTAAAATGACATCGAGGTTTCTAAAACTATTTTCTTTTAAAGTCTAACGTTTCATAGCTAGACGCTTCCAAAATGGTAAAATGAGCGTCCCCCCATCTAACTTCTAAACTTAGCGAGTGTAAATTTTGAAAAAAATAATATAATGTAGACCATAACAAATACTTTCAATGAAAATTGGTTCGGACGGGATCGAACTAGAAGTTTTTGAGATATAGCACATTTTCAACAACCGCAAACATAACTTTGTACTTCATACAAACACTATGAAAAACAAAGTTATATTTGCTGCCAACAAAATATTGTGGTATTTTACTAAGTGGAAGTAAGTGGATTCCCTAATTCAGTTAAAGTTGGCACGGAACCCTCAGTGCGCGAGTCCGACTCGCACTTGGCCGGTTTTTTTAAAGTCTGTAAATAATGTTATGCTTCGTTACACAAATCAACCATATCACATTCATAGGTACATGTCGAATCGATTAACTCCTTTTTTTAAGTCGGTAACTAGTGATTTGCTTCGATATTATTATTAGTTAAATTAGCGGTCTCAGCGAACTTCGTTTCGACCCAGCCCGTCCAGCCCCTGACCTCTTTTATTGTTACACGGGGCTAAAACAAATACAGCAAAGTTAAAATCATGAAAATCGGCATATAGGTTCTCGAGCTATAATTGGTGTAGTTAACACGACCATCTTTTATGTATAAAGAAAAAAATAAAGTAGTCATTTCTTCATTTATTTCGAAGTACATACAGTATGTATTCTATTATAACAGAATACAGTATGTATTCTATTAATAACAGTACAGTGAAATGGCCGAGACGTTGTACATAGTATCAACAAATGCATAACTACTCGAGTAAACTCTAAAAAATGTAAACAAAATGCGAACTAATTACCACGTTTTAAATTCTTTAAACTAGAGCCCTTACATTTCTAAGCATGCAGTTTCCGCTCTTTGCGGTTGTTTGCTAAACGACTGTCGAATCAATTCGCTCACGAGCACAGTTTTAAACTGGAGCGTGGTTCTATTCACTGTTTTCTAGTCACAAGTAAAATATTTAACGCTCGAGAAAAGCAACAGATGAAATCACACGAGTCAGCTTGCCGTGAAACTCGCTGCGGATTGCGGTGCACTAGGGAGCTATCGACAACCACCATTTACTTGTGTATATCAAATACAGTTTGAGCCTTCATAAAAAGCACATAATAAAATATGGCATTCTATGCCTAATTTTAGCGACGGAAAACATATTAAAAATATATATTTAAGCAAGTAAACTTTTGATCAAACATTTACATTTACATTTTATTTCTAATATTGTGTGCAGTATTTTTATGGATTAAAATTTTATGATTATGCCTGATCACCTTCAGGCATCCTTAGGTTTTAATTAAGTTTGATTCATTGTTATAAATTACTTTATACACGAAGGCCTCTGTAGGGAACAAAAACTTAAAAGTGTTTCTTTTTTAATTTAAGTATGTTTTTCAAAGAATGCCATTTTATTATGAGCACTTTATGAAAACACACACTGTATAATTTATTGTTTAAATAACTTTTAACCCACCTACTAACTATCAGTTCATGAACCTAATGTTTCTTGTCTTCCTTAGATCATTTTATACGCTGAATTTTGACATCTTTCATTTTAAGACCTTTTTAGAGTTCCGTAGCCGAATGGCAAAAATCCGTATGACACAGCCACTTTATTCTGTAACTATAAGCATCACACTGTTAAAATTTAGTAGGAAGATGTATCCTGTTAACTGCTTAACGATTCTAATACAAAAAATATAAAATAATGATATTTAAAGGGGGCCTCCCCTACATGAAACTAAAACCGTTTTTTTGTCAAACCTATGCGTGCGGGATATCTATGGATAGGTTTTTTAAAATTTATATGGTGTAGTGGTCGAGAAATCGCCTACTACTCAGCGGGTGCGGGTTCGATCCCCGCACAATACAAACATTTGTATTGGTCTGGGTGTTTTGTATGTATATCCTGTATGTATTTACAAACAAAAAGAATTTAAGTATTATATCCGTTTTCTGGCACCCATAACACAAGCTTTGAGTAGCTTACTTTGGGGCTAGATGGCGATGTGTGGGAATGTCCAAAATATATTTATTTTTTTAAAGGATTTTTATATCGTAGATCTTACGAAACACTTTCGACGAAAATTGGTTGGGACGGGATTGAACTAGATTTTTTTGGGATATAGCACATTTTTACCAACCGCAAACATAACTTTGTTCTCTAGACAAACACTATGAAAAACAAAGTTATATTTGCTGTCAACAAAATATTGTGGTATTTTACTAAGTGGAACGTGGATTCCCTAATTCAGTTAAAGTTGGCACGGAACCTGCAGTGCGCGAGTCCGACTTGCACTTGGCCGGTTTTTTTTATTTCTTTTTATACAAGCTTTACATCCTCGGATCAATGACACAAAGACAACTCTTCAGTAATAAAAGTTCAGTATTTAAGCTTATCAATAAAACTATCACTAAACAAGCTTAACGTAACCTTAAAAATGCTGCTGCGATGCTAGTTCCATTTCGATTTATCTTTATCTGGGAGTTTAGTGCGAGAAAGTGATCCGAATCAGAAAGCGCGAATGGCGCGATCCGCGATCGGTCATCGGAACCCTATTTCTGAAACACTGGCGTCAATATAACAAGTGATTTTCACTCGAAACTCAAGTAAAATACAACTTAAATATAGACAAGAGTATGAAATAATTAAAATATTTTTTTTCACTCACCATATTGTGGATTTGAACTGATTTTCACCAGAAAATCTAACACGAATCAAATCAAATTACACACCATATTGACGCAAATGACTTCAAAATAAGCCCAATGAGCGCGCTTTACTATATTCCTCATTTTTCTTCATTGATTTCTTCAACAGATAAATTAATATGTTAATTTCAGCACAAAACCACAATAATTCACTCGAAAAACTATTTAATAAAATGAAGAAGCCAAATCCATCACCCTTCTCATTTGCCACGCTAAACTTTCATTTAGGACCCCATTCGTTATACTGCTATTTTTTTAATACCCTAATATAGTGTTGTAGCTTGTAGTATTCGCCATAATACTTTTTTTTACGAAAGGCGTTTGTTACCAAAGAATCGATTGATTTATCTCATTCACCAAAATTGGTTCAGTAGTTAAGAAGGAGAATTGGAACCCATATAGGTACTACATAGACTGCTATAATCATATCCTTTCCTTTTAGCTTTGCTGTAGGTGGGCGGTTCACAATTGGTAAGAAACCAATTGTGTAGGTACTTACATTCTATTCGGTTCATAACAAAGCCTGATTACACACTTGAAGCCAATAGCTATACTACTGTTTAATAGATGATGAGCGGCACAGGTGCGTAACTCATGCAGAATAATAATACTCTTTGAGATCTGACGGCAAAAGGAAACGTGTCGCGAATCACACATTCCCGAATCTGTGAGCGATACCTTTGATCTGATGTTCTAATGATGGTATCCCTATTTATTGGACTGTCTTCAATCACACTCAACATTTCTAGGCATAAAAGTAAATAGGATTATTCAAGTGTCGTGCTGTTTGTACTAGGACGCAACTGCCACGATCAATTTGCACATTTGTCGAGTTTTCAATGTAATGGTGAAAATATGTATCTAGTTACTACAAAAGTTTTCGTAGCAATATTTCTCAAAAGCGCGTAGATGTTGCAGTATTTAAATGGTTTAATAAACATTACATTATTTTGACTGGATTTATTGTCTGTTTCATCGTATGCAGCAAAACATACCATAGTTAGAGAGAAAATGGCTGTTGTAAGACCCCTTACACACTGTGACTTTTAGCATCGATGCAGTTGCGCGTTAGCATCGATGCAGAAGCACGTTTGCGTCGATGCTAACGTGTAACGTCGCGACGTCAACACACAACCCTGAGCAAATTTCCCGTAACTCCAGGGTTTTATAAACGGTATGCAGATGACACTTTTACCCTTCCAATTATAGTGATACCGATTTTCTTAATCATAAAGAATAGAATAGAATATTGATTTATTTTTATTGAAACATGGTCAGAATAACATTATCAGGTTTTAATATTAAAATTGAACAATCATGCTTCATCGATGTAACGATAGGCAAACATTTATTCGTCATGCATTTTATCTTTTGATATAATTTTAATACAAATACAATTTCATAAGTCAATAATATTAATAATAACGTAGTAATGCCATTAAATTACAGATACGATGTCAAATTGCGAATAAGTAGATAACATGTAATGAATTAGGTACTTACAATTCGTTTGAATTTACCATCATGACAAAATTTTGTGAACTCTTCAGTGTCATAAAAGCAGTTCTCAACCAACACTCTAAAAATAATTATTTTAAAAATGTGGCAAATTTTGAATATGGTTCGGTAGCAAATTAAATAAACGAACGCACATACTGTGGCTGTTTCTGGCAAGACTTACCGTACCTGCTACAGGAACAGATAACTTCCACGGATATCTCCTAGAACTACTACAACTACATTCATTTTGTGCTTTTGTGAACAAATAGGCTTTTTTTTCGTGAGTAACAAAATTTCAAAGATGTACAAGTTTGACAATGCTAGAATTCTTATTTTTTTAAAGAGAGGTCTACACGACTCCATCAGTCCGACACCACAAATAGATCTTCTGTAAAAGAAAGACACTCGAAAGGCATTTAAGGCGAGTTTCCCCATAGCATTAGCCCATACCTGAAAATGGAGCCAACATAGCCGTGGTATGCCATCAAAGCTGTTTGAAGATTAGATAATTTTGTCAGATGATAGAGCGCGTACAAAAATTTATGTATCCTCTGACAGACAGTATCAACATGCCTCGACCAAGTGAGCTCGGAATCAATAACGACACCTACAAAAGTGGCTGATGTGGTCATGGCAATTGATCTTCGCAATGCTTAACCGTTAAGTTTGGAGGTTTTTCCATTTCTGTTGTAGAATTAGTATGTATTTTGTTTTATTAGTATTAATTTTCAAATCTTTGTAATATTTTCAATTTCATTGTGTATCTCATTATTATAGTCAATTTTAGGTTTTTTTGTGTATTGTAAAAGAAATATCATCGGCCAAAAGCGTGACTGGATATTGCGTACATTTTGGGAGGTCATTTATAAAGATAAAGAGATATGTATTTATTTACCAAACATGTGTGTACATATATGATGACAACAAAATTTTAGCATCAACATGTTCTGCCAACATTCGGCGTGTAAAAATGACATTAAAAGCGAACAAATTGTATTGAAATATTCAAAATGCAGACACAATTCCATCAAGTCATAATTAAATAATAATAATTGTTAAAAAAAGAAACAATGTCACATTAAATTATATATAAAAATGACAAAATTTATATATAAATTTATATAAACGATGAAGAGTAGTGGTCTCAATATACTACCTTGCGGGACATCAAGTTATTTTGTGACTTGCATGTTACGCTAAGTGACTCATCGTCCAGCTTCGGCATTTCCACAAATTGTGTTCTATTGCTGAGATAGCTTTCAACCCAATTATAAGCTTGTCCACGCACACCATAACGTTCCAGTTTGGCCAAAAGTGTTTTATGGTTGACTAAGTCAAAAGCCTTACTCATTTCAAAGAGAACAGCAGAAACGGGAACTCTCGAAACAAGACTCTCGAACTCTCGAACTCTCGAAACAGGATTCATCCCCAAAATTAATTTACTGTTGAAATTGAGGTAAATGATAAACAATCTTTCTTGTCCTGATCATAATATTAGATAAAATGTACGTGTGAGATACACGTATGTATGTGTTAGAAAAACGTACCTAACTAAAAAAATGGAAGCAGTTTCTTGTATTGGGTAATGAGATAGAGTATTAACAATGCTAACACCAAAATGCTAATTCAAAGGCTCCAGTGGGTCCAATGGCTTATGTTTCTAATTGACTCTGCATAATTCAAATTAAGCATAATAATTAATACAGCCAGACGGAAAATGTTGCCTTATAGAGGGAAGTTCAAGGAACAAGATTTTTGAATTCGTTACTTTGTTTGGGTTAGTTAGGAGGTAAACATATCAAAAGTCCCAGCGCGTCGTAGTCTTTATTCCGGGAGTAGGAGCAGGGTTTATAGGTTAAATTATCCAGTTTTTTGCGTAATTATCGGAAAATATGCCTTCTAGCAACATAATGTGATCTTCTAAAAAGTGAAAGCTAATTTGACATTCCGATTCCTTACCCTTTATCACCTATATCTAATCGGCGGAAGAAAGAAACCACAAAAAATGAAAAATAACTAATAATTATGTTTAACTCAGTAAAGGTTTTAACCGTCTTCATAAAAAGGAGGTTATCGTTTTGACGTTTATTTATGTGACGTTTTTGGAATTGGATAATAATTGAGTATGATGAATGCATTAAGGCTTCAAAACAAATGTGCTAAATTTCATGATTGTAAATATATGTTTGATATTCGTACATTTCTATAATTTTATGTTTGTTCCCGGATACCTCGAAACGATAAGGTGAATTGGGGTTATTATCAGTACACTTGTTGTCCCTACGGACAAATATCAGTATACCTACTTGTGGCTTGAATTTGTTTTGCACTAGTTTAAGTCAGGTTAAGAAACGAAATTGTAAGTACCTACACAGTGAAACCGGGCATCTTTGCCCAGTTGGGCTTTACTAAAAAAATATCCAACCTTTATTTGATTTTCCTAAACCTGTAGTTGACACTTATAGCCAATTAAACTGTTAAAACTAGTTGATATAATTTCTAACAGATGCTTAGATATAAGCAAAATCAGAGGCGGGCAAAGCTATCTCCGAGACCTGACATCTTTGCCCACCGTTAATATCTCCGCAACCATAACCTCTAGGGCTTTGATTTTAAAATATATTGTCAGGAAATGCGAAACATTGTATAACAAACACATTTTACATTGGATAACATTGTATCATTGTTTAAAAAAAAAAACCTATTGAAAGTTTTTTATGGCGATGGGCAATTTAACCACTAGATTTAATCAGACTTTCATACTAAAGTCTGATTAAATCTAGAGTTGGGCAATGTTGTCAACCTGTGTCTAAAAATGGTTGGTAACATTGTCCACACCAATTTCTCATTAGTTTAGAAGAGTATTTGAAGAAAAACATGAATAAAGTAGCATCAGTTAATGCCCTTTACGGGAACCCATCACTTAATCGCAATTTTATTCATCGGTTTTCATTCCCCATAAAACGATTCGCAGATGTTTCAAAATAATATTCAATAAATTCTAGAATCTTTTTACCTCACAATTTGATTTGGTCGAATGCTTATTATCTACAAACTTACTTCATCGTTACTTCTTTCATAAATTACGTATTTTATCGAAGTAACGTTAGCTTTCTATTTTGTTACCCATAATTTTATTTCCACGTAAGTTTCAATATGCAGAAATCTTAAAACATCGAATTTCACTTCACTAAAGTCCGTATTTCCAAACGAATTTGTTACTAATATTATATTGCATACTTTATTAATAGGCAATTTAAAGCATAACTGATATAAATATATAATAAATATTGATCTAATAAATTAACTGCGTTAATCCCGACTCGCCGTGGTCTCCTCGCCGTGGTACTAGTCTGCCTGATACAAGAGTGTAATTCAAAAGCCGGAGGCGCGGAGGGAGAGCAGCCTCGCAACGCAGCTTCACTACGCTCGCCTACGCAGCTTCGGCTTGCTGGCAGCCTCAGCCGCTACCATATATATATATATATATATATATATATTTGTATAGGCAGATTGTGTTTGGGCATAAATAATTTATTGACACGAAGTTTTTAAAACCTTTTGTTTTTAAATAAACGGATCATAACTTTGCGAGGGAACAGTTGCAATCAGTTTTGAATATCGCTAGTCGTTATGGAAATAGTGGCGATAATCTGTTGCGGAGTTCTTAAGGTGATGATCACAATTTACAAAAGGTAATCTTTCGTACGGTTTGCTTATTTGAATTTCGAAACAAAGTCCATTTCTGTATGCTCTCGGATTTGATCTGAAAAGTAAATATAGGTAACATCGCTCGGTTTTGGAAATGACACTTTCTTGAATGGCCAAGCTTTTTCTTCCGTCTGAATTGTTTGCATGTCCATCGTTTATGTATTTGTACTATTGAACAGATGTATCGCTTTTCGCTATACCAAGTTATCCCAGACATAGTATGGATTACACAATGGTAGATTGTGGACGCAGATTAAAACTAAGTGATGTGGATATTGCACAAACTTGCAGGCACGAGCGTTGGTGTGCTGTGACGTATTTCAGTAAGAAAATAACTTATTTTTCATACTATGAACTAAAAAGTTTGGTAGTTAGATTATAGGTTTCAGTTTGTTAAATGTTACTCGATAATATATTTACACACAAATCTGGTTAACGCATTAAATAATAATATGATAAGTACCATTCGGTTTCGAGTTTTTGCTGATTTATTTCCCATGTCTATATACCAAGACACACCAAGAAACAACTAGATAACTACTTTAGGATGCGGATACAATTTATTTACTGTGTAAAGCCGTGCGCTGGGCTTTAGCTTTACCGGAATGACGAACATCGCACAACATTAAGAACATTGTTGCGTTTCTTTTACTGCCGTTGGGATATCACTTTGTGACTATCTACGACTGTTCATTGAATAATAAACATGCATGTCTATGTGAATAGTTTACTTGCAAATACTTAGTGTGTTTATTAATATATAGTTAACCTCTATATAACATAGTGTGTACGTGTATAAAATTTCTGTGCACTTAGGTAGATACCTATTTACCTTCGTAGCTTTCATTGTCAAGTAATAAAGAGAATGCTTTTAGCATTAACCTCACTATAATTTGTGCAACAAAGTCTTTAAATAAATAACTAAAAAGTTATGTCGTTGTGTATCCATATTACGATACCATAGAGCTATAATCTATCAAAATACCTCAACATGTTGTATTACTTGGTCATCATATTCTTGTTTTTACACATTAACACTATCAGGGATTTTTCATATCATTTTTCTGTCACTTGCACCATTCGGAAAGTGGTTCGTTCACAATAGGCTTTTCAAATGAAACAACGAGGGTACCACTCCGCATCTAGCACCTGGGCCCTTGTTTTTGAATCACTCGCGTCAAGATAGCGTGTGATATTCATTGATTAATGTCCGATTTTCCAATGAAAATAAGTATTATTCCACTCAGGACTGATTCAAAAGAAGATAACTGATTTTTGTGAGTTCCAACAACTATATTTGATGTGATTTTCATTGATTTTTAATTTGCCTTTAAACTCAATTCACTCGCCATAATCAAGCGAGTGATTCAAAAATAGGGCCCCTGAAGGCTCCTATTCCACTACCGTACTAAATGTACGATTAAATTAAAAGAAAGATTGTAGAATATATATAAAATGACTTCAAAAGGGAAATTTCATTGATCAAGCTTGTTTTTTTTAAATTATATGATAAATGCTTTAGAATGTTATTAACACTCACAGTGTATTAACACTCACACACACATATATTAAGCGTCACGCAATTGACGTTTTCATAAGAGACCAAAAATTTCGCAGGGTCGGACTGACAGCACGGTAGCTCAATCGGTAAGAGCGTTTGGCCCGGTCAGCCAAAAGGTTGCTGGTTCAAGTCCCGCCCGTGCGCAAATTTTTGGTTTCTTATTTCATCTTTATCAAGATATTATAATATAATATCTTGATATTAAACGGTATACAATTTTTGTTATATTAAGAGAGACAAAGCAAATGAAAGTAGCCTTAGATATTTTAAGATATTGCTACGGCGTAGCAAACAATTGACAATATTCGTAGCGACCAACTATACTTTTGCTGGTTGAAAGGTTGGAACAAAAGTCATTGATTTCTGCATATAACAAACCCACTCTGGGAGCACTTATTACGTATGGTGAGAATCAAGTGGCAGATTACCATGTTAATACCTTACTCCCTCGTATCTCTAGAAATTCTATTCTTTATCGCTTCAATTTATCTTATGTTAACTTAATTCATATTAAGATACTTTACACGGAAAAGCTAAAACCAGCATCTGAAACAAACTGGTCATCACGTCAGCTCTGTGCGTTTATTACTACTTAATTAGTTCATAATCAGGTTAACGCATTAAATAATAATATTAAAAGTACCATTCGGTTAATAATTTAATGGTTTCTGCTCATTTATTACCCATCTCTATACCAAGACATGCCAAGAAACAATTCGGTAAATACTTTGGACGACCCGTCTGGTGTAGTGGTCGAGAAATCGCCTACTACGCAGCGGGTTGCGGGTTCGATCCCCGCATAATACAAACATTTGTGTGCATGAACATGTCTGTTTGTATTGGTCTGGGTGTTTCCTATGTATATCATGTATGTATTTATAAACAAAAAGTATTTAAGTATTATATCCGTTGTCTAGTCACCCATAACACAAGCTTTGAGTAGCTTACTTTGGGATTAGATGGCGATGTGTGGGAATGTCCAAAGGATATTTATTTATAAAGGCTAAACGGTACCGTATTCACCAGATTTTACTTGTCAGATAATGTATTTTTGCGTATAAAGACCAAATCCATAGGCATAATCTGATAGATTTGTAACAAAATGTAATATAATACATTAGAGCAAATGGCCCTACATAATGTACATGCTATATTAAGGTAAGCAATAATTGATTGGCGGCAACACAATATCTCCTACGATCCAATCTCGCTTAGAAATATGACACTATCCTTATCCTAGTTTATTCCGTCATAATTTAATTTTATTTATTAAGATTACCAACAACTGTTACATTAAATCTTGGAAAATAAAGATAACAATTATATTATTTGCTAAATGCACAGTCAATTATAGGTAAACATAACCTGCACAATATATTAGAAAAAAGAAGTTAAAAATTTAGTTTTATATACCTAGTAAAGTTTTAAATAAATTTTATTTTATTTTAATTAACAATAAAAAAGAACAAGTGATGATTATTTGACCAGATCACTGTTTTCCTTAAAATCAAACAACTGGAAACATAACTAATAACAATTCAATACAATTATGACCTCCCTTCGGAAGGTGGCTAAAGAGCTAGCGAAGACGTCGAGGCTATTACTGTGTTCATTATAAAGTTGACAAACACGTGATAACGGAGAGTTTCTCCCATAAACTGTACGTCTAGTGGGGGTAAATAAAGGCTTAATTGGGTTCCGTGGTGGTCTACGTGGGACTATGAGCTTGATCTGTTGGGACAGCGAAGGGCAGTCGATTCCATTGCCGACCAACTTGTGCAGGAATGTGAGATCCAATAACTCAAAACGCTTGGCCTGCTCGGTCATTTTTAATTTGCTTAGCCGTTTGCGCGTAAATTTAATATGAGAGCATTTTTTGACATTAAGGTCCAATCCATTTTCACTACACCAGACAATTAATACATTAATATCCTCCTGCAACAGAGCAACGTCTTGGCGTGATTCGATCACTCGACACAGTTTTAAATCGTCCGCAAACAGGGAAGAAAAAGAATGTCTGAAGTTGTCTGGTAAATCATTTATGAACATGTTAAATAAAATTGGACCCAAATGCGAGCCCTGAGGTAACCCGGACGTTACGTGGTGTATGGATGACTGGCTGCCATTTATGACTACATAAAAAGACCTGTTCGTTAGGTAAGACTTGAACCGTTGCAGTAAAACCCCGTGAAAGCCATAGTGCGTCATTTTCGACAGTAGGGTGCGTCATAAAGCTAGATATTTATTTACTATTATCTACCGTGAAATTGTCTCTTTCTTCTATTAGATTTCGGCCAATAGTCCTGCGATTGAACAACTTTTGGGAAAGCTGTGTAGCTTTTCACTGAATCTCTTGTGGTAATGAGTGTTTTTAAATATGTTAACATTGGGTAGTGTGATTCAACGAGTATTTTATTTCCTTAATCCTTTAGTATTCCACTTTACCTGTGTATGTCGAGGTACAATCTCCATATAATATTGTGTAAAATCTAATAAAACGTATTACCATTCGCATAAAGATGCTGAATGGTAATACGCCATGAAACAGCAATACTCTGAAACTAATTCACCCAGCTGTATATGCATGCATAGGTTTCGTATAATAACAGCCTGGCTCACATGCGTCCAATTCGATATTACGTCGTTGAGTAAATACAGTATCAGCTGAACTTGATAGATTATCCGATAGAGTTTCCCCGAACATGGATTGACGTAAACTGAGTAGGTAGGTTACTGGTGCTGCGTTTACTCTGTTTCATAAAGTTCAATCGTGATTTAAATTCAGGTGATATGTAAGGTTATGTTACTTGCTAGATGTGATAGATGTTCATCTAAATAATCTCAATTACGATGTTTGTAGTGTATTAAGTAAAGATGTCAAGGAAAGATGTACAGATGATACCTACATCTTTACAGAGATGAAAATTATTTAGTAAGTTATAAGACAAGTCAGGTTTATTGTACCTACTCCAAAACTTTGAGCAAAAACACTGATAAAATTACGTAGACCGTAAATATCATTATAAGCATCATCATATATACCATTGGAAGCATCTAATTTCTATCCTCCATGCACACTAATCTTATTCATATTTGTCCATGTTAAGGCGACACGGAATAAGCTTTGATCTTCTATTTCGTTATGAGCGAAAGTAGTTTCTCGCGAAAACATAACAAAAAAAATTGAATAAATAAATAACCTTAAGAATTTACATACAGAGCCTTGTTCCCCTTATACCTTGTAATGTAATATAATTCAAGAATGTGGGCGAGTTTTGCCCCAGTCCCCTCTCAGGTATTCTCTCATTTCAGAGATTGTTTCCCGCTAAATTGTTTTTTGTGTCACTCTCGCCGCCAACCGATGAAGTATGCCTCTTTTAAAAATAAATAATTCCTTTAGTATTCTATTTTTATAGCATTGGCCTGTGTTTGTTGACAATGTTGAGTGTGCTGTCATGTGTTTGGTGCTATTGTTGACTGGTCTGAGAAAAATTAATATCCGTTGAGTAATTTAGGCCCGATTTTACCGAGGTCAGATAAGGAATAAATCGTCGAATATAAAAACGCCTAATTTGATAACGTCACCTATTAGTCAGCAATCAATGATATTGTAATTGTCAGCATCATTTATAAAAATGTCAATTGTCCTGCCTTCGACTCTGAGATTTAATTGACCATGTAGTATGCCCTACTACGCGTCCATTCACTCGCACACAGGTTTAGCGCAAGAAAGAGAAGGTTAATGACCTCACTCCCTCCCACGCCTCACAGCACTGCCAGCCGCCTGTCGCTCATTCGTGTCCGTGCGCGCGCGCCGTTCCAACGCACGCAGTAACCACAGTATATAACCGTTAAGTTTTTATTTCGTGCTAAACGAAATTTATCTTATAGTGACATGTTAGTTCAAAAATGTTTTTGTTATTAATTTAACAAGTGAATGTGAAGTAAAACGCACTACCCAGCGTGGCTGCACCATGCATGCTTTACGCTTCGCGGCCGAGCTAGCACGCGATGCTAGCCAGTCCGCATTTTCCGCTCCGAATCAATACGCGATATTGATCTGTAGCAAATACTGGCAGAGCTGACACGTGAGGTCAGCCAGTCCTAATTATCTAGATTATTCTAGATCTTATCTGAGACTTTTGGTATGCGTTGCTTCCAATATCCTACCCTAATTTTCATTGCGAAAAAAGGGAAACAAGTTAGCTGAAGTTACAGCCAATTGTTCTTTGATGCTATAATAATAAATTACAGCCAAAGACATTCATGATTAATATTAAGCAGCGCTGACGATGCGCCACTATGGCCTCTGAGTATGAATCAGCGGCCCTCGCCCGCACTCATCCGGCCATACCTGTGATGTGTGTGGCCCATGACGCGCCGCGAATTGCTTCGCAACGGTGATCTACCGTCACAATTCCAGCGTGTTTTAAACGTCTCGCACTCGGAATCAGAATCCGACCAAAAAAGGTATGTGTTCTTATGAATGCTTTGTTATATCACCTTAAGGCCGTACGTACATGAACTTATTACGGGCTACCGTATTCCACTCGTGGCAAAACCACGACCGAACACTTGTCTCAGCCAATATTTAGGCAAATATTAAAATGGAGCATAATGTGAGCTATCACACGTACAAACCAAAATAGCAATAAAATGGTTTACCAAGTAATAATAGTGGCAGAAGATTTATTTCAAATCGAATAAATTAATATTTATTTTGTAAATTTTTACTCAGAATAGTAAACATGAGAGACTCAAAAACACTTTAACAACTTAGACCTTAATCATAAATACACGTACTCTGCAACCTGCAGTACACGTTCCTAATATGTTTTCCACAAAGCTCTAAAAACGGTAGCATAGCATCCCACCATAGCTCACATAGTTATGGGTGGTTTGGGTCCTTATCCATTGATCACAACTCTTTTGTACTTATTTCTTGCCAATGGCTATAAAATTGTCTAACTAGACAATGCTATGGTAAACATAAATTGCTTAATATTACTACTTAAAATATTGAATTTAATAGATTTTGTAAAAAGAAAACAATGTACTTTTTAAGAAAGCAAGATTTTTCTAAATACAATTCTGCTTTCTGCGCATACCTATAGCTATTTAGCTTGTGGTTGGCTCTTTGATTATAACTAGCAAGCAAGCAAGCTGTAAGCTTGCCCAGGACGTACCAAAATATGGTTGGGTCCATATAAAAACCAGTCCGTTTAAAAACTCCATTAAATGCTTTTAATTTTAACAGCTATAATAAAAATGAGAATGAGCTTTGCTAAATACCTGGCAAATGTATGATTCTGAATGGTAGGAAATTTGCCGTATTTATTTTATATCCAACTAAGATTAAATCAACTTCTCAGTAAATAATTCGGTAAAGCTTATTTACTGAAGCAATAACAACTACCTGGAAAGCGTATTTTTTTTAAATATGCCAATGAGACATCTTATCAAACCCCGAAATCAATATAGTACTACCGTCATATAAGATTTATTAGGGTGCGCTGTATTCCATTGTTTTAGAGGTTATTTCGTTTTTCGAAAAATATGCTGTGAAAGTGATATGCTTTTTTATGAATACGTTCATTTAACCGTCGCCAAGTTCGGTACTTAATCTCGAGTCGAGAAAACTTAATAAAGATCTGTGTCCTTTATCTTTGGAAAAGCCAGCCAACGCCCAGTAAAAATTGTGACAACCTTTGGTCACCTGGAATTGACCTTTGTTTCTATGACCTTGTTTCAAGCACCACCTAAGAATAATTCAAATCAAACGTTCTATTGTATTGAAGTATGCGGCAGATAGCATAAACCAAAACTTATCGACACATTGTTAGATATACCATAAGAGTAGGTAGCTATTAAATTGAAACAAGCTCATTTTATGAAGATAATGCCTTTTTCGCTTTTTATGGAAATGCATAAGCAAAGCATATAAATTGACACAATTTTATTTTCTCAAGTATTATTACAATATTTCATATAATTCGGTTATTTTTATTTGCCATTTACACATACACCTACGTTTGACGTGAAATAAATACAAGCCATATTCATTATTACAAAAATATCACTATCAATATTTTTTTAACAAAAGGCTAGGAAGTTATTATTTATATATATATATATATTTAAAAAAAACTGACGTATCCTAAATGCAATGCAGCATTAGAATCAAATTGCACTATAATAATCTAATTCGAGTTATTGGAAATATGAACCATGTTTATTTTCCTACTATTTATTCTGTGATTTAAGAATAAAGTACATCAAGTAAATATATTCTCTAATCATCAGTTTTTTGTAATCAATTACATTCACCCACTCCCCAACAATCTTCCCCAGAAAGCCACTAAGTTATTAAGGAACTGTTCCTTGAAAACGTTGCTCTAATAAGCAATAAAATAGGTACTTATTATATGCATTTTATTGTTTGATGTTTATAGTATTCGATATACTGTGTTTAATAATTTTTCAAAGGACATTTTGTCTTGATATTCACCAGTTACTTACATACGGTGGAACAATTGAAAATTAAAAATTAATAATAAAATAGGTCGGGTGGTATGGTTGAGAAAAAGTATTTTATTTTGAATATGATTTTTTTTTAATGGACTTTTCCTTAATTCTTACGCCAGAGGACGTCATGTGATTCGACTATTTATTAAAATTTGAATCAATTAATTATTTCAAACCAAATTATCTATGTTTTTTATTAACCATATGTAAAGATGTTTTTAAATATGTATAAAACCAGTTTACCCTTGGGATCTCGATATGACATAGGTACTTTTAATACGATATCCGTTTATTTTTGGATTTCGTGTCAAAATAGGTACCCTTATTCTAAGTCATCATCAGTTTTTTTTTTGACACAGCTCATAATATTGAAACAAGTCTCATCTGTAGCCAAATATATTACAAATATTTGTCAAACTTAAAAATATATATAAAGTTAAATAAATAAAAAACTCATGGCAACCAACCTGAAACATAGGATTGATATTTATTGTAATCCTTAAAAGTAATCCAGACATTTACCCAGGCAATAAAATTATGATTAAATTTATCATATACATCATATATATAAATCTGAACATGTGCCGACTATCGAATACTCGGCGAACATTCCTGGTCGATTAGTCGAATATTAGGCAAACGTATTTGGTCGGGGCCGGGTGGTACCAAAACTTATATCGGAGAAATCGTTTGCGGTCGTTTGCCCTTATAAAGCTCCCAGAAGCCGATTTTAAATCTTATTTAAAAAAAAAAACTAATATACTTAATGAAATATAAATAATACATAAAAAATCATTACCTACCTACCTATGCCTTAAACTTTCTGATAACGATAATATTTCAAAGCCATTGAATTATTGTATTCTTTTTCTTACACAGCAAATAATCATATATCATTGATAGACACCCGTGAATATAATCATGATCTTAAAATAATTACAATCCTAAGAATGAATCTTTTAATCAATTACTTTTATACAAATCATAAACACATTTTATAACCAAATTAAGTATATAAATTTTCTCAGGTATTCGAAATTTTAATTTATAAAATATTATTTATGTGTTTGGTATTCGATCGAATATTTTTCAAACAGTCGCATTAATACCTACATATCCCATACTGAAAAGCAATAGAATAGCATGTACATACGTATTTCAAAACTATAATTATAAAATATGCTAAATACTGCAAGAATAAGATAACGATTTTTCAGACGACATTACCTTCACGCCCTTTATCTTACCAAAGATAAGGCGCTAACTAAAAAGTGTTTTCTGTATGTGGCTTTCCTCGTAATAAAATTATCATTTGTTTTACGTGCCAAATTCAGTGTGTAAAACTATATTATTCGCAAACCGTCTCAGCCCAACAATACGTCTTCTGTATTGTTTGCAATTTTTATAACATACCACAATTAAACAGAAATGCTTTATTTCAGCTTAAAATTACTAAAATAAATAAATTATAAATGTTTAGTTAATCATTAATAAAAAATACTAACAAATATCTTCTTTCTTTCTAATAAAGATATTTTTATTAGTAGAAAGTTATAACTTATCATAGTTATTATACAACTAATGTTTTTTAGTAATAGTGATACATGTATATGTCAAAGATAGCGACATGAACAATGAATTGTTGTTTAATATGATCGTTTTAATGATCAATCACTACTAACATCAGAGATGTCAACTTATTCTATTGTAACAACATTGATTTTACTCCAAACATCTACATGGTCAATTAAATCTCAGAGACGAAGGCAGGACAATTGGATGATCAAACGAACTTACCTTAAGTGAAGTTCGATCCAAATTGTCCTGACTTCGACGAAGAGATTTAAGGTCCCACCCTTCCCAATTCCCGTGTACGTTTTTTATGCAAAAATAATCGTCACCCTTACAATAAGTATAATCAATGTTGTACATCTCATACATCGGTCTCCTTGCTCTGAAATGAATGAGCGACAGGCGGCTGGCAGTGCTGTGAGGCGTGGGAGGGAGTGAGGTCATTTACCTTCTCTTTCTTGCGCTAAACCTGTGTGCGAGTGAATGGACGCGTAGTAGGGCATACTACATGGTCAATTAAATCTCTTCGTCGAAGTCAGGACAATTTGGATCGAACTTCACTTAAGGTAAGTTCGTTTGATCATCCAATTATAAATCGATCGTTTTATTATATACTTATTAAGACGGATAAGTCCTGTGACCTTGCAAAGATCGACCCTTAGGCAAGTAAAGGACGATTTTGGGAATGGTTTTGCCCTTCTTCTTTCAATATAGCAATGTAAGTAGGTACCACCAATGTTCGTTAATAAAAACTGTAAACAATGCATCTGTTTGCATTGCAGTCAGCGCAGAATCAATCAAATCAAATATTGCCGTCGCAATATGATAAGCCATTAGTAGACAAAGCTCTTCAAAAATATTGTTATGCTATGTTTTTTTTTAAAGTAGGTAAATAATAGGCAAATGCCTGATTAAGTTTATCTTTAATAGGTATCTATACAGCAAGGCTCAATGATATACATTCGTAATACTTAAATTTATAACATGGGACCATTGCAATATTTAGATTTTAAAAATACAAAGATTTTAACACGTTTTATGTCGGTAGCGAGGGTGTAGGCAGGAAGGGAATAAAAGGAATTCTATGTTTAGCCCCTATTATCCCAATAGATAGAGCCAGCTGCTTCGTGACTGGGGACACCTTCCACCCAGTACGGTTCACAACACGTACCTAATAGCTAAACACTGGCTACTGCAGTGTTTCTCATGCTAATTAAAGAGTGATAATTATTAAACAACAAACGATAGTCTGATGTGCTGCAAGTAACGACGGTACCTTAGATATTTTTCAGTCATCTGTCATTGTAATTCAGTCGTAGCAGGCGCACTCACACCAGTCGCACAGTTCGGGACATCAAAGAGAAAAGGAACGTCAGTTGGATGTACACTTGATTCTAATGCAATGTTTCCTATCGGTTGGTGTGTTCCGGAGCACACTTTCACGTAGCTATGTTTTTTAATGGTTCTGTTTAAATGATGGTAACTATACGATATGGCCACTGCTTACAGGTTTAACTGACTAGTTCTCAAGAAAAAGTAGATTTGCTCGTATCTAAGAATATAATTTTGAGGTAGAATTGAAAAACCAAGAAGAAAAATAATCAACTGAATTCCATTGAATTTAAGTAGTATTACTTAAATTCAATTGAATTTAAGTAATACTACTTAAATTCAATGGAAAAGCATACATGCAGGCACATTTGACCAAACAACTTAAAATTAACAATTTCTTCAAACTAAGGCCCTCCTGCAGAACAGGTTTTAGGGTTTACCAAAGCATGCTGAGAGTTCATCTCGGAGTACTTGATGGAATATATTTCTCAGTCAAAATTTCTTAATAGTTGGCAGTCGAACAATTTGTGGCAGTAGGCTTATAAGGAAATAGTAATCATCTGATTTCGTTATGTCTTCAATGGAAAATTGTTTCTCCATCGATTCAAATTTCCTTTTCTTGATTAGTGCATAAGCCGTTTCAGTGCCGTTGTCTTTAGTTTATTTTCTAAATGTACGTAGAAAGTCAGCATTTTGTTGATCGCCTTCAGTATTAGTAGACGAATGTGTGGGTGGCTTGCTTCACAGGTGAAGACGCTTCCGTCATTTCTGCAGAGTCACCGTTATTCTGATCCACGCTGAGTGGGTCGTCTCTTCTTTTTCGTACTGATTCCTCAGAAATCCCATAGACTCAAAATATTTCCAACTAGGTTGACTCTTTTTGAGTTGCCTTCGATAGGTATGCTTCAGATATTTCCATTTCTTACGCAGCGAGGGAACTAGAAAAATGACAAAAAAAGTGTATGACAAGAAAAGCAACCATAATTTTTTTATCCACTTTTAAAGTTGTTACTAAATTTTCTGTAACCATCTGAGAAAATCGATTCATAAGTCCAGCATACCAAGGCAACATCTACATAAAAACAGTCAAATAATTAAATAAAGCAATCGACTATTAACAAAAGGTATGGTCATCATAAAATAAAAACAATATTATGGTGCTTGATGTCTGCACCTCTAGCTCTAAATAGGGTCTTACCCTCAGAGTCCGGAAATTCTTGTTTGATTTCCTCCCACAATGCATTGGTTACACTCCTATACTTATGCTCTGGATGCTTGGTCATCCAAAGCGCTGGTTTACGTGAAATTACGTTTATCAATGCTTCCGTGTCCATTGATGACATTCGTTAAAAAGCCTTATAAATACATAGACAAACATTCTAGATATAAGGTCTTGAAAATAACAGAATATTTTTTGACCGAGCATTTTGATAAAGATGGAACAAGTGTTCTTATCATCACTGAAGACTGCCTCACAGCTGTAAGGGTCCCATGTGTCTAGAGATATGCCCATTAATGGACTCATTCCCTTATCTAAAGTGACGAATGTGGGACAAAGGTTATCGCCCTTTGATACCATACGTAACCTTTACAAATGATAATATTTGTCGAGCCTCTTAGCGAATAGTTTATTTTCGGACACGGCTATTTTGTTGTCAAGGAAAATTTTTATTTTTCTGGACGTTGATATTATGATAATAGTAGCAACTAGAAATGAATACTCTTTGAAGAGAAATAAGTGTCGAAAGTGTATCTGCTTTCCCATTGTCTAGAAAATTCTTAAGTGTTTTGTTTTCTTCTGGAAAGTTTACCTTATTTTTACGTAAGCATCATTATCGACTACTGATAATTTTTATGCTTTTGAAAAAGATCTAACCTAGATGATTTTGCAATAGTCATACTAGTTACTTAAATCAAATCAAATCAATTTTATTTGTGAAACACAGGTAAATATGGTGTTATTGCAGATAAGGTGAAAAAAGGTACATGCTGTGATCAGCCATACAAATAGGTAAAATAAAAAATAAAATAAAATAAATACACAATGTCAAAGAAAGTTAAGGCTAGTCCAATACACAAGGTTCAAGTTATGTCAAATTAGATACTTATTACAATTGGTAACGAAAATGTCAAACCATAGTATTTTAGACAATCAGGCAGAAATCAGTACCTAACCATCTAAATTAATATTTCAATTGTAGAAATTCTTCAACTGAATAAAAGGAATGATCAATTAGAAATGTCGTTAGCCTCTTTTTAAATGTGTCATAAGCATTGCATTCTTTAATGTAGTCAGGGATACTGTTATAGATTTTTGGTGCCATTGCAAAGAAAGTGCAGTTTTACAAAGAATACGATCCACAAATTGCAATTTAGTGCGGTTGCGGAGTCCACAAAACGTTTCAAAAATGTTTGGATTTTGTCTGATAAAGACGGCTACTTCTAAAATGTACAGGCAAGGCATAGTCAATACTTTTAAATTTTGAAAATAGGTTTTGCAACTATCACTTCTTTTCAAGCTACACATAGCACGAATGCACTTTTTTTAACTTTGAAAACTTTTTTCCAATTTGTGGCATGACCCCAAAATATAATTCCATATCTTAGTCTTGATGCAATAGAGCCATGGTAGGATGTGAGCAAAGCAGGCAGACTTACTTTTTTGAAGGATGGAACAGGCTGTATGACGCCTGAGAGACTACTTTAGTAATAAAGTCTATGTGATTTTGCTACTTTAGATTACTGTCAATGTGCATACCTAGAAATTTTGTTGACAATTTATATCTTTACCTCTCAGCTGAACGGGTGTGGTTATTGTTTGGTTGGCTCTTTGTCTAAATACTATTATTTTAGTTTTGTCAATGTTTAATACTAGATTATTATTCTGTAGCCATGTGTTAACAGAGGTCAAACTATTGTTTATAACATTTTTATTGGTGAATACAATAGTACAGTCGTCAGCAAACAATATCATTTGATCAATTAAATGTTAATATTACAATGTTCTTGCATTATTCCCTTAGGCATATAACTTTATTTCATTCTAAAATTCTAAAATTATGTGTCGTGTCCTTCCTCTTCTTTACCTTTAAATATAAATAGTTTTCTCTCATATATTGAATATACCATATATTATATATATATATATATATATATATATAATATATGTCTCATGTTCAGGATGAAAAAGATCAGCTACTGACAACAAACTGCTGGATCACGCAAGTGTGGAGAGACCACCACCTGCGGTGGAACACGAGCGACTTCGACGGCATCGACGTCATCAGAATACCCTACGAGAGGGTGTGGAAACCGGACATTATACTTTATAACAAGTGAGTAACGTTTATTATACAAAAACCTACACGCGAGTGTATCTAAAGTCTTTTGACTTTCTAAAGGTATTATAGCAGTCGCCAGAGCGGATTTAATTTCCATGACTATGCTGTTATTAGTTTTACGAACGCAAGGTTGTATGTTTGTTATCGGTATCTAACTGAAATAAGAAATAATAGGTCGTATTGAGAACATATCATCTTGTATGCAAGTATAGATAAATAAATAAATATTGGACACCAATCACATACATTGCTCTGATTCCAAAGTAAGTAGCTAATGCACTTGCGTTATGGAAATCAGACACAACGGTGGTACAACACCCAGACCCGAGACAATATAGATTTTTTTTAAATTTCTATATTGACCCGACCGGGAATCGAACCCGGGACCTCGGAGCGGCGACGCCTTGAAACCAGCGTGCTTAGCCACTACAACACGGAGGTCGTGTATGTAACTTAGAAGGAGCATCTCCATCTCGTCCTATTATTAATTTTACAATAAAATGTACAGCTTTTCACTTGGAGTCGGAATTTACCGATCCTTTAAAAAAATACCAGGTACCTCGTTTGAATATTTGATTTGATGGTTTAGTTACTAAATGAACAAAAGAAAATAATATTGGAACATCAAAAGTAAAACAGAATAGCTTAGTAGCCCTTTCCGGCCCTGGGGGCATTTCATGAGCATTTTCATAAATTCAAGATAGACCCGACACAAATGGCTCTTAACAGTAATTCTTCGTTAACCGATATTAATTGCGTGTTAGCATAAAGTAGCAGGTATTAGGTAATTATAACTAACTAAACTATCCTTTAGTCCCTAGTTGATCTCGTTACTAATAATAGGTTCTTATTTTTATTTTACAAGTGGTGGCCAGTTTATGATGTCCATAGCATGTTTTATGATTACGATGTCAGCACAAGGGGTGCAGCGTAGTCAGTGGAATTGTAATAGACCTGCGGTCATAATAAATTCGCCATAACAGTCTGGAGCATAAAAATATATCGACAAAAATGCCAGTTTTAACACAGTTCAAATTTATTTAGCTCTCCGTGTAAAGTAAAATCACGTGAGAGTCCCCTCTAAAGCTGAAACTAAAATGACGACATTATGTATCATCCCGAAAGTAACATCGGCCCTTGTGCATGCTCGGCTTCGTTTTTATTAAAAGGTTTCTGCGTAGTATATGAACAATCGCGATAATATAGTCCGTAAGCAGTCCCTCATATATCTTCTTATCTTCAACTATTCATATACTACATTATTAAATTAATTGTCCAAATTTTGAAGCATTTCTTCAACTGTCTCCTTACGTAAGTTATGTAGAGTCCTATGACCGAGTTAACTACTAAATATTTGATAGCGTTAGATTTCGAGCTGAGCAACGATAAGCAAGTACTGAAGATCTTGTTTAATCTGTCTCAGCTTTTGAATAATTGAGCTTCCAGGGTCCGGGAGCGCGCTATCGGGCACTATTCATTCAGCAATCCATCTGAGATTGACCGCTATCGGGGCTGACGTCTAAACCGGCTGACTGATTGATATGCACTTCTCTTATGTTGAAGTAAAAGCTCTTTGTACTTACATGCATTATCATAAATTCACTGGCATAAGTTTTAATGATCTTGCTCATTAAATATTTTTTTATAGCAACACGCAAGTCATTTGTGTGCGAGATTTTATTACACACATCAATATGATTCCTGATGAATGTAAGGCAATGATGAATACATATGATTCCTTTTGTCTCTACTTTGCCCGTATAAAAAGGGAAACTCGCTCTTCTCCATAACTTTTTTTTTATAACTCAAGTACTTCTTACTTCAGATTCAGCGCAATTTATGTAATATCGAGGGCACTACTGCCTTACCAGTTAAGGAGCCATAATGGCTTGCACCTTGCGTCGTCTTTTGTTTAAAGTGACGCCTATGTTTGTGTCGCAATGTCCATTATTAAGAGTTTTAACATATTTTTTGTTGCAGTGCCGACCCCAACTACCGGTCGGCGGTGATAAACACGAACGTGATAGTGCGTCACACGGGCGAGGTGACGTGGCTGAGTCACGGGATCTACGTGTCCGTGTGCGACATCAACGTGGAGCAGTTCCCGTTCGACGTGCAGCTGTGCACCATGAAGTGGGCCTCGTGGACCTACGACGGGTTTCAGGTATGACAAATTTAAATATGCGCCAGACAACACACCAATTGTCACGATTCAAATTCAAACTAAGGAATTTTCTTTCTTGTGCTACGAAGACCAGACAACGTTTATAGCGGGAATCTCCCATACGTACTTAAATATATCCAGAGTTAGATACAAATGTTCGTGATCAGTACATAAACATTTGCCTTTTGTGGAATTCAAACTCGCAACCGCTGTCATAGTAGTATTAACATTAATTGATAAGTTTTATAATTTTAACTTACGCTTGTATGGATCTTTGTTGTCCGATAAACAATTCTTTTATTTATATAAAAGTAATCAGACGTTTAGATAGGAGAATCTAAACGTGTCGCCACAGTAAAACTTTTAGGGCCTTAGCCAGGGGCCACGGTACTGCTCAATAGGTAGGGCTTACTTTAAGATTACTTAGCAGTCACAGGACACTGTGTACTGAGACCGAACTTCCTTTTGCATATTTTCCTTCAATGTTATAGTTAGCTAATATGGTCAAGATCACTTGTGCCTTACCACCTTGAGAGCCTAAATCTTGTGACACCGAAGAGAGAGAGAGAAAAGTGACACTCGGTTTTGTGTCGCGTGTGCAAGCAAATTTCGTTAAAAAAGTAGTTTGACGAAAGAGACCTCGACCATAATAGCTTAATGCAGTAATAATAATTACATGATTTTCGTCGAAAAGTGGTTAGGCACGAGAGATCTCGACCGTACAATAGCTTTCATTACGAATACTTAGCAGTTACAGGACACTTTGTGCTAGAGGCAAAAATAAAAGCTGGACTCATAAAACAAGGCCGAGATTTCTGATTGAATTTTCATCAATATTATTGGTATCTATATCATGTCATTTGCCGAGCGTAATTTTGTTGAAGCAAAGTAAACAACAAGGTGAAATAATTCATCTTACAAAATTCATTTCATGAGAGCAAAGTTTTTACAGATTTAGGGCTGAGTTTTCAATAGGCAGATAAGAAATATTAATCAAACAAAAAAAAGTGACTAAAATGAAAACGTCTACTAATTGTCAGCAATCATACATATAACTGTCTTTTTTTTTTAATCTGTCGCTTTATAATTTATCAGTCTGATAAGTTTTATCTGACCATTGAAAAATCGGCCCTTAGTTTATTCTTTTAATTATTTTTTACGCATCTTTCATGTCTTAGAAACAGTATTTACTAACTCCAAAACATCAGAAAAAGGAATCTCACTTAGGGACTGCAAGAAGATAAACATTGTTTGGCATAAAAGAAAATATTCATAGTCGGATATAAACGGCAGATTCCCTTTGTCAAACACGGGTCGAATAAACTGGGATGAGCCTACCAACGTCAGGAGGCTTAGCCATCATGCTCGTTCGTAGACTGTCTCTGTAGTGTTATTCCGCCTTTGTTCTCACTCTCGACACGCTTGCCCTGAAACTCTGACACCTACCCTGTGTTACAGCGTACATAATCACAACTACTTCCGTCCTACTCACACAAGGCCAAATCACAACAAGAGCAAGAAAGCCGCCTCAATAAAAAAACATGTAAAACTTTTGTCTTGCAGTTAAGACCCTTAAACCTTTGTACGAGAAATACCTGCAAAAGTATTTTTCGAGGCTAGGATTTAGATAATACGGATTGTGTAATAACTTGACATGTCGGATGAAAGATAGTTTCATGCAGATAATAAACATGCTACTTGTATGAGTTTAATTTAGGATTTTGCAATTAAAATACAAATAATATATATATATATATATATATATATATATATATATATATTAGGAACCATGGTATTGATAGATATTACTTTTTGTACTACTAGGGACTACCAGTTTCTTAGCGCATCGTCATCGTTTAAATAAAAAATGCACTTAAGAGTCTTAAATAACTCTCTCTCTTTAAAAGAAATGACTCCATTTTAGGCAAATATGTTATTTGGAGTCAGAGCCCTGATAGATTACGTTTGAGATGGCCAATGCGTGCGTACTTAACATACGTTCTGTCGATGATATCATTCACATAAGCTCAGCTCAGATACTTGTACAAAAACACTAAGGATTTCCCTCGATAATGATTAATAATGGGACCAACTTGAACGTATAACCTCTAGATAGGCAAAGATGTTTTTCATATTTGTACATATGACTGAGATATGGGGTAACAACAAAAATACATGCAGTCGAATTATTACCCTCCTTCTTTTTTTATTCTTTTATTATTTTACACATAAACTCAAGGCATGACCCTAAAAGTTCTTTTTTTTAGCCAACACCATCTAATTTCATCTTTATCTAATTATTATTAGAGTTCATAAAAATAAGTTATTATATAGTTGTTCTGTCGAAAATAAATTACGGTTAACTTGTATAAAACAAGCTTCATTACTTTGTGCTTGGTCAGAGTATAAAGGCAATTATAAAAAGCAAATACCTATGGCAAAACATTAACATGTTTGTATTTCCGTAAAAGTCGGTCTACAAAAACGTTAATAACCCTCCAAAAAACGAAACGTTGTAAGCTGCCGTCTTAATAACGAAAATATGGGGCTTGTTTTGAACAATAAACCAATTTGTGTATGCTGAAACAAAAGCGGAACTCCTCTCATTACTTAAATGGAAGTAAAATACAACAGGCTACAAAACTCGAAGCAAAAAATACGAGTAGCAGCAGTTTTCATTGACATTTCAATAGGAGAAATCCGACTTAATAATATTTTCGCCTAGGCTTATGAATTCGGTCGCCACGCTACGAGCCAGGGAATCTATTCTGCGGAATATCTATATTTTCGGATCTTGCTATCGTCCACACTTACATTGTCCTCTTATATGAGTAACAAGGACAACATAATTCGAAAACAAATTATTTTTTGTAAGACCACAAAATCGTTTTTAGTAGGCCTCGCACCCGGTCAGTTGGAAACGGATACGACGTTTGGCTGAGTTTGATTGTTGCTGCGTAAACGGAGTTGAAAGTCTTTTGTTACTTTTAAAATAACCGATATTCTGTATAAGTGGTTTAACGTTTAGTTCATTTCAAATTGTAATGTTTGCTTGACACATATCATAATATGATGAAAGATAAAACAATTGTTACATGTAATTTCTAATGAGCCAGTCTTCAATGTCAAACACAATTTTGAGTGATAATAGGATGGCCAAATTTTAAAAACTAGATTATACTTTACATGAGTATTTAAATTAATGAAAAACCTAAAAAAAAACATTCACATGTTTGAATTATGATTTAAAAAATCATTTTCAATAGGCTAAAACGCTTGAACTGTCATAGCGTCCTAAATGACGTCACTGCCTAAATCTTCGTAATAGCAAAATACTATGAAGGGTTGTGTATGACTGCAAAAAAAAGTCCGCCCTCGTGCAATGCGTAATCTCGTGATCCTCTTAAAGGCGTTTACGGCCCCGTAACCAAATTTGTGTTTTAGAAAAACTTTTATTTTGTACTAGCCGTTCGTGTTTTCACTGCTGGGCAAAGGCCTACCCCGAACTACTCCACGCGTTTGTTGCCGGTAAGAGTTTGCCATTGGGTTGGACAAATTTAATTCTTTAAAATATTAATACTTAATCGTAATTAAAACTTATAAAGGCATTTCATTAGTTTTTAAATATCTTCATATCAAAATGAATCACAAGAAACTACCAACATACATGATTTGTTCTTAGTGGAAACAAGCCTATTGAAAACTATTTCATACAATGTAACAATCGCGGCAGCAGTACCTGTACTATTTCAAGAAGTAAAACATTTTGTGAGCGGTACTCGCATGAAGTTTTGGTAGAAAGGCATTTCCCTATCCTGCAAGAAATAAAATAGACTAAAATGTTAAATTCATTTTGTCGAAAGTCGATGCTTGAAACTGGGAAATCGAATTTTATTTTGCTATCGGTTAACAAGCGATCGTCCCCAGTGAGCTTGTTAAGCACAATCTGATCATTAAATACTTTGTCTAGGTTTTATTTAAAGTGATATTTAAGAGTTATAACTCTTTCTGAAAAATAATTGACGTAAATTATGTTTTACAATATACAGTGAGAAAAGTAACCTCATCATTATTATTAACAGCCAAAGGACGTCCACTGCTGGAATTAGGGCCTCACCAACAGTTTTCTACAGCGATCTGTTTTAACTAGGGGTTAACTAGTCGTAGCATTTTTTGGATATACAGGCTATTTGCTACATCGTATGTCAAACGAAAATGAATAATTTTCGAGTCCAGATGCTTTTTGTTTATTTTTCAGTATATATGGCTCTGAAAAAAAAAGAAACTGGACTCGTCGGACTTCATGAAAACCTCTAGACTGTGTCAAAGTCAAAAATAATTTATTCAATTTAAGACACAAAATGCCACTTATGGACGTCAATAATTAGCGTAATATCAATCAATTTTGGCCCGTATGGGGCTAGAACATGTCTCCTTATCTTTTGGGCCCTACTAGCGCTTCGAGACAAAACACAGACATTTTGGCAAGTGCTGATAAGAAACGCCGGAACAAACTCAGTCACCACTAGCTGCCTCAATGATACAAATCAAAATAAACAGGTAGGTACATCAGTTTCGTGCAGGCTGGACTGTTCATACATTCTCGTCATTAAGATAGTCTTGAATTTTATAATACCCCTTCGACATAAGGATAGTTTTTACATGTAACTTAAATTTATGAATAGGTAGAACTACCTGATGACATTATTTGGTATATTGATGAAAAATTTGACACTATTTCCCAGGAATGAATTCGTTGATTTAGCTAACCTGAAGTTTGGAATGACAAGTTTGTTTTTATTTCGTGTGTTATATGAATGTATGTCACTTTTTTCATGAAACAATCTAAATTTTTGCGTTCGTACATGATATTATCAAATATGTATGGATGTTAATTTCCTTAAAGAATTCTCTCAGAGATTCGCGGGGACTAAGTTTGTAAATGGCACGAAAAATCTTCGTCTGTTTGTATGAGCTTGTACTGCATCGTGGCATTTTTCATTAGCTTTTTCCACATAAGTACTAGTAATTAGAGCTTCTATTGTGATTATAAGCTCTATTGCTGCAGAAATGTGGATTCCACTTTTTATAGAAATTTATTTGTGAAGTTAACGCCTTTTAGATCTACTTTCATATAAGTTGAAAGAAGTAAATTTTTAATCTCTATCACCACAAAAGCATCTTGAGTGAGTACAACATATCTAATTGAGGTAAGGCAGGTACTATTTTTACGACTTTTCAATAGTAAACCCATAAATTACTGTTGCCCAATTTAGTATTTTATTAAACAGGTAACACGACTTACGTGGGATCGCGTTCTGAATAGGTAATAAGTAGGGTCTGTATTTCTCTAGTCAGTTTGCATTGAAATTGATATAGAATGTTTTTCAATCATTGGTGTTTTATGTGTTTAAAATAGTTCACGATCTGGAAGATTCTTAGTTTTATTTTATTTAAGGTACACTATCGGTTTTGGGGCAAAGCTGCGATCGTCGTCACAGGCGTTGCAGTAAGCCGCTTTGGCTTCTAGCTCTATCTCCTCTCTCATATTTTCCTTTAAATATCAGCTTTACGGCACACGGCATAATAGAGGGTAAGGTGTCAGCGATAAATTCGATACGAGAGTTTTGCACGTGTTGGAAATGTGGTCTTTATTTCTGAACAGTTTTTGTCGTGAAAATTTTCAACACGGGAAAAGTAAGAGGAAAATGTGCGCCAATTGGCAACTATGACTCGTAAATGTAATAGACGATTCGATATCGAGACACATTCGCAGTCGGATTTGCTGAATATCACATGACAGTAAAGAATTGTCTCCAAAAATATCAGTAACTTGATTTTGCTTTCTTTGAGTGCGATATGATTAAGTTACTACAATTTGTTCCAAAATAAAATGAAAAGATAATTTGTAATAAATAAAATCTGTTTAATTAAATGCAGGCCTATTTGCAGCTTACAAAAGAACAACAACCAAATGATATTCATCTTGTCTTTCCTCTATTGAGCCAGAGATTTTAAATTTGCTCCTCGGCTCAAATTATTTGACTTTTAAATGTGGTTTTTCTCCTTTAAATCTTCTTATATAGGTATCAAACCGAGGTATATTTGCCAAGATGGTGGAACGGCACTGAATTCATTCATACACTATTCAGATTCTTACGGCTTTCTACGGACTTCTTAGTGTTCGTCACGGGGAAAGTAGTCAACCGAACTAACGAGCAAGTTTGTTACGGGGAGGAAGGAACCAAACTTATCAAGATAATCATTCTAAGCACGAAGGGCAAAAATAAATTCCTGGTGTATTTTACTTTCATTCTGCAATTAGGTAGACTAAAGTGATTATTCAATTATCTGTATTGCGTGCTATTTGTTTACTGCAACCAATTCACTATCATTATCATCAAATATTATCAATAAAATAAATATAAATTCATTTATGATGATATATTATTAAAAATAATAATAAAATGAAATTCATTTTCTACCAAATTAAATTGAACATTTTGTTTTTTTTCTTATTAAAACGTGGGTTGTAAGCACCGAGGACACATTGTAATCGCAGCATATTTGGTTGCGATTTCCAAGAACACGAGCCCCTATTTTTAACCGACTTTAAAAAAGTAGGAGGTTATCAATTCGTTTTATTCATTATTGTTCGTATTCATTTTTTTTTTTGTATCTATGTTACCTCATATCTCAGTCGTTTGTAAACTGATTCGAAAAAATTTTTCGTCTACTTAGAGGGTATACCTTCTAGTTGGTCCCATTTTTTTAATTTGGAATCTGATGATGGAATCTTGGTGTAGTCGAAGGAAACCCTCAAATTTTAAAGGCACGTATAGTGTTTCTTTACATGAATCTTAATGTTGACGTGTTGTTACGTCTAATAGTCAACATCTTGTGGGGCTGAGCTGATGGTGGAACTCCTTAACGCTTAGGAGTTCAGTAATTATAATGAAAGAACTTATAATAGGTTTGTAGCTTCTTAAAAAACAGAGTCATAAGGTGCCCCCCCCCATTCTCCTGTAATCTCTAAAAATGAAAAAAATAAAATTAACTTTAAAAAAAGTAAATACCGACTTCAAAACCAAAATGCACTAAAAAGTCTTAGTCTTGCCTAAAATGGGTTCCTTTCCTTTCAATAGTCAAGAGTTTATTTAAGACTTTTTAGTGCATTTTGGTTTTGAAGTCGGTTGTTAAATTACTGGATTTAAAAGATCGTGTGATTTTTGTATGAAACAAATTATAATTCGTAATTGAAATCACGCAAGATATAAAATTATATACGTATACACAAAATTCTGTTATTTTTTTTTAAATCATTCTCGTGTAGTAATAAACTAATTTTCATTGAAAATTCGGACATCAATTAATATCACACGCCATCTTGACGCGAGTGATTCAAAAATAGGAGCTCTGAGACGTAGCCGCAAATGGAACGTAGCGCACCGCGTAGTGCTTATTATGACCCTTAGCGTAAATTGAAAGTCAGGGCATTTTTATTTCAAATTAAAAGTGGAATATTTTGGTAAACTCACCCTTTCCATTTTAGTTCTGCTGCTATGGCAAGGCCGTATAGTACCTAATACATACAGTGAGTTTATTACGACGTACACGTACGCAAGTAATAAATAAATAAATATAAGGCATATGCGATATTTTGAGTATTTTAGTCAGTTTTTTAAAGTTGGGTTTATGATTATTTTATGATTTTAAGTTATCATTACCCACATGTCAAAACTTATAAACTACAACTTACTATTTCGACAAAACTTACACTGTACCCTAAGTTGAAATATACCCTTTGATTTGATTGAATCATCACGCTTTGAATCTCTCGTTTTTGAAAACTGTGCACAAACATATAAATACATACATGCATTTATGAAATTTAGCACACGAATTTGGAAACCTAAGTAGATCAGCGTATTCTAAAATAAACAAATATTATGAAATCTCTTTTTTAATAATACCTTTTTTAATGTCAGTAAAACTAAAGCCAATTTTTTATCTACAGTTGGACCTCAAAAAGCAGTTCGACGAAGGCGACACCACCAACTACCAAACAAACGGAGAGTTCGACCTCGTGAGCTTCGAAGCGATCAGACACAACCAGTACTATTCCTGCTGCGTGGAGCCCTACCCTGATATCACGTACGTCATCAAGCTGCGCCGGAGGCCTATGTTCTACGTGTTTAACTTGATCCTTCCGTGCCTGCTCATTAATGGGATTGGTGAGTGATATGTATTGGTGTTTAGTAATAACTAGCGACCTGCCCAGGCTTCGCACGGGTGCAATGTATTAAACATATAAGATCATATCTTTTGAAGTGATAATATTTTAACGGTGTCTTTGTATACATCAAAGAAACAGGTTACCGTCGTTTTTTTTTAAATAAGATTTGTATATTTGAAATTTTCTCTAACAAAGAAACTATCCTTATTTAAAACAGCACCCTTTCAATTTTCAAAGTTGTCTACGTCATCAGTTAGTTTCGCCTCTCACATTGCAATGCCCAATCCGTCTTTTTCTCTAATTTTAACCTTAATTAATAAAAAAAAACATTATCCGCAAAAATCAAAAATTACCTGTATCTCAAATTTTCTAAAAAATAGCGTATTAAAAACCCAGTGTTGAACTCAAAATTATTCATTTATTGTGCTGAATTGGCCTTTTAAATATAATAAAACGAGGTGATCATATATAATCCTTCTTATTGAATCACTATCTATTTAAAATAAACTCATCAAAATCCGATGCGTAGTTTTAAAGATTTGAACACTCTTACATACACACAGCGGGAAGCTACTTTGTTTTATAAAATGTAGTGATAAGGCTGCCAAATAGGACTTGTTCACCGACACATGGTACGGTGTAGGTACAGGAAATGTAAAGGCGAAAATAGAAGTATCTTCTTACATTTTGTAGTTGAATGTGACTATTGTATTGTCAAACCTATTACATAAACATAAACTCAATAAACTTCCAGCTTTCGGCATCCCTGCTGATTTCTGTAGCTGGATATTAGACTTCCTGAGTGACCGGTCGATCAGAGTAGTCGTAGATGGCTGCTCATCTGACCTTAGGGCTATTAATGCCGGAGTTCCTCAGGGGTCAGTTCTCGCTGCAACTCTTTTTCTGCTTCACATCAACGACCTGCTTCAGCCAGGTATCGTTGGATACGCTGACGACAGCACAGTCACAGAGAGATACCTGTCCAGCGCGGGGACCAGTTGGGATGAAGTGCGTCGTTTGAGGGGAGCCATGGTTGAGCGGACAAATATGACCCTGAGCCGTGTCTCGCAGTGGGGCGATGACAATCGTGTCGAATTCAACGCCAAAAAGACTCAAGCATGTCTGTTTTCGGCAAAGAGGAGTCCTTTCCTACATACTCCAACTTTCCGGGGTACGCCTGTTGCTGTCACCGACCATCTAGAGCTGCTGGGTATGGAGTTGTCGGCTGATCTCAATTTTGGCCCCAACATTGAGCTCAAAGCACAAACTGCTGCTAAAAAACTTGGCATCCTGAACAGAGTGAGGCGATACTTCACGCCTGAACAGCTTTTGACCCTTTACAAAGCGCAAGTCCGGTCCTGCATGGAGTATTGCAGTCACCTCTGGGATGGATCCGCCAAGTACCAGCTTGAAGCACTCGACTCAGTGGAACGCAGAGCCATAAGATTAATAGGTGACGACAAACTGGTGAATAATAAGCTCCATAGCTTAGCCCATCGCCGCAAGGTTGCCAGCTTAGCTGTATTTTACAGACTTTACTTTGGCGAGTGTGCGAAGGAGCTCCATGAGCTCATCCCTCCAGCCCCCTTTTTCCATCGTTCGTCTAGGCGTACCGCGGGATACCATCCTTACCTTGTCGATGTGCCGCTGTTTCGAACTAAGCGCTTCTCGTCAACATTTATAATGCGCACGGCAAAGGAGTGGAACTCGCTGCCCGCGTCGGTGTTTCCAAGGGATTACAATCCGAATCTTTTCAAAATTCGAGTGAACAGGCTTCTTCTGGGCGAGCTCGTTTCATCTTCGACTTCGTCCTAGTCGCATTAGGCTTGGACTGGAGTCAAGAGCGAACCCATACTAAATTAAAAAAAAAAAAAAAAAACATACTTATTTACGAAAATCCTTGTGTATTGAAACGAGTACTTTAATTATTTGGACATTATTAGTTCCTAAGCATTTTTATGAAAAGAATTCTTGAAAGATCTTATATTACGCCGAAATTTAACTTTATTTTCTCGGTCAGACAATTGTTCACATCTTACCCAAATAAGAATAGAATACGCTCGCAAAATGCGAAGTTTGACCGAGTCTTGATCACATAAAAGAGCGTATTCGTTTTTGTTCCCCGAAGCTATGGTTCTCTAACGCCGAAAAAAGCGCTCGGAAGCGGCTAACCGCCCGCGAGCGGTGACAAATGCGAAACGAAAAAGATCGTGAGTCAAAGAGGTCGTAATGCAACAACACTTTGTATCACTTACAAGAACATTCAAAAGGGACGCGTACGAAGGGGAAAAGTAAATAAATAATATAAGTGGTATACATGGGTATATTGTGTGAGGACGTGACATTCCTGTTAACGAAGTAAAGTACCACATTGTGCCTTTAAAATTGTAGGTAATAACGTCACGCTCTTTATTTTGTCCCTTTATTACTTTTTTCGCGCCGCCTGTATTTTCTTTTTCGACCTATGTGTGACCGGTAGAGAATGCTCTTAGTATTAAGTCCGCCATATGTACCGTTTGATTGTGGATGAAGTTTTTAAATAAATCAATAAATAAGTAAGAAAAATAAGAAGAATGGTTTCACGAAAGATTCATTTCACTTATACGTATTTACTATATTTTCTTGCGTAGTAATTTGAAGAATTTTACGACCTCGGTAGTTATCATTTAAGTCAGTATAAATTCGTTATGTGGAACAGTTTCGAACTTAGATTACTTTGAATTTTTACCTGTAACAAACAAGATGCTCGGATCTAAAAGACGGGATTTTTGACTAACGAAGCGCGTTCCAAGCTGTCTACAAAGCTGTAAGCTGAGAATCTTTTTAGTATCACGGTAATAAAGGATCCGTTGGCTGTTCGGTAAATATTATATTTTCGTTGAGTTACATATGATCACGAATCCGTTGTGTGTGTCAATTCAATGTGAATCACTAATCCTCGCCCACAACTTTTTCGTATTACAGATAGGTCTGACAATACACATAGCACGCACTTCACAATGTCATATCTTTTAAATAGATATTGTGAAAATTATTCAAGCATTCACTTATTCCTAAATACCTTTAATAATATCTTGTTTTCCTACCGTTTCGCTAGCTTCAGTTTACTGTTAACACAAGGATACCATATTTGCAGCGGTTCTTTGTTATCAAACTGTTGACAACCCGTCTGGTGTAGGTCGAGAAATCGCCTACTACGCAGCGGGTTGCGGGTTCGATCCCCACACAATACAAACATTTGTGTGCATGAACATGTCTGTTTGTATTGGTCTGGGTGTTTTCTATGTACATCATGTATTTATTTACAAACAAAAAGTATTTAAGTATTATATCCGTTGTCTGGCACCCATAACACAAGCTTTGAGTAGCTTACTTTGGGACTAGATGGCGATGTGTTGGAATGTCCAAAGGATATTTATTTATAAAAAAAACTAAGAGCATATTGGTTCTGGTTAGAACCACATATCGGAAAATAAGTTTTGTTTTGTTTGTTCGCAGCTCTTTTGGTATTTTACGTGCCATCGGAATCGGGTGAGAAGGTGACTCTCGGCATAAGCGCACTCCTTTCTATGACTGTATATCTGATGACCATTCGGGACACCCTACCTCCCACAGAGAAGACACCATTGATAAGTAAGACACTTCTAAGAACTTTCACGACTCCGTACTTTCCTTGACTATTTTGAATTTAAATTAAATTGGTGCGGAATATTTTGGAGGCGGTAATAATAGAATCAAGTGCACCTAAACAAAAGATATTATACGATAGCTGAAGAGCTTTCGCAAACGGACTAAATTATTTCTTGTACTGCATTCTGTTATAATCTGCATAAATGAAGGATTTGAAATATTAAAAGATTGGGTTTCTGCCAGAAATATTTCGAATAATTATTTCGCCAGTGAAGCGAAATAAGTATGTTTCTACGACCTCTATGTTTTGACGACCTCCGTGGTCGAGTCGCTAGCACGCTGGTTTCAAGCGTCGCCATCTCGTGAGGTTCCGGGTTCGATTCCAAGTCGGGTCAATGTAGAAAACGATGATTTCTATATTGTCTCGGGTCTGGGTGTTGTGGTACCACTGTTGTGTCTGATTTTCATAACCCAAGTGCATTGGCTACTTACTTTGGGATCAGAGCAATGTATGTGATTGGTGTTCAATATTTATATATTTATTATATTCTATATATTGTGTTTCTCATATGTGTCCAGTAATGAGTTTAATTTACTTCCAGGTCTGTATTACGGCGTCAGTACGTGTTTAGTATCGTTTTCCGCGTCCCTGTCTGTGGTCACGCTCAACATATCGTACAGGCGAGTTTTATAAAACGTTTAATTTATTTTGCTTACCTCATAATATTGTTCGATGTTTGCTTCAATCAAATACTGTGATTGGGTAATTTGCGTCAGTATAAATTATTGCCGATAATTGAACATAACATTGTTTGATCGTCACAAAGAACGTGTTAATTGTTTATTTCGTAAAAACTGTACCTCTGTGCACTCCTAATAGTATATAAAAACGTAAAAAACGTGAAACTGGTTGATCTATGTAGGTGTGGAAACAATTTGTCTTGCCTTCCTGATATGTCACGACCGCAATCTTGAGAACAAATAGTTTCGTCTGTCGAGATGAAACAAACATTTTTTCTTAATATAAACAAAACAAGTAAGTTTAGTTGCATACAGAGCTTACTAGAAGTGTAATAGTGACAAATCATGTTTAGTGTGCTTTTATTGAAGTGAAATTATTTTGACGTTTTAATTTGATAACCAGCGGTCCCCCGCGTCTTTGTCCGCGCGTTTTGAGTTTATTCCCTCCTCCTGTCGCAGCTGCTATCATGTTTTATAGCCTACCTCAATAAATGAGCTATCCAACACAAAAATAATTTCTCAAATCGGTCAAGTAGTTCCTGAGATTAGCGCATTCAAACAAACAAACAAAAAAACTCTCCAGCTTAATAATACTAGTATAGATAAATATTGGGTAAAGATCATTATTTGAATGGGCATCGAATTTCTTGGTACTTGAGCTAAAATAAAAATATTGAAAATATTTAATTAAAGAACTATCAGGTTCTTTAAAGTCAAAAGGATTTAAGTTAATAGAGTCTTGTTAAACAAAAAGTAATATCATTCTACTATATAAAAAAAATATAACTTCAACATACTTCAACATACGACGTCGTTAGTCAAAATATCTTACTTCATCATTGGTACAAAGAAAATAAAATACTTCTACAAAATATTTCTAATAGAGCCTTTACCACCTGTTGCTTTTTACCGCCAGAGACAAGTCATCAAACATTCAATCCCTTTTTCAATCGGAGGTACCTACCATTATATAAGGCCTTATGCACATGTAAAAAAGAAGTAAAGTTAGCAAAGGCTCAACTATGAGGTAGTTCGAGCCATGCTCCACCACGCGGACCCAGGAGCCTATGTAATCAATGGAGCCAATGTAAGGAAATATAAAGTATGTAATGTAAGCACATGCAAGATTTTATAAAACTAGCGAGTAACATTGCGCAATACATGTTTTTCTTACCATTTATATAAGTACACACTTCAAAAAAAGTCTGATCAGTTTGAAAAATCAAAATCTTTTTGAAACGGTAAACAATATATCAATTCATATGTTTGTTATTATAATTTTATTACAGGGTATTTATATTTTAAGACATACAATTAATATCCTTTCTTCATACAGTTACATTTAAATGAAAAAACAGCTAATGCTAGTGGTTATAAACAAATTTTGATGTGTGTGTATGTCGTATGAAGAACTTCTTTCTCATATCGCAGTAGTTAAATAGTAGCGTCTTAATTATTATTATTAATTAATATTTTTAAAATGATAAGAGACCAGGATCACAATGAAAAAATAATGTACACTTGGCGCCCACAGATGCACGTTTTGCCCCATAACTTTGTAGCTCAGCCGTGTCGTGCGGGCGGAAAACTGTATTTCGTTAGTTATACACTCTACCTTAACTTTCAGTATCAAGTCCCATATAATAATTATGTTATGAAATGTGAACTATTCGTGTTGCTCGTAGAGGAGTGAGAGGGCAGCCAGTGCCAGCCGTGCTGCGCGAGCTGGTGCTGCAGCGGCTGGCGCGGCTGCTCTACATCAACCTCGACACTGACGCTATAAAGGTAACCCTATATATTTATAACACTGCTATGACCTTTGATAAACTACGCCTTAATAAAGCATGTTATTGCGCTGTACAATAGCAATTCTTTTGGCTTTAGCTGCAGTCAAGTAAAACTGGTTTATAAGTTTACTACCCGCTGCTACTCCTGTGTAGCCAGAATCTACAGCAGGGCTTAATTGAAAGTCCTAATCAGTGAAGGCTAGGGAGTCCCAGGAGGGAGTTAAAATGTATTGGGCTCCGCAACGAAATTAATCAGAAAGAATAATAGGAGGAGTTTGAAAGACTTAGTTCCGATATCCATCCAGTTCAAAGCGGGAGGCAAATTGTGAAACAGGTAGTACAATAAATAAACTATGCTAAATGGGTCTATTCAATGAACTGCTAGCTACCTGCCAGTAATAATTGTGGCAAAAACGCCGGAATGCACGAAAATTTTCCCTTGTTGCAACAAGATCCGTATAGTAAACTGCAGATACGAAAGTACACTTACGGCCGTTCCCTATATCCATTCTAACTGTGGTGTTGCCCTACTAGAGTTAGAAATGGTTATCTACCTTTAGTTTTTTTGTTTCTATAAACCTACTGGCAGTAGGGTAAACTATCTCTGGATGCATCTTATCTATGGGAGGACGGATAGCTTACTAGGGATAGGCATTTGTATGAAATTGACATTTATTGCGTTCCTATAATGTTTTTCATCTGACTGTCAGTCAGTTTGACTATCTCTAGTAACCCCAGAATTCAATCCTAGGATTTTGGAGGATAACGCTCTTGTACACCCTGGCAAATTACTAGTTTTAAATGTTTCATTGATTTATTTATGTAAAAGTCCTGCTGCTCACAAGGTTAAGATATAAACTTTCTCCCTAGTGGCGAAGATGTTCCTTTACCCTAAGAAACTGACCCTAGCCATAACCCCACCTAACAAAAGATACTTAGATATAATAAGGATGATGTGGTAGGAGAGCTGCGGTCAGGTCATCCAGGGCAGCAGCGTTAAGATGGTAGGTAGGTGGTGGGACCCGCTACCAGTCTGACAGACTGCCCAAACTGATCATAGGGACGGATAAAGGTGTCTGCTGCAGTGAAGGGAAATGAGAACAACAAGGACGGATAATATCTGATTTATTCGTAGTAAATTAGTTTATTTAAAATATTAACAGATACATTAATAGGTGGGCCGCCAGTGTGAGTTCCGACGGTGCTGGATTCTGCTATGTAGGTCACTGACGTGTTCGTAGTTGTAGAATGTAGGGTGCTACCTCGTACAATTTATGAAAAACATATAAGTTTTGGGTGGCGAACAATATTGAATCCAAGTTCAAGCAGTCAACTTTTTCTCTGGGAACAGCTGAGTGACTGGGAAGGTACCCGATGCTTTGCATAGCATTCGATGAGCCTGAAATAATTCCACCAGCATCATCATCTATTCCTTTGTCAAGGTAAGGTGGACTTTTTGCTGTGGCTGAAAGAAGTAAATAAAACAAATCAGTATAACATGAAAACAACTGGTATTTAAGCAAAGGATATTGTCCAAAACTCTAAAGAAACTCTGCACACTTTGCGGCAGCATGCGTCTTTACAAAATGTTTGGATAAAATATATACCTAAATATTTGAAAGAATACACACAAAAATATTTTTGATAAATAATCAGGTTTACAAGGAATTCAATGGCAGATTAGGCATTTTTAGGTTATGTTTTGTGATTGCAGAGTTAATGCACCTCACCTACACTCATTTTGATACATTCAGAAGGTAATTGTTATATTTTACTAAAGTAATTCAATACTTAATAACTTAGTTACCCTTAAAATACCAGTACAATTATAATTCAAACAAGATTTTTAAAATATAAACTACAAAGACGCAATCTGGACCCGGCTTTGGTCAATATCCTTTAAAAACCGTTAACGACTTGTTTGTGAAAGTACAATTGATACTCACTCACTCACTGCACTTATTTTATGGAAATAAAGTCCTCCTTAAATACATTGTTTACCAGCTGGACACATTGTTTTTTCTAAGCAATCGGACTGATAGCATTCTGAAACGTTTGCGAAAATTAACTGGAACTATAACTTTCTATTTCTTTTCAATCGGTCGTTTTGAATTTTAAAATTTATAAATACTTTTTACGTTAAAAAGTATTAATTTTCAATCAATTGACGTAGGTATGATGTCAATCAATCAGCTGTCTGTCAGAGCTCAAAAACGTTCCATTTTACGTAAAGTCTGCTGCATGCTTCACATAATTATTTTACCCAAAATAGAACATATATATAATTAGGTACATAGCAATAAAAATAAATATTATTTTAAACGTATTATATAAATATTATCCTTGGTGTATCATAATGACCACAAATATCGTGAAAACGTTGACGCGACGTAATTGAGAGGGTTTTGTACAACTGCGTTATTCGAAACGTAAGGGAAGGCTTGGATAATGTGGCCTATCTTCTGCTAACTGGAGAGATAAGCAACACCTATCTGTAATATAGAAACTGTTTATTATGGTCGATAGCTGGTGACAACAGTTCGAGGATAGCTATCTATCTTTGATCTTAGTTTGCATATAGGGAACGGCCGTTAATCGAGTTAAACATTAAATATCGTTCTTGTCTCCAGAGATTGCACTCCCACAGAATATGGTGGGCAGATTGCTCATAGACAGTGTCAACGTCAAAACAATCACAAAAAGGCGACGGAACAAGTTTAAAATCGTGAAGCTTACTTCTAAAGTTGCCATGTCGCGTGAGGAATTGAGCCATGCAGTGGTCTATTTCTACCCACCTTCTAGTCAGTCTATCGCGTACATCCGGGAAGAAGTTGTACAGATGTCAACCCTTTGTTGACGAATCCCACCTAGTTTGCCACTCTGTAAGTAGCTCCCCTTCCACGGATTGCTGCGGCTTAAATAGTCTAGTTAGTTTAGAACGATCGCGTATGCCTAAGAAATCGGGTAAGGAGCTATCTTTCGACGTAAAGTGTTTAACCGCGCGCCTCTGAACTTCCAAGTCCACTGGTAGCACACCTGCGAGAATTGGCAGAGCTTCCGTACTTACTGTTCTGTACGCTTTACAAAAAAATATCAGTGCAAGGCGTTTGCTCTGAAGCAGTTTTCGCCGCGCAACTCCAATAGTCGCTCTGTCAGCCCAAACTGGTGCACTGTGTGAATACGTTGCAGTATATAATATTTTAAGTGTTATAAACGTCAAACCTCAGGTTTTGGTTGAAATTCGCGTTAAAGCATAGAAGTTTCTTTTAGCCTTTTCACCTATTTGCTTAATGTGTTCTATAAAAGTTAGGTTTTTCTCTAGAATCAAACCAAGATAGCAAACCGTAGCAACTGTTACTCAATTAAATTTAAAACGAGGCAGCACTTAAAATTTGCCCTTTAGAAGAAGCTGATGAGTTTTATGTGGTGCAAATTGTAAGCGATTTCTTTTTCCCATCCATCATCAGCATACCCAACCAATTGAAGAAAAGTGAAACAACGTGGTAGACTCACAACACTTTATTTCACACGACCACTCGATAGCACAGTTCACAGTAGACTGACTCCGTTAGCTTGCCTCTCACTGCTCCCCACCATGCCATGAGGCCGGGATATCCCTACCACACTGCATGATGGCAAACAGCCAATCGGCGCGCACTTTACAATCAAATGAGAGACTATTTATTTCGAAATTACTTATTTTCCAGATTCTAATCAAATACGAATTTTATAATCAATTTTTATTATTTTAAACTACTTTTACACATATATATTTCATTTCATTCCTTGTGTAAGTCTTAAAACTACTCATGAAGTATAATGATGGCATTTCCGTAATCAACCAAGTAGCAATTTATTACTTTATAAAAATATTTTAAACTGAATTACAGCAAATGATTTATTTCTTACTCAATTACTATTTAATCAATATACTTCATATAAAAATCACAACATTCGGCCATCCGACTGCGTGCTAACTCCGAAGCACGCACGCAAAATCACAACATTGAATAAATATTTATTTAGCTATATGACAACATACTAGTTCATTGATATCATTTAAAAAAAAAACTATCAACTAATGTGTATTATAATGAGCTATATTATAATAATAAAATAAGGTATGTATCTATCAATTATATAGGATACAATAACATTGAGTGACACTTGATACATTTTAAAACATTAATCTTCATTAGAGCTAGAATCAGAACTAGAATTGACTAAATCGGATAAAGAAGGGGAGAGCCTGTCAATTTCTAATGCTTGGATGTGTATCCACGGGCGCATCCTATCCGCAGCTACAACAGACTCGTATTTTTTTGTATTTAACCCAGGCACATTGGAAATTATGTATCGATCGTTTCCTAAGCTTTTCGTTACCTTGTATGGACCAACAAATTTTGGTAAGAGTTTCTTGCTCTTCCCATCATTTTTATAATTGGTCCTGGTTATTTTTACTAGATCACCAACGGAATAAGTTATTGCTGGAGACCTCTTTGCGTCATATGCCTTTTTTTGGCGATCTTGGCTACTCTTAATATTTTCAGAAGCTTCCTGCCCGACTTCTTCAATATTTGTAGGGTTTACGGCTGGGGTTACCCCACTTTGGGCATCTGATGTATTAGGCGTAATTGAAGTAGTTTCAGATGTTACCGGTAGTTGAGCAACAGTGTCATCAGAACTGAACTCCTCACCAGGGCTTTTTGCTGAAACAGTTTCATTCTCGCGATTCTCCGTTGTCAACATATTGTCAATAGGGCAGTTAAGCTTTATTCCAAACATTAGTTCCGAAGCAGTCTTTTTGGTGGACGCATTTACGGTATTATTTAAACCCCACTGTACTTTACCCAGTTGCTCGTCCCAAACACGTTCGTCTTTGTTAAAACTTTGAGCTGCAAAGCTGTGAGAATGCTCCTGTTGAATCTTTCAGCTTGACCGTTTGCTCTAGGGCAAGCAACTGCGTTAAGCACATGTTTTATCCCCTTATTGTTGCAAAATTCTTTAAATTGTGCCGATGTAAAGGCTGTGCCACGATCAGAGATGATTCTGCGTGGTACCCCAAAATCATTAAACAAGTTTTCCAGTACTTTAATTACATTCTTTGTCTTGGTATCCCGAACTGGTCTAGCGAAAAGATATTTTGTGAAACCATCGACGACTGTAAGGATGTAGTTGTTACCAGTTTTACTCTTTACAAATGGACCTAAGTGGTCCATGTGCAGCGTATCGAATGGAACTTCGACTTTGGGTATAGGATGCAAGAGACCGGCAGGTTTTGAAGGCGCGTTATCTTTATTATAGGCACAGTCAATATCTTCGGGAACCAATACCTACTTTGAACGCGCTCCAACGTCTTTGCGAACCCAAAGTGGCCGACATCGTCATGATTGGCCTTGCAAATTTGCCATCTTGCATCTTTGGGAATCACAAGACGAAGGTCATCGCCGATTCTCCTATATAATGAATGGTTTTTGACAACGTAATTCTTTTTGATATCTGAAAGTTCCTCATCCATGTTTGGTTTTAAAATTTTAACGATGCGTTCTAATTCCGGGTCACCCATCTGCAATGTAAGTATCCAATTTTCTGTATTTATGTTGAGAGTGTTTACAGTTTGAGCCGGAACGCTACTACTTGGTGGATTCCGGCTTAGGGCGTCCACATGGGTCATACGACATCCGGGACGATATTCAATAGTGAAGTTATATTCACTGATTGACAACCACCATCTCGCTATTCGTGGTATCAAATCCCGTTTCGTCAGTGTCGTACGTAAAGCGTTACAATCTGTATACACGCAAAAGTTGAGCCCCAATAGGTATGGTCGAAATTTCTTCAGCGAGCAGACCACAGCTAAAGTCTTCAACTCGTAAGAGTGTAAGTGGCGCTCTTCTGGCGTGGTCTGCCTACTGAAATAAGCGACAGGCTTCAATACCCTGGGTGAATCTTGCCATTGCATCAGAATTCCTCCCAGACCCAAAGAACTCGCATCTGTATGTACCTCCGTTTCTAGATTTGGGTTGTATAACGCCAAAAGCGGGCGCTCGATTAGCCGGTTCTTCAAACAAGTAAAGGATGTTATCTCTTCAATATCCCATCGCCATATCGCATCCTTTTTAAGTAGCGCAGTTAAGGGTCTGGCTATTTTACCAAAGCTTCTCACAAACCTCCGAAAATAACTGGCCAAACCTAAAAACTGACGCACTTCGTGCACATTGCGTGGCACTGGAAAATCTTTCACCGCCGAGATTTTTCTTTCACTTGGTTTAATTCCCTCCGAAGAGATCTCGTAACCGAGGTATTCAATCGTCCTGTCAAAGAAGGTGCATTTTGAAAGTTTTTACGTCAAACCAGCTTCTTGGATTACTTTCAGCACATCCTCAAGTCTTTCAAAGCCTTCTTCAATCGTTGAAGACGGGATAAGAAGGTCATCCATGTATGCTAAGGCTGAGCTGAATCTTCTTGTACCTAGTAAGCTATTCATTAATCGTTGAAATACTGACGGAGCGTTTGCGAGGCCAAACGGCATACGTTTAAATTCGTAGTGGCCATCCGGCGTCACGAACGCAGTCAAGTGTCGACTCTGCTCACTCATAGGTATCTGGTAGTAACCAGATGCCAAATCCAGCGTTGTAAAAAACTTGTTTCCACTCAGGTTCGAAAGCTGGTCATCGATTAGCGGCAAAGGATACTTGTCCTTTATCGTTTTACTATTTAAAGCACGATAATCGACACAAAGTCGCAGATCCCCATTTTTCTTTTTCACGAGCAATATAGGACTGGCATAGTTAGAGTTGGACTCTTGTACAATGTCGTTTTGTATCAAGTCTTCTACCATGTCCCTAACCTTTTGACGCTCATGATGAGATAAGCGATATGGTCTATACACGACCGGACTATTGTCACTTAAATATATATTCATGACTGTATCTTTTGCACAACCCAGCTCACTAAGATTATTAGCAAAGCAGTTCCGGTACTTTTGTAGAAGTTGGCACAATCGGTCACGCGTAGCCTGATCTATATCGTTACTTATTTTAATATCAGCTTCATCTATAGGAGGCAACTCATTTGAATGCTCTTCCGTTTGAACTAAAAAAGTTTTCGCCTCTGCAATGGGACTGACTCTAGCAATAAGAGTGCCTGCCTTAAACTTAAGGGAGCTGTTCGTCAAAGCCGATACAAATATAAGTGCTTTACTATCTTGTATTGCGTAACAGCCTTGATGAAGGTAATATTCTTGATTCGGATACATTCTAGTGCTGCCATCTATATACACATCACCGGAGTATTGTTCCTTTGTATGAACCTCAACCAAGCCTCCCTTCTGGATGTCTATATCCCTAGTTACGAAGACGTCAATCGTTGAAACTGTTTCGTCACTTACGACAGAAGGGGTATGATAAAAAACGAGTTGTTCATTGTCTTTCATAACCGTTACAGCAGGCAGTTCGGTAAAGTTTTGCCCTATCAACAACGAGGTATTCAGATAGTCGTCCTCAACAGCAAGAACGGTTATGTTGGTCTCGACTTCATCGATTTTTAAATGGACATAAGATTGAAATTTAGGTGTGACAGTGGAGTTCCCGAACCCTCTTATGGTTGGCAACTGACTAGAGCACTCTGAGAGACCCAGTGCTTTTGCATCGGAACACCTAATCAAACTGCAGTCGCTTCCAAAATCGATGTACGCATTGAGCATGGTTCCATTAACACATACGTGTTTGTGAAACTTATCATTTGTGCTACTAAAGGAGTTTTTTTTAGGTGCCTCAGACAGGTTCCTTTCCACAATCTGTTCGTTATTTTTAGTAGGCAAAGGTTTGTTACATTCGATAAATGGTAAATGTAAATTTAGAGGCCTAGTAGCTACCACCCTTAAAACCTTTTTCTCTGCCGATGAGTTTTGGGTACTGTTTTCGTATGATTGCAGTGGTCTCCGGTTGCAATCACTTAAGTTGTGACCTATCCTACCGCATTTCACACATTTAGTAACAGGTTTGGCGCAAGAATTATATGTATGCCCTGGTTCGTTGCAGTTAAAGCAAACGACCTCTGAATTCTTGCCCGAGCCTGACGCTTTGTTCTGATAATTGTTGTTTGGATGGAAATTGCGCCTTCTAAAACCCCCTCGCAAAGTGTCCCTAGGTTGCGAAGGCTGCTGTGATGCTAGATAATTTAACAAATCCTCAGGCTCAACACACTGCAGAGCTTGAGCTCCATTCCTAATTGAACTATCCGATATCCCATATATAATACAATCAACTGCCTTGCGCCCGACAATCTCGCATCGACTTAATAAGGATAGTTTATCGTAAAAGTAATCACGCAACGATTCGTCAGTGCGAGATTTTCGGTTTAACATTTCTTCGAGCATTTTACCGAAATTTACATTATTGGGGAAAGCTTTAGTAAATTTGATCTGCCATTCCTCCCACGAATAGTCCAAAGATGGTAGAGCTTCATACCAACGCTTCGCTAATCCACACAACTTCTGGAGGGCATAATGGATGGTTTGTTTTTCATCCCATCCGTAAATTACAGAACACTCGTTTACCTTTCTCAACCATCTTTGGACGTCTTGGGATTTATTATCGGGATCAAATTCGGGAACGACATTGGTAGTAGGAGTGTTATTCTTACTTGAAGATTTTTGTAGTGCAGACAGCAACTTCAGTACGTCTTCCACTGTTAGTCCTTCGGTAGGTTTGGGCTTCTTTGCTGGCGCTTCTAAGACGAGAGACTCATTGGATGATGATCTCCGGCGCCGCCTGGAACACTCAGGCGTGCCTCCTCCGGCGTCGTCAGCTGGAAGGTTCAAGGAGTTAATGTTCTTTCTCAACGGATGAATTATATAAACTAGCTTATTAATGTGATCATGGTCAAACTAATAAAAAAAACTTCAAAAATAACATGTAGGTACATAAGACTATTTTATTTCAATATTAAACCCAGGATCCAGTAGTAAATAGTTGCTGCGTCTACCAAAGAATTACACCATTCCCATGTATTACTCGTATGGCAGTGACGCATAGAGAGTTATCTATAATAACAAAATATACAATACATCATATTAAAACTCACGCCCACATACTAATAAACCGGGCAATAGTTACACTTTGACATTATTACCTATACCAATAGCAGCACACCTACATGGCTGCGGCAGCACACTTTCATGGCAGCTAAATCACTATACTACAGCACACATACATGGCTGTTTCACAATATGGCAGACCACCTACATGGCTGCGGCAGCGCACCTACATGGCTGCAAAGTCACTATACTGCAGCACACATACATGGCTGTTTCACAATATGGCAGACCACCTACATGGCTGCGGCAGCGCACCTACATGGCTGCTAAATCACTATACTACAGCACACATACATGGCTGTTTCACAATATGGCAGACCACCTACATGGATGCGGCAGCGCACCTACATGGCTGCAAAGTCACTATACTGCAGCACACATACATGGCTGTTTCACAATATGGCAGACCACCTACATGGCTGCAGAATCACTATACTACAGCACACATACATGGCTGTTTCACAATATGGCAGACCACCTACATGGCTGCAGAATCACTATACTACAGCACACATACATGGCTGTTTTACAATATGGCAGACCACCTACTACATTGAGACTGCACCTTATACTTCTTAATGGTAATTCCTTAGGTTGTAGCTTGATTCTATCAATAACTCGCATGTAGTCGCAATACCATTGTATATTAATAATAGCGAGTAGACCAAATGTCGCACTAATATTATCGGAGAGTTGCCCCGACCAAAATATAGCCCGTGCATTTGATTTAATCACTACTATTAAATTAGGTAAACAACTCCAAGAAAGTTGCTTCGATTAAAATACAGTACGTTCGGTTACTACCTATAAGCGTATTTTGTAACTCAAGTACATAAGATAAGTTAATTAATAATGACGATTAAGGTGAACGCCGCACCGTACTATCGGAGAGTAGCCCCGACCAAAATACAGCACGTGCGGTCAGCCCAATCACTACTATTAAACTAATTTGGTGCCTCATAAGTGCATAGGATATCAATCATCAAGAATAAGCCAAACGCCGCACTGTACTGTCGGAGAGTTGCCCCGACCAAAATACAGTACGTGCGCTTAGCCTAACTACTACTTCTAAACTTATTTAATACCTCGTAAGTGCATAGGATATCCATGATTAAGAACAAGACAAACGCCGCACTGCACTGTCGGAGAGTTGCCCCGACCAAAATACAGTGCGTGCGCTTAGCCTAATTACTACTATTAAACTTATTTAATACCTCATAAGTGCATAGGATATCAATGATTAAGAATAAGACAAACGCCGCACTGCACTGTCGGAGAGTTGCCCCGACCAAAATACAGTACGTGCGCTTGGCTCCTACTATTAATATTTATGACTAATTGCTAGTGTTCTGTGTTGAGTGCCCACAAGGGGTGCCTGTGACTCCGGAGAGCAATGTGTATGAAATCTGTATGTGTAATGTGTTAAGTAAGAAGAATTCGTTTCGATCCATCTTATTGTTTTTGCTCGCAACAGAAACAGTGTTCGTTTCAGCTAAAATAATATAATTATTCACAAAAATTACTTACGATTTTTGTCGGACATAGCTCGCAGGTTAACCACCACTTCTGACTTGAAGAAAAGTGAAACAACGTGGTAGACTCACAACACTTTATTTCACACGACCACTCGATAGCACAGTTCACAGTAGACTGACTCCGTTAGCTTGCCTCTCACTGCTCCCCACCATGCCATGAGGCCGGGATATCCCTACCACACTGCATGATGGCAAACAGCCAATCGGCGCGCACTTTACAATCAAATGAGAGACTATTTATTTCGAAATTACTTATTTTCTAGATTCTAATCAAATACGAATTTTATAATCAATTTTTATTATTTTAAACTACTTTTACACATATATATTTCATTTCATTCCTTGTGTAAGTCTTAAAACTACTCATGAAGTATAATGATGGCATTTCCGTAATCAACCAAGTAGCAATTTATTACTTTATAAAAATATTTTAAACTGAATTACAGCAAATGATTTATTTCTTACTCAATTACTATTTAATCAATATACTTCATATAAAAATCACAACACAATGAACATCCCTCGGGTAGTGGTAGATAAAATCAAAGTCTAATATGTCAAACGCTGACTGTTCTGGACAAGATTCCGTTTATAAACTTTAAATTTTGCAATGTTATATCGAGGTTCCGCACGTTAACCAGCTTTAAAGCCAAAATTATTCCTTGTGTCATCTTTTGGTTGAAGTGACGCCCGTGTTTGTGTCATATGTGCAAGCGGTTTTTGTTTAAAAGTGGCAAGGCGGTGTAGACCTCGAATTTACGTAAACGAATTTTTATTTCACAAAGATGGCATGTTGTGAATGAATATAAGCTATCAATATCTCGCGATATCCTTAGGTTTATTTTATGAAAGCCTGCTTTACAATTGCGCACAGCTGGCAAGACGGGAAGTGATGAAGTCCGGCGACGCCACGTTTCGACTGTTTCCAGTGCTGCATGATATTGAACTAAGTGAAGATATATCTCACTGTCGACTGAGTCCTCCAACTCAAAATAAAACACACGTTATGTTGTTAAACTAACAAAAATATCTGAAGTGGTTATTGTGGAAATACCTACACTTCTGTCTGAATCATTTTGCAAAGTCAAAATAATAAAAAATATATATAAATATTTTAAGACGCTAATTTGACATTTACAAGGCCTTAACATTTGAATTTTCATCTCTCACTCGATTTAGTTGGAATGTTTCTCCTAAAAAACAGATTTTACGGGAAAATGCCCGAAAATTGTTTGTGTCTCGTGTATAATTGAATTGGTGGAGTAGACGGTAATTGTCTTACTGATATTATTTGCTGTTCCTTTTCAAACGAAAGCCCAAATTCTATTAGTTGGTACGGAAGTGTATGAGATTGGCATCTAATATTTGTTTTTGGATAGAAAATTGAGAGTGCATGTATCTTTAAGCTTTTAGATTAACTGATTCTTCTAAGTTTTAACTCTGCCGCTGACCATGCTTGCAGCTGTTCAACTGTTTACGTTGCATAAAAGTTGGCACGAATCTCATCCGACAGATTTATGAATGTACCTACTACGTAAGATCTGTATTTGTATATCTTGTAACCAAATACGCTCGCATCACTTATACTACATTCAAGTCAGATTTCGTATTCATATGATAGCTCACATGCTTTCTGGCGGAAGGAAAATAATGGCAAAACATGAGACATAATACTACGTGGAATGTAATCATCTTATTGTTTTGGAAACGAACCGATCCATATTACTGTTTAATAACACCAACACGGTATTATTGGAATAAAAATACTTCAAAACTAATTCGCGTAACTTACATACGAAATAACACGCTGCACGCACCAGGGATTATGAAAATGGAAATTAGTTGAAAAATTGGGAGTTATTGAAAAAGTCTCGAAGAATCTTTCGATATCTCCGATTTGGGTATTTTTCTTCGTTTTACGTCAGTGAGCCATTAGCATAAATAAGCGAGGCCGCTGCGACCGCGACATGTGGCTGACTGCCTGTCATTCTCGCTGCCTAAAATATTTGCATGAAAAAACTTTTCAGAGAATAAATAGTTGATTATGTTAAAATTCCAGGGAATTTTTCATGTGCTCTACAAAGAGTTTGCATTTTAAAGGGTAATCATGTTACAAAAGGGTGAGAGTGCTTCAGGGATTTTCGTTAAAAAAAATGGCTGACAATTTGTGTAATTTGATTATACGGCGTGGAAATGAGTTGTGAGTGACATGGATTACGTGTGTTGTAAAACGGCTCAAAAAAGGGCCTCATTAAAATAGCATAATATTTTATTTACAAAGGTATTAAACAATTCTAAAACGTGTCTTTGGTTGTATATAAATAAATAGTTACATTCTGATGTTATGATACGACCGAAGCGGGTAAATGTAATGTGGACACAACAGTCACGTCGATAGTTTTACAGATAATTTCACTATCATAGTACTTTGACGACCCGTCTGGTGTAGTGGTCGAGAAATCGCCTACTACGCAGCGGGTTGCGGGTTCGATCCCCGCACAATACAAACATTTGTGTGCATGAAAATGTCTGTTTCTATTGGTCGGGGTGTTTTCTATGTATATCATGTAGGTATGTATTTACAAAAAGTAAGTATTAAAGTATTTAAGTATTATATCCGTTGTCTGGCACCCATAATACAAGGTTTGAGTAGCTTACTTTGGGACTAGATGGCGATGTGTTGGAATGTCCAAAGGATGTCCAAAGGATATTTTTTCAGTTCACGTAAAAATTGCTTACTTGCTTTCTAATCTTAGTCCTCTGTTCAGGGTGAGGGTGGCGGCGTGCCAGCGAGCGTGGGCGTGCAGGTGAACCCCCGCACCGGCTCGCGGCTCAAGTCCGAGGTGCGTTGCGACGGCGCACCGCTACCGCCGCCATTATCACCGCGCTTTGCACGACACAACCACAACCACCTGGGTAAGTCATCGACCTGACATTAGCTACAGGCGGTGATGGGCTTGCAGGTAAACCGCCACATCAGCTCGCAGCTCAATTTAGAGGTACGCTACGACGACGCGCCGCTACTGCTACCCTCGCCGCCCTTCGCAAGGTACAACCGCAACCACCAAAATGATAGAATTAGAATAGAGTATAATATTATTAATTTGACACACACACACAAAGAAATAAATTACATTACCATACAAAATAATTAAAAACAACACAAAAGAATATAAAACAAAAAACAAAGCCCCCAAGTGTGCCAAAAAGCTCAGTATATGTCGTAACAACAGACAGTCGTGGCATGGTAAGCATGCCAAAACTCTAATTTTCAGCATAGATGTTTTGACCTATCATAACAGCTGTGTTTAATACACGCTACATTGTGTAGGGCAGATGCTCGTGTCTTAAGTATGAGGTGAGCTGAGTCGGCGCGCCATTGCCCCACCATTATTGCCACACTTCGCACGATACAACCACAACCACCTAGGAAGGTATCTCCACGACACTATTGGGCTGTCTGGCAGTGTTAGGTAGTAGTCAGTTTCAGTAACAATATTTGACTTAATACCCTGAAATCTGAAATACAATTTTCAAAAAGCAACTCTGCGAACATAAAGCCTTACCTTTAAATACCTTGAAATCTGAAATACGATTCTTGTAAGGCAACTCTGCGAACATAAAGCCTCATCACCTAAAAGATGAGAACCGATACGTCTGGCTCTTTGTGTAACAAGGCATTGTTAGTTAATCGCGTGTGTATTACTGTAGGTCGGATGTAAGTCATGTGGAAAAGATTCGGGGCCCATGCGCCTTGGAAGACCCGACTAAGGACGCAATGGTAAATAACCAGAACACACTGACAGATGTTTAATTTTGTGGAAGGAGAGGAAAGAAAGACTATTTTATATTCCGCTTATTAGGGGCTATATGTGTATTCACAAATTGCGCTTTTTAACATAGTTTTAATTGTACTTTTGTACAATTAAAACTATGTTAAAAAAGCGCAATTGTACTACTGATCAATTTGTGATGTACCAATACCGCGAAGTCGGACGGTAAATCTATAAAGTGACGTTATTTTTTTTTTAATTTGGTATTTAATGTATCATGCTTATGTTTTCCTGAAATAAGGCGATGACTTACTATTTTCACCCTCCTTGGGAAGGAATTCAAAGACGTGACGCTGCACTTTTTAGGTTACACTCAAAAAAAAAAAGAGTAATGCAGTAAATCAAAACTGATAAGGAGCTAAGAAAGGAAAGCGTAGAGTTTTTTAACCGACTTCAAAAAAGGAGGAGGTTATCAATTCGACTGTATGTTTTTTTTTTTTATCATTTTTTTTTTGTATGTATGTTACCTCATATCTCAGTCGTATGTCGACCGAATCGAAAAATTTTTTCACCTACTTAGAGGGTATACCTTCTAGTTGGTCCCATTTTTTCCATTTTGGGATCTGATGATGGGATCTTGGTGTATTCGAGGGAAACCCTCAAATTTTAAAGGCACGTATAGTGTTTCTTTACTAGTATCTTAATGTTGACGTGTTGTTTCGTCTGATAGTCAACATTTTGTGGGGCTGAGCTGATGGTGGAACTCCTTAACGCCTAGGAGTTCAGTAATTATAATTACGAAACTTATGAAAGGTAATTTGTAGCTTCGTAAAAAATATAATCATAAGGTGCAACTCCCCCCCCCCCCCTCTTATGTAATCACTAAAAATAAAGAAATAAAATAAACTTTAAAAAAAGTAAAAACCGACTTCAAAACCAAAATGCACTAAAAAGTCTTAAATAAACTCTTCACCATTTAAAGGAAAGGAATCCGTTTTAGGCAAACAATTTCTTTTTGGAGTCGGTGCCATCACTTTGACCATCAAGCATCAACTATCACAGCACCGACTCCAAAAAGAAATTGTTTGCCTAAAACGGATTCCTTTCCTTTCAATGGTGAAGAGTTTATTTAAGACTTTTTAGTGCATTTTGGTTTTGAAGTCGGTTTTTATTTTAATAACGATGTCGCTGTGAATGTGTCTATTTACTTATTTACCTAAGGCAATAAGATAAACATGAGTTTATCACTGCTTTTTTCTTGAATTGTACGTAGTACATATGCCTTAAATAAAGTAACTACCAAATCGGTTACTCTTGATTAAAGTTACAAGTAATTGTAAGCGTAGATTATATTTTAACAATATCTAATATAAAGGAGATTACGCGTATTGTCCAGTTCTATATTTTTTTGGGGAAAACCAATTTATTTAGTGAAAGCAAACTTTGTCATTACCGCTCTTCGGGTCTAAGGGCAATTGGGTATGAACTGAAGTTATTTATTTTAAGATAAACGAGGAGTAAGCTGCAAGGGATCATTCGATTTTTGTCGAACAATAACTTCATTCCAATATTGTAAAATATAATAAAGCCTTAATAATGAAACATAGTTACTCGTACTGAAATGCTGATATAAGAATAAAAACATGCTTTTTAGATATTTTAAAGTATTTAGCGCAACAGCATTTTTTTAGAAGAAATTTTTAGATTTTTACTTTACTTAAATGTACTCCTAGATCACTTAAAGTGATCTCCAAATAGTTAAGGTCGAAGTAAGCATGATCTCTAACTTAGTTTTGTTCCCCAACGAGGGTTACAATCACAGTAATCTGTTTACCTGCTTGGAATTTCTCACCCTAATGCATTACTGCCATTTCAAACGAAATTCCTTCGATTACTTACGCTGTTGTAATGTGTTGGGATTATAAATAACTTTGGTTGAAGGGAGAAGTTTTTTATATGCATGATAGCTCGTAGTCAAGAAATAAGCGTATTGTATTCTTTCGACAGTAAATATCATTTATTTTGCAATGTCAATGAGAATTGAGCATAGAATTTTGAGTAGACTTTAAAATGCAATTTAAATTCTGTAAGATTGAATGCCGTTTATGTCTAAAGCTTACGACTATGTTGAATAAAAGTACAACTTCAGTTTAATGTTACAAGTTTCCAATACGATTAATTGTTATTCAAGCTGACGTCACCGCCGTCGGAGTTAATCACGAAACGCGAACGATATCAAACCTCAGGCCTCAGCCGACATTTCCCGTGGCCTATCTGAATTATCAAATTAGCCCAAACCATCTTCATCAAACTCGTTTATACATTGACGCGTAACTTATTGCAATAATGAAATTGCTGCATGTAAATTAGTCATTGCATTTTGTACTTACCTATGTAGTCTCTACGATGATTTTGTCTTATATATATATGAAAGTAGCTAATGAAAGTAGTAAAGTGTATTATTAGGCTTTCAGCTAGACTAAAAGATAGTGAACGAAGTTTATGAGTATAGTGCCGCACGGGAATGTTGCCGGCAACATTCCTGTGAAAGTATGGAAGCAACATTGTTTAAGTTGCAATTTAATACAATTTTTATCATATCATTTGATTGAAATGTGAATATTTATAATTAACATTTTAGAGCAAAGATAATAAACTCCATAATGTTCGTTAACATTGCCAAATTTTCCGGCTGTTCTTTATAGAATATTTAAAGAGCACAGGCAACGGCACTTCTGTATTTACGAGTACTTTGTTCCTACCGCAGAGTTATGTACCTAACTCAATACAAAACACAGTAACCTACACTAATGTATCAAGAGTGTGTTTCAGAGGTGTACCATAAACTTTTTCTCAAGCTTTGACTGAAGCTTCAAACTTGAAAATACGTGTAGAATTAGTTCGGAAATAAGAAGTTGATCGCTTAAGTTAGAAATTTACACGAAGTATAAAGCAATGTAAAAACTAAACTTCCCCGTGGTTTCCTGGAATTTTCTAATCTTACGTAACGACCGCTGTAAGCGTGCTCTCCTAGTAAACGATATTCTAAAATTTGCCTGAGGCTTTGTGATATTCTGAATGTGTATTTTGTTTGAGTACTTACCTAGCTGTGTTATTATAGTAACGTGCGTATCGTGAGTTCAGATACATTTTGTTGTACTGCGGTGTAAGCCAGGTTCTCAATAGTTGAAACAAAATACCTATTGCTATAATATGTACTTAGTGTTAGCATAACATACATAAACTTTAATGCAATAAAAACAGTGTGAGGTAAAGTTAATATTCTTGTGCATTTATAAAAGCATTGTGGCGCTTTTCGAATCAGGGGCAATTCTCGTGCAATTCGTATACGAAAAAAGTTTAGGTACCGATCGAATTTTCTTTTTCGAAGAAAAAACAGTTTTTGATTCCTAAGGATTACGATTTCTATGTATTTAGGTTTTGTTCATGCGATACTTTATTTACGTTGGAATTGATGTTTAGGTAAAACAGTTAAACTCGCAATCGAATTACCGAATAATCGAATATTATTAATTTATTTATCTAAGGGAAGAGCGGTTTCACCTTACACAGGCAAACACTTTATTTATATGCCTAAAGGGTGACTCCATTGTCAAAGATTATGTATAGTATTGTTTTATATTTAGTATTCTAACTGCCTCGGTGGCGCCGCGGTTAGAGGGTCGAACTTTAAAGCGACGGCTGCGCCAGAGGTCCAGGGTCGGGCTAAAAATATATACCTGAGTTTTTCTGTTCAGAAGTAGCCCGGAGTTTGGAAGTTGGAGGTGTTTCACCACCCCCGTGCCTCGGAAAGCACGTAAAGCCGTTGGTCCTGCGCCTGATCTCTCCGGTGTCAGATTGCTGTCCCATCGGGCTATGAGAGTGAAAGGAATAGAGAGTGCACCTGTTTTTGCGCACTATAATATGTCCCGCGCAGTCGGTTAGTCGTTGTGACTGGCCACCGTAGTCGAAATCGGCTAGGGGTACTATAGTACTGGGGCTACTATAGTATTGTATTGTAACTGACTTTTGGCCCAGGAAGCGGCGGGGGCGCTCCGGTAGCTGCACAGGGCGCGCCGGGCGAGGGCGGCGTGTCGTGCGGCAGCAGCACGACATGCGGCGGCGCGTGCGTGCGATGCGCGTGCTGTGGCTGCTCGTTGCGCGAGGCGGCTGCGAGACACGAGCAGCGCGTGGCGGCTAACGAGCGGCTGGAGAGAGCTAATATTGAGTGGAAACAGGTAATTTTATTTTATTTTTACTTGTTGGAAAATAAAAAGCAATATAATACATGTATAATGAATGATTACGGGAGTTATTAAACTAATATGCCTATCCAGTTATCACTTATAGAACTTATCGCACACATCAATATACAACAATAGATAAAAGACAATAATCGTGCTATTAAATATGTTCGAAGAACAATACCAAATAAAAAGAGAATAAGGAGAGGTCATACCAAGCTGGATAGGTTAATAATGTGTATTCAAAAAAAAAAGAGTTAATATATTTCTTAAAATTATTTGGTCTTGCAGTAAATAAGTCTATATATTGAGTATATTTTTTGTCTAAATTCTGCTAATAAAAGTTTAAAGGTTCAAGTTTGACATGTAAACTGTCATCGTAGCTGCCAATTTAATATACACACTGAATCCAATGAAAGTGATGTAGTGCGCAGCGGAATGTGGCCTTATTATTTATCTTTGTTACTGTGACCACAGTTTCACAGCTTTGCTTGTGAGTTGGGGCTATCTTCAGCCTGTCTGTGTAGATAATAAGAATACGGTTGTCACAGGTATTACCAATTTCTTAAAATAAGCTAATGCATGTGCCCTCTATAAAGTTAAAAATAAAAGTAATAAAAAATACTTGTACGTAGTTTCTCGAGAAGTTGAATTTACCTTATCTTGGACTTTGCTGTATTTACCTTGTCTTCTGCTTGTGCTATAGAAAAGTATATCACTTCTCAAAGTAGAAAAGCAAGAGAACTTAGGACTACAAAAACGTATTATTTTCTTGATTACAGTCTGAAGTAGTACGAGTATCACTTTCGTAAATAGAAAATACAATTTCTAATAAAATTTGAACTGTTTCAGTACAGCGAACGTGATTTAACTTTTCTCATGTCAAAATCTATTAAATTTTCTTGCGTTTTTCTTACTTGAATGACTTTACTGTTTTTACTTACCTAACTGAATAATTGTAGTTAGATTCGACTTATTCTCGTGGAGAATAGCTAATAAATGACTAACATTAATTGGGAGACTTCTTTTGAAAAATAAAAATGCCGTATTGTCCGCTACACAAGCAGAAGTCATGGCCGATGTGAATGAAGTTTTGGAGGCCTTTCGCCTGACGTTATTCAGTCCAAGCTTTTACGGCTTCAGGAAATTTAACCATGTCACTTTGGAGTTTCTAGCACGAGTTCAATTTTGCCAAAAATGTAGTTATTTTTATTAACAAGTTATGTGTCTTCGAACAAGGTTAAACTTTTTTGGCTTATCATCAATTATTAACTGTAATGACGAAAAGTTGATGAAGAGCTAAACTATTTAAGCTCAAAGCAATAAATCGTTCCCCTTCGACTTTCAAACTTTTGGCTTTGCCCCTTAAAAAGTTCCGTTGTGCCAATCTAATTAATTTTTTCGTGCAAAAAACAAAAACTCGTTGAAGTAAAAGTTTTTGCGGCCGATTTTATCCCTGCCCTAAATCCTTGTGCCCGATAGATATTAATGAGAGAATCCAAATGGGCGGAATAGTGGAATGACTTGCTTTTACGTCCTTTCCTTGTTTATAAATCGTCATTTTGTAGCAAGTCTCTCTCGTAGTTTCTGGTGCCTAGTAGCTACTTAGTTTAAAGCCTATTTCGTTCCAAGGTTTTACTTCCCTGTAGGGAAAGAATACATTTACCGATATGTGTTGGTGAGGTCACTAGATAAGTACCTAGATTGGGTCATGGGCAGGCCGGAATCAGCCTTATTGTGCGTCTAGAGACACGATTCCGTACTTCGAAGAGCGATTAGGCCACATGTAATTGTTTGAACTTATTGCACCATGTCAGGTGCTCATCGGGGTTCATGAAGTCTATCTTGACTAGGCGCGTTATTTTTTAGTATGGGATTGCTGTTGACTCTAGACCAAGCTTAGTGCGACTAAAACGAAGTCGAAGATGAAACGAGCTCGCCCAGAGAAGCTTTTTCACTCAAACTTTGAATAGATTCGGATTGTAATCACTAAGGAACACCGACGAGGGCAGCGAGTTCCACTCCTTTGCCGTAACCATTATAACGAGTTGTATCAAGGGTTTTTAGGTGGTGGTGATCATTGTTATAAAATAAATGCTTAAAAAGATAATAATTAAGATTACTTTTCAGGTGGCCGTAGTAGCAGACCGCGCGTTGCTCGCCGTGTTCGTGCTAGTCACTACCATCGCCAGCGGTGCCATACTGCTGCCCAACCTCAACAACCTACACGTCGGAAACACGCCTTTAAAACCACCTACTTAGAGTCCAATGTCCCGTCTGTAAGGGACAGAACCAAGCCAACGAATTAAGTAGTAATATTGTGCCAATAATATCAAAGGTGATAAGTAAGCTCAAGTGACTTTATGGCTCGGAAATAACTACGTTACGAATTGAAACAAAGCGACAACGCGAACACTTGAATAAAGCATAAAAGTTTTATAATAAAAAATATATACATAAGTTAATTATTCATTCAGCAAAATGATCCGCCATATGTACCGTTTCTTTACCAAGTGCACGAAGTTTTTTAATAAATAAATGATATCACTTCTTCAGTTGGTAGGTCCTTATTTGGTAAAAAAATGATGGCTCTCTATTTTTGCTATTAATCTTTTTTTTTCTATTTCAATTTTATTTATCAAGGGTATTGTTTGTCTTCGCCATGGTGATGGCAAAAAGTCTTAAATAATTGTAATAAGCTTAACAGAAGTGGTTAGTTTATTAACTAACCACTTCTGAATAAGCAATGGAAATACTAACGTTAATAATAATTCGGTATACTTAAACGCCAAAAGCTGTGTCAAATACCAATCTGTAGGTGTTATAAGTCAATTAGAACATTCTATGAAGTTATGGACGCTCATTACTAGTATCTATGTTACCCTAGGTTAAGCACTGATTCTGGCAACTTTACGTCTCTGATAAGATAATAACTTGCTTAGGTATGCCTTGTTCTATTCATAACTTACAGATTCAAGATAACTCGCAATTATAAGATAGATTTAGTATATCAACAAGTGAAATATATCTGAAACAGCTTATACATAGGTACAGTCATGAGCATAAAACTGTATCCGGACGGGCGCTTACGAGATTTACTGCTGATTTATTTACGTGTTTATGTTTTCATGCATGATTGTACAGGATTGAAAATAATAATACTACTATAGTAGTAGGTCACTCACCCCCAAACAGTTTACGATATCAGAAATATATTATCAATATGCGGTGGTAAACCGCCTCCATAACAAATTATTTAAAAGCTTTTTAATGTGGGCTTTCCATTAGAACCATGTTTTATTCATTAATCGTCCTTCAAAATAGTATCACATTTGCGAAAAATAATCACAAAGTTATATTAGCCTCGATGTTAGCTGTTACATTAGTTGCCAAATAAGAAAACTACATTATGCTCAAGGTTGTTGCCAAAATAAGATTAAAAATAATTGTAAATACTATTCATGTTGATAATTAAGAAAAAGCTGTAAATTATTATTATTGACTGTACAATGTGTACAAATGAAAATAAAGTTTAGAACATGTCAAGTTATTTTTCTCATTGCATCAATATCCGTATGTAACGGGTTTAGAACCTACTTAGATTTATATTCATAATGAAACTACACGCACAAACATAATAAAATTGGTGAAAATATTCTTCAAGGCAAACAAACACGTTCTGGACATGTTTTATTATTCGCTAAGAGCGCCTTTAAAACCAAAATAAAGCTATAACAGTAACTTTTAAATTTTTATATTTAAATGCTCAACTTCCACTGGATTCCTATAAGCCCGTACATAACCGTATGTTAAGCGTGGCACTGAAGCTGACACGCGCACCGCCCAAATACAGTCAACGATGTGAGTTACGAGCATTAATGATACTTTTGTACAGAAAAAGTTACAAATCCTTTATTGTACAAACGCTGCTTAATTGTGATACAAATATGACTAGCGAAGCCTTGGTACAGACTGTAATTTTCTCGGTGTACAATTATGATTTAGAGCAATAGTTTTCCTAAGTTCCGTGATGTTTTACGTTGAATCCCAATCACTCAATGAAATAAGCTTTGCGAGAGAATACGGATCTATCTAAAATTCTAAATGACGACGAGCTATGAATAATGAACTCCTTCTAATCCTCATAATGTATCTACCGACCTTACAGCGTTAAAGTCAGTCATATGAACAGAATATGAAAGCACAATATAGAACAAGACTTTTCTTGTTCTATATTGTGCTTTAAAACCAAAGTACACCAATTTAAAAATGTCAACCCTTGTTCAAGTTCGCTCAAATTAAATTGAATGTTGGTCTCTAAAAGAGGTCGGATTCAATATTAATAATACGTTTTCATATGAATATGTAACACGTGTTTGCCAAATATCACCCAATTATGTATGCAAAAATTGACTAAAAAGCTTCTATTTAGGAGGAATAAATTCTTTTGGAGTCGGTGCATGATGTGTTACGTACACACATGACATCGTCCTGACTCCTAAGAATTTTGCTGCTCCTTAATAGAAGACGAATGCATTATTTTAAGCCTTATGTTTGTTTTAAGGTGGTTTAATTTTCAAATGATTATTTTTTGTTTCATCGTTTTTAGTAATCTTATACAAATATTTTAAGCTGAAAAGTTTGTAAAACGCGCTAATCTCAGGAACTGCTGAACCGATGGGAAAAATATTTTTGTGTTGTATAGATTATTCATCGAGACTTTAAACGTCACGCTGCGACGGGAGGAGAGGGAGCAGACTCAAACGCACAGGCGCAGTCGCTACTAAACCGATTTTGGTGAAATTTAAAATGTACCCTTAGGTGAAATATAGCAGCTTGAATTAAAAAAGAATCATCTCGCTATTACTTTTCGTTTTCGAGAAATCCTAAGACACACTGAGTTGTTCGGGAAATTGCGCAAGAGTATGTCTCATCTACCTCAGTCTGAAGACGAAAGTCTTTAACCGTGTGTGTTAAACCAGTGACGACATATGGATTCGAAACAAGGTCTCTAATTATGGCCCTTATAAAGAAGCTTCAAATCACACAACGAGCGATGGAGAGGGTGTTTCTCTACGGGATCGAATCAGAAATGAGGAGAACTAAGGTAACTGACATTGACTTGAGAATCAGTATGCTCAAGTGGCAATTGGCAGGGCACATAGCGCGAAGAACTGATGACTGTTGGGGCAGGAAAGTTCTAGACTGGAGACCCTTCGACCAAATACGCAGCGTTGGACATCCACCAACAAGATGGACAGACGACCTTGTAAAGATCGCAGGATCAAACTGGATGCAGACCGCTAGTGATCAGTCGCTGTGGAAAGCCGTGGGGGAGGCCTATGTTCAGCAGTGGACGTCCTTTGGCTGATGATTATGATGATGATGATGAGACAAACATACAAATATACAAACCTAAATACATTTACGAAATGTTTCACTCGTGTTTGAAAGCTTTAATAGATAAACACTAAAATTTCATCAAATTCTTACGACATCACATGCATACAGGGCGAATTTTATCCCTTTTTTCAGTCGGTAAAAAGCGGGCATCCCTTGTCCCTACCCGGCGATTTCACGTTTCTAATAGGGATAATGATATTATTATGCTGTGTAGAGGGAAACAAATGTTTTTACGTTGCTTTGAATTATATAAAATTAGAATTGAAACACTTACGTAACTTCGGTTCTTTTAGGCAAACAAACAAGATCAAAATAAATAAAAATTATGGACACCAATCACATACCTACATTGTTGCATCGAAAAATTGAAACGCAATTCAACAATTAAAAGTGCCACAAACAGGAGTGGATATAATTTATTAAGCAAACGAAGTCATTTCTAAGCTAAATAGACTGTGTCTCATCCCAATTTTTTATTGTAAACGCCTTAGTAAAGTTATTTTGGTAGGCTCTCCGAAACAGTCGAAGACGCCGCTTGAACATGTTACGAACAGAAAAATCCGATTTCGAACTAAATTATTTCAATGAAACGTATGATTGCTATTGCATTGGGTCCCATCTCGACGGTACCCGTCAAAGTTTCAGTTAAAAGTTGTAAATAATTTAGAAAGTTAGGCGTTGTGCCGAAAATTCCCATAATTGCTTACAAACTGTTGTAATGTCATAAAATCATTCGCCTGGGGCCCGTCGACCCAATTAGAATCACTCGACACTTGGCGCGCTCGTCTAAACTTCAGTGACCCTGACCCGATCACTTCAAAGCTGCAAAATGTTTTGATTTTAATGTAAATGACAATATGATTGCAAATAATAGGATTAAACTTGGCTCTAAACACTTTAGATACTATTGCAGTGATTAAACCTCGTGTTTTATCAGTAACACGTTAATTAGCTTGCCTTATTAAAGTAAGTAGGTAAGTTAGCTATCCTTCATATTAAGTTGTTAATGAAACTACTTAAATTATAAAAGAAGCGTGTGTTATAATAATCTGAGCTTCGTAACAATGGTACGTCTTTTGGATTTTAAAATTAACTCTTGTTTAAGAATCGGCTAGTTTCATACGACATACCAGAAAATTATTACTTAAGGTAGAGCGGTTATACTTTTCTAGTAACTTAACAAGTCGCTTTAAGCCTGATTCAGCTGTTGAGAGCACATTAAGGGATAAATAGATTAATGTGTATATTAACCATGTAAGTAAAATTACTTTGATTAAAATCAGCTTCTTTATTCAACATCTTTAATTTTGAAACCAAAGAGATTCCATTATTAAGGAATGGTAACCTAAAAAAAAATTGAAGCCTTAAATAAGGTTTGATAGAAAATCTTTTCAATACTACCAAAAGGTAATCGCCACCGCCAAATTAGCCTCAGACTGGAATACCAAACTGTGTCAAATTAGAAGACTGTTTGAGGCATTTAAACTTTCCTTACCGCTTGATTAAGGATTTGATACCTACATTTATGACGATTTTTAGGGTTTCGTAGCCAAGTGGCAAAAAACGGAACTCTTATAGTTTCGTCCAGTCTGTCTTGTCTGTCTGTCTGTCTGTCTGTCCGTCCGTATGTCACAGCCAATTTATTCTGTAACTATAAGCATCACACTATTGAAATTTGGTAGAGAGATGTATCCTGTTAACCGCTTTACGATTCTTATACAAAAAATAAAAAATAATGATATTTAAGGGGGGGGCTTCCATACATGAAACTAAAGCCGAAACATTTTTTTTGTCAAACCTATGCGTGTGGGGTGTCTATTGATAGATCTTCTAAAATGAGTTAGGGTTCCTAAAACCGTTTTCTTTTAAAGTCTAACGTTTCTTAGCTAGACGCTTCCAAAGTGTAAAAATGGGCGTCCTCCCCATTTAACATCTAAACTAAAAGAGTGTAAATTTAAAAAAATATATATAATGTAGATCATAACAAATACTTTCAACGAAAATTGGTTCGGACGAGATTGAACGAGTAGTTAATGAGATATAGCACTTTTTCAACAACCGCAAACATAACTTTGTTCTTTATACAAACACTATGAAAAACAAAGTTAATTTGCTGTCAACAAAATATTGTGGTATTTTACAAAGTGGAAGTAAGTGGATTGCCTTATTCAGTTAACGTCAGTGCGGAACCCTCAGTGCGCGAGTCCGACTCGCACTTGGCCGGTTTTTTTTCAGGATAATAACGCCAATACCTACGTAGGGCAAAATTACTTTTGCCAAAATAACTACCTAAGGATAACTTTGTGACTTTGTATCAATAACGGGTCAAACCCGATCTGCCACGCCAGTGATAATTTGTAAACGTGTATGTTGTAAATAATCGTAAGCTGGACAGAAAATGTTTGGGAGTTCTTTTAGTCCGGACTACTGCCGGAAAGTATGAATCAAGTGGAAATTTGTTTAGAAATAATATATTTGCAAACCTTTTGCAATGCAAACATAACAGCAATCGTGGAGAGTAACGCGGGTGTTTTAGTCCCAGTGATCTAAAGTTACACATGCCACCCAGCGTAGCGATGCAGCAATTTGTCCGGTGTCGTGATTTTGCAGAATTCTATAATTAGTGGCAACACTGATTCTCTAGTTTATTCCACTACGAACTTCTTATCTGAGCTTGGCTTGGCTTGGCTCGGAAAAAAGGTGGAGGCAACAAGGAACAATAATCATCATTATACTTTTAGGATTCATTGCGTTTTACTAAGTTATGTACAGAACAATGTAATTATTAATAATCATACATAACTTTCACTCGCAAATTAGAACTAATTATGGCAGAATACACATTACTCATTGCAAATCTAAACTGTTTATAAGTTGGAATGTTTTCTTGTTTAAAATACGAACGTACTATGCTTAAACTCATAATGAGATCGGGGCTCTAAATAAGAAATATAAATAATTCCATTTCACATACAAGTTTGATGGATATTTGTAAGTGTAAAGATTTTACAATAATAAATTAACACCCCTCAAAAGTTTTATTTAAGAAATACTGTTCGGACCAACTCGTAACGGGTAGGAATTAGTAAATAATAACGAGTTTACCTAGATTATCCTAAGTTTGCATGAGTGGATCGTAACATGTAAATATCTCTAAATAATACTATTTCGTTTTTTTTTATATGTGCACAATTGGTGATGACATCGAAGGCAAAACATTTAAAAAACGCATTTTTTTTAAAGTCTGCAACATAGTAAATCAAATAAGTTTTTTTTTCAATTTTGTTAGGTTCTTGTACCCTTAGAAAAATATTAAAAGTATTTCCATGCTTAGGCAACATTTGGTTCAAGTCTGCTCAAAGCTTTTTGGTTTTTATTTTTTTTCACTTTTAAGAAAAATAGATAATATTAGGAGCCCTGTGTATCTTGGTAGCTACAAGAGCTAGAAAATTAGGTAAGAGCTCAAATGATTAGGAATATTGTGACCTTTAATAACGTCACAGTGACCTTTTTCGCCAGAGCCTTTCTCGATCACAATTTTTGCACAAAGCTAAAACCCCCGCCCCTTAAATATCTTTATTTTTACTTATTGTATGAGAATGGCAAAGCGGTTAACTGGATACATCTACTTACAAAGTTTCAATTGTGTTATACTAATAGTTTCAGAATAAATTGGCTGTAACATACGGACAGACAGACAGGCTTGAAGATACGGGTTTCGTTTTTTGCCATTCGGCTACGGAACTCTAAAAATGCAGCTTTACCTCAATTAATGCAATCTCAGATGTTATTATGACTGACCTATCCTACGAGTGCTACGAGTCCATAATTACTCGTATGTAGACTGAATGCTACTTAATCCACTCGTAACAAAACATAAGCTAACTGCGATGTCCCGCGATTTGAAATATTGCTTTTGGTAGAAACTCCGTATTATCCTCTGTAGTCCCTACGGGACTTGATTCTTGCATACATACTCGTATATTTCAGTTACATTTCACCCTGTATCGTTAAAAATGTAGGAAATTATAATATAGGCATAGATAGTGTTATTGTTTTTTTAAGTTTTTATTGAGACTCTATTTAACGCTACTTTAATTATTGTGAAGAATATTTTGACAGTTTTTGCTCAATATCTTAGTTAAGGAAGGGTCTGACCCGATACGATAGCCCCTACAAATACTTTTAAAGAAGACAAAATTGTCTACAATTTGTGGCTTGATGTGGTAGGCTTTGGCCATATGCCTGCGTAAGCTTAGAACAAGAACTGGAGCACACGTTTCATGTACATTCGGCCATATACAGACATCGGCAGGGAGGTGACAAGTCGATGCAGTGGTAAATCGAATATTCTGTTTAAGTCTGTGTGTTAGTCTGAATAAGTATTATCCATTTAAGGATTGATTATTACTACATTGTTTATTTTTACTACATTGTTATTTTAACTTTTCCTCATGTATCATGTGACTGAGGTAGTTCGATATAAAATATAATAAAATCATAATCACAATTATAGTCACCATAATAGGAAACAAGATTGTGTCGAATAAAAATTTTAAAAAGTAAAATTTTGATAATTATTTATTTACCATTCACAATGCTCTTATTTTTTATTTTTGCAGGTATAAATTGGCAACCCTGACATTGCCTCACTTGTTTATGTTCGAATCGCGCGCATCCTCGAGTCCACGACTTATATTATATTTTTTATTTAACCCGAATAACCAGCACCAATAACATTAAATTTTCATAAAACAAGTGCGAAAATGGGTTTTCGTGATGAGCAACTAAGATCTCTTCAACATTTTCGCGGAGCCAAGTATTAGGAAAATTTCACGTCTAGGACATATCACAGGAGCGTACCCTACGATGAGACGGTGGTGGAGATTGCTATGAAGGAGTCTAGATGATGAAGATGATGATGATAGATCCAAACCAATTTAATTAATTTTATTTATAATTTTATTGCATTCGAAATTACAAATGCACGTAAAATATTCGGGTATCCAGCATAACACAGAATTTTTTGATATCGAATTTCATTTCACAGAAGAATATTCAATGAATGTTAATATTTTTTTTCTTGATTAATCGAATAGTTAATAATCGTCGTTTCATAACATCTAATAACAGTTCACCAAAAAAATGTTTGGCAACTGTTTTGTTAAGCAGAATAACGATATATCAAACTAATGTTTCATAGAATTATTAAGTTATCGATAAAACCTTTCATAAAAACTTGTTTCAATGTTCCCATACATTTTAGTAAGAAGGCATACATGCATGCATTAATGCATGCAAGTAAGCAAGCAGAATACAGGCATGCATGCAGCAAGCAAGCGGGCATGCAAACAAGCAGCATGCATTAGGATTTCCTCGTCTCCGGCGCTGCGGGAATAGCAGCCTCGTCGCCCTTGCGTAACAAGGCGCAGTCACCCACGCCCGCCTACGCAGCTTCGGCTTGCTGCCGCTCCGCTCGCACGGGTGCCTACACCTTGTTACAGCGGGCGGAGGCTGCTCTCCCTCCGCGCCTCCGCCTTTTGAATTACACTCTAGTATCGGGCAGACTAGTACCATGGCGAGGAGACCACGGAGAGTCGGGATTAACGCAGATTATTTATTAGATCGATATGTATTACATATTTAAATCAGTTATGCTTTAAATTGTCTATTAATAAAGTATGCAATATAATATTAGTAACAAATTCGTTTGGAAATACGGACTTTAGTGAAGAAAAATTCGATGTTTCAAGAATTCTGCATATTGAAACTTACATGGAAATAAAATTATGGGTAACAAAATAGAAAGCTGACGTTACTTCGATAAAATACGTAATTTATGAAAAGAAGTAACGATGAAGTAAGTTTGTAGACAATAAGCATTCGACCAAATGAAATTGCGATGTAACAAGATTCTAGAATTTGTTGAATATTATTTTGAAACATCTGCGAATCGTTTTATGGTAAATGAACATCGATGAAAAAAATTGCGATTAAGTGATAGGTTCCCAAAATATTCGTATATAGGTACTGCAGCTTTTGAAAGGAATAGGCTCTCATTTTCCATCACTAGGGCGGGCAACAAATGCAAGGCTGCAAGCTTTGTGCGCGAAGGCTTTACATTTCGCTGACATTCCTCTGGACAGCTAATGTACACGAGAGTGGTTTTTGTTCCTTACACGAAGATAACTGAGTCAAAAAGAACAGTTTGCGTTCTGTATTAGTTTATGTAGCAAAAATTTAGTTGGGTCATTTATGTTACTGCTTTCGGAGATCTTTCTAACGTCAGATAAGAAATATTCATCGAATAAATATTTCTGAAGTTTACACGCGAATATTACTCGTAGAATAAAATACTTTTTGACCGATATTTTTTGCGAACTTACACAATTTTTATCCCGACTTTTCGAACACTTATCAGAGTTCGTGGTCAGGGGTAGACTAAGATGTTATTTGTCATTTACCAAGTTTTGAAAAAATTAAACTACCGTCACTCAATTATATTAATTAATGTTCCTATCCACGCAGAAAGAGATACTGTGTTAAGAGCGAGGACCCAAGCTAGACCACTCACTGCAAGATCACGAGACACAGTTAGTTCTTTCTGCGTGGATAGGAACATTAATTAATATTATTGAGTGACGGTAGTTTATTTTTTCAAAACTGTAAATGCCAAATGACACATTAGTATACCCGTGACTACGAACGCTGTAAAGTGTTTGAAACGTCGGGACCAAATATAATAAATTCGCTACAAGTATCCGTATTTTTTCCCGTAGATAATACGGATGACTTAAAAGCGTTATAAAAATGCCCTTATATAGTTTTTTAGGTAAAACCGTAAAGCTTGCAATCAAATTACCATACGAAAAAAGTTTGATTGACGTGAGAATCAAAAAACACTGAGACAAATTTCGTGTTTTCGTGTATCTGTTGATTGCGAAGGGTATTGAATTAATACAATATTTAAAAAAAAAACTTTATCAAAAATATAGCTAAAGATCAAATTTTATTGTTTGTGTGGTGTTAATAAACTAGGTATATCATACTCGCTCGCTGGATGAATTTGTAAAGGCTTGAAGATAAGGTTACTTTCAAACACGTATTGATCATCGCATTTCTCAAAAGCCTATTTAGTAATATCAAACTGCCTTAGTTCGATAGTTACGATCGAATGAAGATTTGATTTGTAAATAGTTCCCGGGCCAACGCTAGTCTGCAGAGTTCTTCAGTGGAAAGTAAAGGGATTGAAAATGCCTCGCGGGCCGTGTGAAAATGCGGGCGCCGTATGGATCGTATCACGGTGTTATACTCGTAGCTAGGTAGTCTTTAAGTGCAAATTACTTTTACATCAAATGCTTTGGAGTAAATTTCACCATAAATTAAAAATAAACAATATAGGTATGGCAAGCATCAATATGTATACACATATTAAGTCACTACTAAGAGCTAAAACTAAGGTAATAACATAAACCCGTTTAAATTTTACACAACAACTTTACCAAGAATTAATAAGTTTCAACGATTGTTAAAAACAGCTGACTGATTTTTTCTTACATAAGATTTTAAAACAAACAAGATATCGAGGCCATCAAAGTTCAAAACAAGTTGGAAGATATCGAAGCTGAAAGTTCCAGCAAACACAGTAAGCCCCTTAAGATCCATTAGCTGATCTGATTTCGATACTATTTATTTCACATAGAGAAAGTTACAAAACAAAACTATCAAGAGATGAACATTTAAAATTTTGCTTTTCAAGCAACATAACTTTTTGAAACATTGCTACGAGTATCGTGAAACCCCTTTGAGGGGTGGGATATGGGAATGTAACGTAATTACAAGAAGGTTCCTCGTTCGTATCTACTACATTCTAATTCTTACAAAGAACCGATATTGAAAGAGACTGATAGAACAAGTTATCACATAAAAGCAACGTTAAATAATGTTAAAAAAATTACAGAACTATCTATACGTAACCTAAAACGTAAAAGGAAAATGATGTTAAATCACTTTCTTGATAAATACAGGCGGCGAAGTTTTCTAATTTACGCTTGAATATAACGATATTACACAAGAATATATACACAAGAAAACGTTCTTGTGTACGCTACAACTTGAGAAGGTATCACTCCCTAAAAACATAATTTGATCTCTCAAAAATACATGATGTATCTATATAAGCGCGCTGTTTTCGACAAGATTATGTAAGTTTGCGTTTCTTATGGAGAAACAACTCATAAAAAAAAACGTTTTCAACAAAACTGATATGCGAAAATGCACCGACTCCAAATTAATTTGTTTCTCCAAAAAAAAAACAATGCGTTAGTCTAAGCTTTTCTTATTATTTTTATTAAAACTGTTTAACTTTGTTTTGTTTCAACATGATTTTTAGTTATTAGCCATTTTTCAAAAACTTCTGGACAGAGGTCCGATTGTGTAAAGCATTCAATTATTTGCCGACTAAACACACATCTAGGACAAATGGTATTTACCTTTTATTTTAAGGTTTATTTCTTTATTAGTATGTATCATATTTATTGATATGTGCATAGAATGTACCTACAAACTGAATCTTGTATACACAATAAACGATACTATTTGTGTAAAGCCGTTCTGCCGTTTGACAGATCATACCGTACGTTTGGAACTGTCAAATGAATACAATTGCTTTACACAATCGTAGCGCAGATTTTGATAAATCTTACAGTTTTCTTATTCTCTCTATTCAATGGTCCCGCCTGTGATTTTTTCAAACATACAAACGTACTTACTTACGAAATATTACACACGTATTTGACATCATTTAGATCAATACATACTTTATATATGTCAAAGCGATAAACTCCTTTTTTTAAAGTCCGTAAATGATGATATGCTTAGTTACACAAATCAACCATTGATTTGTGTAACGTTAACGTTGTTTGATCACATTCATAGGTACATGTCGAATCGATTAACCCTTTTTTTAAGTCGGTAACTAGTGATATGCTTCGATATTATTATAAGTTAAATTAGCGGTCTCAGCGAACTTCGTTTCGACCCAGCCCGTCCCGCCCCTGCCCTCTTTTATTGTTACACGGGGCTAAAACAAATACACCTAAGTTTAAATCATGAAAATCGGCATATAGGTTCGCGAGTTATAATTGGTGTAATTACCAAGACTATCTTTTATGTATAAAGAAAAAAAAGAGTAGTCATTTCTTCATTTAATTAGAAGTACATACAGTATGTATTCTATTAATAACAGTACAGTGAAATGGCCGAGATGTTGTACATAATATCAACAAATGCATAACTACTCGAGTAAAGTCTAAAAAATGTGAACAAAATGCGAACTAATTACCACGTTTTAAATTATTTAAACTAGAGCCCTTACATTTCTGAGCATGTAGTTTCCGCTCTTTGCGGTTGTTTGCTAAACGACTGTCGAATCAATTCGCTCACGAGCACAGTTTTAAACTGGAGCGTGGTTCTATTCACTGTTTTCTAGTCACAAGTAAAATATTTAACGCTAGAGAAAAGCAACAGATGAAATCACACGAGTCAGCTTGCCGTGAAACACGCTGCGGATTGCGGTGCACTAGGGAGCTATCGATAAACACAATTTACTTGTGTATATCGAATACAGTGTGTTACACGATGATTCCCGATCCTAGTCTGCCCCACATATTTACTTAGCTCTGTAATAGTAGACTTATGCACTAAACCACATACTCACTGTGTGTGACTTATGTAACCCCACTGTATTCACTTAATTACACATTCTCTTCCTCATATTATGTTCAATACATCATAATTTATACACCTATCTAGGTGTCTAACCTATTTAACGTTTGTTATGGAAATGCCGGAAGTGTCCACCATGTTGAATGTAACTTGGCTATGATATATGAATATTTTGGATTAATCTTTAGATTATCTTATTATTGTAATAATATTTTATAATTGTAAATTGATTATTTAAAGATTATTGGGACACTTATTAGATTTTTATGTTTGCCGTATAACAAATGTTCATTTTGCCGCCAAAAGGAAGTTGACTCTGATTGGTTGGTGGAGGTTAGATTTATTTTAAATATTGTAACTATTAAAATAATAATCTAAAAGGCTTACTAAATGCATTACGATGAATAACTAAATAATTAATGAATTTATATATTTAATTAGCACATTGTTTATCCCTACAAATAAATATTATAGTAAATGTTCATATATGGAAACGGATGTCATCCCCACTGTTTTCCTACCGTGGTTCAGGGTTTTGATTTGTATAAAAGCGAGCTGCATGCCAGGGGTGCGATTGCGTAAAGCAATCGTATTCGTTTGACAGTTCAAAACGTACGGTATGGTCTGTCAAATGGCAAAGAACAAAGGGTTTGACAGATCAAATCGTACGTTTTGAACTGTCAAATTAATACGATTGCTTTACACAATTCCACCTAAGAATATAGTCTCTATTTGTACTTTCTCTGACTTTGTGCCTTATCTTTGTGCTATTTTGTTGGAATAAATCTATTGGAGAAGAACCTGGAGATTTACATGTATATTATTTAAGCACCCTACACGCGGTCACAAGTGTGAGCCTTCATAAAAAGCACATAATAAAATATGGTATCCTATGCCTAATTTTATCGACGGAAAACATATAAAAATATATATTTATATACAAGTAAACTTTTGCTCAAACATTTAAGTACATTAACATTTTATTTCTATATTGTGTGAAGTATGTTTTCCGTCAATAAAATTAGGTAAGCAAAGAATGTCATTTTATTATGTGCACTTAATGAAAACACACACAATGTAGAGTTTATTGTTTAAATAACTGTTAACCCGCCTACTGACTATCGGTTCATGTACCTAATGTTTCTTGTCTTCCTTAGATAATTTTTTACGCTGAATTTTGACATCTTCCATTTGAAGACCTTTTTTATTTCTTTTCATACAAGCTTTACGTCCTCGGATCAAAGACACAAAGACACTTCTTCAGTAATAAAAGTACAGTATTTAAACTTATCACTAAAACTATCACTAAACAAGCTAAACGTTACCTTAAAAATGCTGTTGCGATGCTAGTTCCATTTTAATTTAGCTTAAGCTGGGAGTTTAGCACGAGAAAGAGATCCGAATCAGAGAGCGCGATTGGCGCGATTCGCGATCGGGGACCTATTTCTGAAACACTGGCGTCAATATAACAAGTGATTTTTGCTCAAAACTCAAAAAAATACAACTTAAATTACGCTAAAAATAGACAAGAGTTGATATTAAATAATTGAGATATTTTTTTTTCACTCACTATAGTGTGTATTTGAACTGATTTTCATCAGAAAATCTTACATAAAGCAAATCACACGCCATATTGACGCAAGTGATTTCAAAATAAGCCTGATGAGCGTGCTTTACTAAATTCCTCATTTTCTCTTCATTGATTTCAACACCACAATAATTTACTCGAAAAAATGTGACCGCGTGTGGGGTGCTTGAATAATAAACACGAGTATAAATCTCCAGGTTCTTCTCCAATAGTTTTATTCCAACAAAATATCACAAAGATAGGGCACAAAGTGAAAGTAAGTACAAACAGAGGCTATATTCTGGCATGCAGCTCGCTTTTATACAAATCAAAACCCTGAACAACGGTAGGAAAACAGTGGGGACGACATCCGTTTCCATATATGAACATTTACTATAATATTTATTTGTAGGGATAAACAATCTGCTAATTAAATATATAAATTCATTAATTATTTAGTTATTCGTCGTAATGAATTTAGTAAGCCTTTCAGATTATTATTTTAATAGTTACAATATTTAAAATAAATCTAACCTCCACCAACCAATCAGAGTCAACTTCCTTTTGGCGGCAAAATGAACATTTGTTATACGGCAAACATAAAAATCTAATAAGTGTCCTAATAATCTTTAAAAAATTAATTTAAAATTATAAAATATTATTATATATTATAAGATAATCTAAAGATTAATTCAAAATATTCTTATATCATAGCCAAGTTACATTCAACATGGTGGACACTTCCGGCATTTCCATAACAAACGTTAAATAGGTTAGACACCTAGATAGGTGTATAAATTATGATGTATTGAACATAATATGAGGAAGAGAATGTGTAATTAAGTGAATACAGTGGGGTTACATAAGTCACACACAGTGAGTATGTGGTTTAGTGCATAAGTCTACTATTACAGAACTAAGTAAATATGTGGGGCAGACTAGGATCGGGAATCACCGTGTAACAAAAACTAATTAATAAAATGAAGAAGCCAAATCCATCACCCTTCTCACTTCCCGCGCTAAACTTTCATTTAGGACTAGTAGTCTAGTAGGACCCCATTCGTTATACTACTATTTTTTAATACCCTAATATAGTGTTGTAGCTTATAGCGTTCGCCATAATTACGTTTTTTTTTAACAAAAGGCGTTTGTTACCAAGGTATCGATTTATATCTCATTCACCAAAATTGGCTCAGTACTTAAGATGGAACCCATATAGGTACTACACAGACTGCTAATATCATAACCCTTCCTTTTAGCTTTGCTGTAGGCGGTTAAAAATTGGTAAGAAACCAAAGGAATTCGAAATCCGTAACTAAATGTGTACCTTAAATGTGTACTACCGTTTTTTCTCGAGGTGCTCGTAGCGCAGTGGTAGCAGCGCTTTGGTAGTGATACCGAAATGAAGCAACCTACGGCGCGGTCGTGTTTGTATGGGTGACCATTCCAACCATATAAGTGACGTAAATCACAAGGATCTCCGTGCTTCGGAAGGCACGTTAAGCCATTGGTCCCGGCTAATATCGGTTGATATTAGTCGATAAGCCTAGTCAGAGGCCTTATGGGCGGCTTGATAACATCTGACAACAGGGGTAGTCGCTTGCCATGCAAACACCCCTCCACCAACCCGCACTCACGCGGGCTCGCCGCGTGGTGGAGTATGGCTCAATCTACCTCATAGTTGAGGTAAGGCCTTTGCCCAACAGTGGGATATTACAGGCTAACTTAACTTAACTACCGTTTTTGGGATAGGGTGAGGATATTAAACTCCAGCGAAAATATCCCTTTAAAACTGAATTTTACCGAGTCACTTTATCAAAAATGATTTTTGCAAAATCTGAATGTATATAAAAGACTTATTCGACGATACCCCACATAATAGGAGCCACTTTACTTGTAGGGAATAAACCTAATAAAATAAAAAACTAGTTCGGCAGTGAGATTATGATACATATCCAAGGCAAATTGCGATTATCTATTACCCTGTGGTCTCTAAGCTCAACTGCGGACAAACTTACGGACATTGCGAAACTGTGAGTTCCTTGTTGGAAAACAAACGAATTTAATCTATATTGTACCTCTATTGTTTATAAATCTCCTTTATATCACTTGGAAGAAAAATATTTTATTAAAGCTTATTTTCTCCGGAGCCTCGAAATTATTATTCTGATTTAAATAAATCATTAAAATAACGTAGCAAGTGGTTTTTGGGTCAGTTGGATGTACACTTGATTCTAATGCAATGTTTCCTATCGGTTGGTGTGTTCCGGAGCACACTTTCACGTAGCTATGTTTTCTCATTGGTTCTGGTTAAATGATGGTAACTGTACAATATGGCCACTGCTTACAGGTTTAACTGACTACTTCTCTAGAAAAAGTAGGTTTGCTCGTATCTAACAATATAATTTTGAGGAAGAATTGAAAAACCAAGAATAAAAATAATCAACTCATATTTACTACTTAAATTCAATGGAAAAGCATACATGCAGGCACTATTGACCAAACAACTTAAGATTAACACTTTCTTACACTTAGGCGCTCCTGCAGAACATAGATTTTAGGGTTTACCATAGCATGCTGAGAGTTCATCCAGGAGTACTTGATGGAATTTATTTCTCAGTCTCAATTTCTTAATAGGTGGCAGTCGAACAATTTGTGGCAGTAGGCTCATGAGGAAATAGTAATCATCTGATTTTGTGATGTCTTCAATTGAAAATTGTTCCTCCAGCGCTTCAAATTTCCTTTTCTTGATCTGTGCATTATCCGTTTTAGTGCCGTTGTCTTTAGTTTGTTTTCTAAAGGTACGTAGAGAGTCAGCATTTTGTAGATCTCCTTCAGTATTAGTAGACGAATGTGTGGGTGAAGGCACCGGTGATGGTGGTGATGACGACACGATCACAGGTGAAGACGCTTCTGCCATTTCTGCAGAGTCACCGTTATTCTGATCTTCACTCTTCTTCGTACTGATCCCTCAGAAATCCCATAGACTCAAAATCTTTCCAACTAGGTTGACTCTTTTTGAGTTGCCTTCAATAGGTATACTTCAGATATTTCCATTTCTTACGCAGCGAGGGAACTATAAAAATGACAAAAAAGTGTATGACAAGAAAAGCAATTATAATTTTTTTATCCACTTTTAAAGTTGTTACTAAATTTTCTGTAACCATCTGAGAAAATCGATTCATAAATCCAGCATACCAAGGCAACATCTACATAAAAATAGTCAAATAATAAAAAAAGCTATCTACTATTAACAAAAGGTATGGTCATCATATAATAAAAACAATATTAAGGTGCTTGATGCCTGCATCTCTAGTTCTAAATAGGGTCTTACCCTCAGAGTCCGGAAATTCTTGTTTGATTTCTTCCCACAATGCATTGGTTACACTCCTATTCTTATGCTCTGGATGCTTGGTCATCCAAACGCGCTGGTTTACGTGAAATTACGTTTATCAATGCTTCCGTGTCCATTCATGACATTCGGTAAAAAGCCTTATAAATACATAGATAATGTATGTCTAGTTATAGGTCTTGAAACTAACAGAATATTTTTAGACCCAGCATCTTGGAAAAGATGGTACAAGTGCTCTTATCATCACTCAAGACTGCCTCACGGCTGTAAGGGTCCCATGTGTCTAGAGATATGCCCATTAATGGACTCATTCCCTTATCTAAGTGACGAATGTGGGACAAAGGTAATCGCCCTTAAGATATCGTACGTAACCTTTACAAATGATAATATTTGTCGAGCCTCTTAGCGAATAGTTTATTTTCGGAATCTCGACACGGCTATTTTGTTGTTCAGGAAAATATTTATTTTTCTGGAGGTTAGTATTCTGAAAATGGTAGCAACTAGAAATTAATACTCTTTGGTGAAAAATAAGTGTCGGAAGTGAATCTGCTTTCCCATTGTCAAGAAAATTCGAAAGTGTTTTGTTCTCTTATAGAAAGTTTATCTTATTTTGTACGTAAGCATCATCATCGATCTTGATGATTTTTATGCTTTCTTTCATATATTGAATATATTATCTGTTTCATGTTTAGGATGAAAAAGACCAGCTGCTGACAACAAACTGCTGGATTACGCAAGTGTGGACGGACCACCACCTGCGATGGAACACGAGCGACTTCGACGGCATCGACGTCATCAGAATACCCTACGAGAGGGTGTGGAAACCGGACATTATACTTTATAACAAGTGAGTAACGTTTATTATACAAATCCTACACGCGAGTGTATCTAAAGCCTTTTGACTTTGAAAAGGTATTATTGCAGTCGCAAGGCGTATTATATTTTCACAACAATGCTGTTATTAGTTTTATAAACGTCAGGTTGTATGTTTGTAATCGGTATCCAATTGAAATTAGAAAGAATAGGTCGTATTCAGAACATATCATCTTGTATGCAAGTACTATAAATAAATAAATAATAAAAAAATAAATATTGGACACCAATCACGTACATTGCTCTAATTCCAAAGTAAGTAGCTAATGCACTTGTTTTATGGAAATTAGACACAACGGTGGTACAACAACACCCAGACCCGAGACAATATATTTAATTTCTGATAATGACATTTTTTAAAATTTCTATATTGACCCGACTGGGAATCGAACCCGGGACCTCGGAGCGGCGACGCCTTGATACCAGCGTGCTTAACTACTACACCAGGGAGGTCGTGTATGTAACTTAGAAGGAGCATCTCCATCTCGTCCTATTATTAATTTTACAATAAAATGTACAGCTTTTCACTTGGAGTCGGAATTTACCGTTCCTTTAAAAAAATACCAGGTACCTCGTTTGAATATTTGATTTGATGGTTTAGTTACCAAATGAACAAAAGAAAATAATATTGGAACATCAAAAGTAAAACAGAATAGCTTAGTAGCCCTTTCCGGCCCTGAGGGCATTTCATGAGCATTTCCATAAACTCAAGATCGACCCGACACAAACGGCTCTTAACAGTAATTCTTCGTTAACCGATATTAATTGCGTGCTAGCATAAAGTAGCAGGTATTAGGTAATTATAACTAACTAAACTATCCTTTAGTCCCTAGTTGATCTCGTTACTAAGAATAGGTTCTTATTTTCATTTTACAAGTGGTGGCCAGTTTATGATGTCCATAGCATGTTTTATGATTACGATGTCAGCACAAGGGGTGCAGCGTAGTCAGTGGAATTGTAATAGACCTGCGGTCATAATGAATTTCGCCATAACAGTCTGGAGCATAAAAATATATCGACAAAAATGCCAGTTTTAACACAGTTCAAATTTATTTAGCTCTCCGTATAAAGTAAAATCACGTGAGTCCCCTCTAAAGCTGAAACTAAAATGACGACATTATGTATCGTCCCGAAAGTAACATCGGCTGTTGTGCATGCTCGGCTTCGTTTTTATTAAAAGGTTTCTGCGTAGTATATGAACAATCGCGATAATGTAGTCCGTAAGTAGTCCCTCATGTATTTTCTTATCTTCATATACATATACTACATCATTAAATTAATTGTCCAAATTTTGAAGCATTTCTTCAACTGTCTCCTTACGTAAGTTATGTAGAGTCCTATGACCGAGTTAACTACTAAATATTTGATAGCGTTAGATTTCGAGCTGTGCAACGATAAGCAAGTACTGAAGATCTTGTTTTATCTGTCTCAGCTTTTGAATAATTGAGCTTCCAGGGTCCGGGAGCGCGCTATCGGGCACTATTCATTCAGCAATCCATCTGAGATTGACCGCTATCGGGGCTGACGTCTAAACCGACTGACTGATTGATATGCACTTCTCTTATGTTGAGCTAAAAGCTCTTTGTACTTACATGCATTATCATAAATTCACTGGCATAAGTTTTAATGATCTTACTCATTATTATTTTTTATAGCAACACGCAAGTCATTTGTGCGAGATTTTATTACACACATCAATATAATTCATGATGAATGTAAGGCAATGATTAATACAATATGATTCCTTTTGTCTCTACTTTGCCCGTATAAAAAGGTAAACTCGCTCTTCTTCTTAATTTTTTTTTTATAACCCAAGTTCTTCTTGGGACGTAAGGGAGCTTAACCAAGACCCAAAGCTCCAAGCCAACCTCACCTTCACGCGGTGCGTCCTGTTTCAACAGACGAGGCTCTGGCGACCGACCGATGGCTGGATAACCATCCAACAAAAAGCGCAGTAAAATATTGAGCTGTGATGGGCAGCAGCGTCACACTTAAAAGATACTGCGCCTCTGTGCTCGCCAACCCGCCTGCCAAGCGTGGCGAGTACTGGCAAATACCCCCCTAAATGGTAGGACACAAAAAAACCAGGCCCCCAGTCTCCGGCAGCCCCGCTATTCCTGATTCCGGTAGCGGTCACGATAACGGCGGGGCAGGGGGTGCTAAGAATCCCCGGAGGCGATCTCGCTACCACCCCCAACGACAACTGGCCCTGGTAACTTATAACGCGTGCACACTGAGGACAGACGAGAAGTTGTTCGAGCTGGAGGAAGAATTGAGCAGGCTACACTGGGACATAGTGGGTTTATCAGAATCCGCAGAGAGGGCGAGGACACGATAACTCTGAAGTCTGGCAACCTGCTCTTCTACCGGGAGGGTGACCAAAAGTCCCAAGGTGGTGTTGGGTTTCTTGTCCACAGGTCCCTCGTAAACAACATCGTAACCATCGAGAGTGTGTCGAACAGGGTGATATACCTTATACTCAGAATAACTGAAAGGTATTCACTGAAGGTCATACAGGTATATGCACCGACCTCGAACCACCCGGATGAAGAGGTGGAGGAAATGTATGAGGACGTAAGTAGAGCCATACACACTTCCAAAACCTATTTCACTGTTGTTATGGGGGACTTCAACGCAAAACTCGGCAAGCGAGGCGAGGATGAGTTGAAAGTGGGACCTTTTGGATATGGTCAAAGGAATGCCAGGGGAAATAGGCTGGCTGACTTTATGGAGAAGGAGGGACTCTTTGCAATGAACTCTTTCTTCCAGAAGCCGCCTCAAAGGAAATGGACCTGGCTGCGTCCGGATGGCAAGGCGAGAAATGAGATAGACTTCATCATGACCACCAAGAGACGGTTATTCAATGATGTCTCCGTGATCAACAGGGTAAAAACCGGTAGTGATCACCGTATGGTTCGAGGCATATTGAGTATAAATGTCAAATTGAAAAGGTCCCGCTTGATGAAGTCCACGCTCCGACCTACTCGTGCCCATATCCAAAATCCCGAGAGCTTTTAACTCGAGTTGTCAAACCGCTTTGATTGCCTAGAGAATTGCGTATCAGTGGACGAAATAAACAACGGGTTTGTGGAAACTGTCCAAACGGTCGGATCTAAGTTTTTTAGACCTGGCCGTAAAAATAGACCTCAAAAACTCTCGGTCCACACTCTCGACCTTATGGCAGAACGTCGATCTATAGCACTGCAGACCTCCGTTAATGCTCAAACCTACAGGCAGATTAATAGACGAATATTGAAGTCTCTGCGACATGACATTCGTTCCTTTAACACGAATAGTGTTAAAGAAACAATAGAGCGGAACCAAGGCTCCGAAGTGTTTGCACGGGACATGTCTATTGGGCAAAGCCTGTTGACGAAGCTTAAGACGGAGGACGGCAGTGTAGCGTCGACGAAAGCAGAGGTTTTGAGGGAGATCGAAAGGTTCTATGGGCAGTTGTACACCTCAGTAGCCAAACCCGTTGATAGCTCGGCCGGAGACCCACGAGCTATCCTGACCCGACACTACACTGAAGACATCCCGGACATCAGCCTCTACGAGATTAGGATGGCCCTGAAACAGCTTAAAAACAATAAGGCACCTGGCGAGGACGGAATCACAGCAGAGCTCCTGAAAGCGGGTGGAACACCGGTACTTAAAGTCCTTCAGAGACTCTTTAATTCCGTTCTGCTAGAGGGCATCACGCCTGAGGCATGGAACAGGAGTGTGGTAGTGTTGTTCTTCAAAAAAGGAGACAAAACCTTATTGAAGAACTATAGACCCATCTCACTCCTGAGCCATGTCTACAAGCTGTTCTCAAGGGTCATCACGAATCGTCTCGCACGTAGGTTTGATGACTTCCAGCCTCCCGAACAAGCCGGATTCCGAAAAGGCTACAGTACCATAGACCACATTCATACGCTAAGGCAAATTATACAGAAGTCCGAGGAGTATAATATGCCTCTATGTTTAGCTTTTGTGGACTATGAGAAGGCCTTTGATTCGATCGAAACTTGGGCGGTGCTTCGGTCTCTTCAGCGGTGTCACATAGACTATAGGTATATAGAGGTGTTAAAGTGTCTATACAACAACGCCACCATGACGGTCCGAGTACAGGAACAGAATACGAGGGCGATTCCTTTGCGAAGAGGTGTAAGACAGGGCGATGTTACATCTCCGAAACTGTTTACAGCGGCATTGGAAGACGCCTTCAAGCTCCTGGAATGAGAAGGATTCGGCATCTCCGTCAATGGCGAATACATAACACACCTTCGGTTTGCCGATGACATAGTCGTTGTGGCAAAGACGCTGGATGATCTAGGCACTATGCTCGAAGACCTCGACCGAGTATCCCAACAAGTGGGTCTTAAAATGAACATGGAGAAGACGAAAATTATGTCGAGTTCCTTTGTTGTACCCACTCCAGTATCCATCGGGAACTCAACTCTCGAAGTTGTCGACGAGTACGTCTACCTGGGACAAGTGATCCAATTGGGTAGGTCCAACTTTGAGAAAGAGGTCAATCGACGAATCCAACTCGGCTGGGCAGCGTTCGGGAAACTGCGCAAGAGCGTCTTCTCGTCTCAATTACCTCAGTGTCTGAAGACGAAAGTCTCCAATTCAATTTCAATTCAATTCATTCATTTATTTCGACCAACAAAGGATCAAATTGTTAGTTACAAAAGAGACTTAACCTAATGTTAGTAAACAAAGATAGTAAGACACAATACTTAAAAAATACATTTTTGATAGCACAACAGGTCAGACTGTCACCACGTGAACCATGCTGCAGTGGTTCAAGTAGTGACAATCCAACCTGTCGACGAATGCTTTTAGGACGCCGCTAGAGCTAGCCCTTACCCTGCGCACTAAGGACGTACACCGCTTTCGCATGACTGTGTAAAAACAGTCCACCCTCGCTTCAGCAAACATTCCAGAGGCACTGCAGTGGCGAGGCAACCCCATCAGCATCCTAAAAGCATTATTGTACTGCACCCGTAGGGCGCTGTATTGTTTTTGCGCATAAGAAAGCCACAGGCTGCTCGTGTAGAGAGATGTACAGTATGCCTTGAAAAGAGTTATTTTTACTGGTGCAGTGCAGCGAGCAAACCTACGTGCGATCATATTCGCCCTTACAGACAACGCCCTACGTTCTCGTTCCATATCTGCGTCATCCCTCAAGTCAGACGTCACCACGTGCCCGAGATATTTGAACTGTTGTACTCGTTTCAGAGGTACATCATAAAGTTTAATGTGAGGTATGTTTCGCGTGTGTTTTCCTCTGACTTGAAAGACCATACACTCACTTTTCTTGGTGTTGTACATCAAACCATGTCTGAGAGCATACGCCTCACAGATACCCAGTAATTTCGACAAGCCACAGACAGAGGCGCTCAGCAGCACCATGTCGTCCGCGTAACTTATATTATTCAGGCAAATGCCGTCAATATGACATCCGACGCGTGTGCTACTGAGCTCCTCTATAAGCGCATTGACGTACAGGTTAAACAGCTTTGGTGAGCTCAAACCACCCTGCCTTACTCCACAATCCAGCCTATACGGCTCCGAGTAATCGTTTGACCATCTGACGACATTGACCTGGTTTAGATACCAATATTGAAATATTTGAATGAGATATGTTGGCATATCAAGTCTCTGCATTTTTTGCCATAGGATGTCGTAGTTTACCAAGTCAAATGCCTTCGTCAGGTCCAAGAAGCAAGCGTAAACGGGCGTGTGTCTCTCTGTGTAGTATTTGATGGTCTGCTTTAAACACAAAATAGCTGTCTCAGTCGAAAGACCAGGCCTGAAGCCAAACTGATTATCATGGAGTTGTATAAATCTATCCAGCTCAGCATTAAGCAGACCATCAAACACTCTAGCTATAATGGTAGCCAATGATATTGGCCTGTAGTTGGTCTTGTTACTAATGTCACCAGTTTTGTTTTTAACAATTGGCACAACAACAGTTCTCATCAATGAATCTGGCAGGTATGAATGCCCAGCACAAAAACTAAAAAGCATTGCTAGTAGCATAGATAGATGTGGACCAGCGTATTTCAGATGCTCTATGCTTAAACCGTCGTGGCCAGGAGACTTGCCACGGGACATTGATCTAATAATATTCCTAACGTCAGCTGCTTTGAACCTGGCACTGAGCCCCACACCACGAAACCCATCATTGACCACCGGCTTCGACGGCCCTAAAGAAGACTTGACAGTAAAATGCTCTCTAAATAATTCAGCTATACTTTTCCCATCACTCAAGCCATCGACACTCACTGGAAGGCCAGCCCTAGCATTCAATTTATTGGTGGACTTCCAAAAGTTGCGAAAATCATTCTTGGAATGATGTGAAGCCAAAGCGTCCATCTTCAGCTGTTCGGCGTGGTTTTGACACCACTTTAAACGTGATTTAAAAACACTCCTGCTATTTTTCATCTCCTCATAAATATGACCTGATCTAGGCCTACCGTACCATACCCATCGATGAAACTTTATTTTTGCCTCTCTATGAAACTCACTTACATGTCTATTCCATCCATACACAGCCCTCTTACGGTTACAATGTTTTAGCACCCCACTATCCAAAGCAGCTTGACTTAAAACATTAACTATGTCACTATACAA